>WAAF01019558.1:0-167670 GCA_013400475.1 Tricholaema leucomelas
TCTCTTCCAACCATGATGATACTGTGATACTCATTCTGGCACAGCTAAGCAAACACAGGCACACCTTCACAATGTTGTACCTACTCCAAGATTATGTGTATTTGCACAAGCAGAGTATGCTACATAATATATAGTTCAATTTTCTTGTGACATCTTTCAGAAAGCAATGTGGATCAAGACAGTTCCCATTACTAAGCAGCTCATTCTTCATTTCCTTGAATATCTAACTCCAAAGCAACTGTATAAGATTACAAATATACAGTTCTCTGGTATTAGAGGATTTTAATTTAGAACAAAAATCCATTTATCTAAACATCTCATGACTATGAATTCTGTTAGAATTTAAACAACAACACACAAAGAACTTGCTTCTCCTATTACCCAGTTTGGCAGTCAATTGCCATCAGTCTGCTGGAACTTATTTAACGAAGCCCACCATTTCCCAAGAGCTCTACAAGTAACCATCAGCAAAAATTTAATAAGTCATGTTGCCTGGACAGAATTTCTAACTAGTTGCAGTATTTTCAGCCACGTTTGAGAAAAAAGCAGAATCATACCATTCATGTCAGAACATTTTACAGAGTATTTTGAAAACTGTTACTATATTCAAAATGTGTCATTCATGAAGAAACTTCAATCAAAAGCTAATACTTCAACAACCCTATCCTGATATTAAAAAAACCCAAACCACAACACACAACAAAAAGCAATTCATTGTAATGCTTACAAAAAACATATTTTGGTATGTTGAACTTGCAACACAGCAAGCTCTGCTAACTTGTTTTAAAATACAATGACGGGCAGGATGAGGTGAAGACACTTTTGTGTCTCAACAACATGCCTGAAACATGAAGGTACTTAAAATATTTCTCAGGTAGGGAATTCTTGAAGTGAGGTGTATATATATAGTTGCCAGAAAAAAATCAAGAAAAATAGTGTAAGATTATCAACTGAAGAAATGTCAAATGAATCAGTGAAGACTGGCAAAAAGTAACTGAGTGCTACAGTGACTATCAGCTCATACATAATCTGCTGGTGTGGCCAATTCTTTACTACAAAGGTAGTGGAAAAGGATGCTGAGAGGTGATGGAGGCCTCATCCCAAGAAACATTCAAGGTCAGCCTTGATGGGGCTAACGTGATCTAATTAAAGATATCCCTGCCTAGTACAGCACAATTGGACTAGGTGACACTGTGTGCAGTTCTGGAGCCCCCAATACAAGAAGGACATGGAACTGCTGGAGCGGGTCCAAAGGAGAGCCATGAAGATGATCAGAGGGCTGGAGCACCTCTGCTATGAGGACAGGCTGAGAGAGTTGGGGCTCTGCAGCCTGGAGAGGAGAAGGCTTCGAGGAGACCTTATAGTGGCCTTCCAGTATTTGAAGGGAGCCTACAGGAAAGCTGGGGAGGGACTATTTACACGGTCTAGTAATGTTAGGACGAGGGNGACATTTACCTGCCCTTTCTGATGAACTGTGTTGTTCTTGACACAAGGACATAGAGGAATAGAAGAAATCCAACCTCAGGTAAAATGTTTTGATATAGAAGGGAAAAGAATTATAGAAAACCCCTTCTCTAACATCTTCAACAATACCCAAAGTAGAAGCCAGTTCAAAACAGAAACATTTATAAATGATTTTATAAAAACAATCCAAAATATGACATGCACCAACATGAGACCAGCAAAACAAAAGCAATTATTTTCAAGTAAAAACAATTTAGGAAACTTAAAATATTTGCACTAGTGGTAGCGTATGGGAAAAAGGCTCACAATAACAAGTCTTAAAAAAGAAAAATATCAGGTGCATCCAAAAGGAAAAACAGGAGGAAGATGCAAATCGACATAAATATCACAGAACCCCAGAGTGAACTCAAAGATATGAAAAGAAGAAAAAGTTAACTAAAAAAAGTGAGGTCACCAGTTAAAATATAACATGAAGATAAGGGTAGCGGAACCAAAACATTTCCTAGCATATATGAAGCAAAAAAGCTGTCTGCAGCTCAGAAGAGAGAGTTATTAACAGACAGAGAACTTCATCTGCCGTACCTCCATCCTCATTATAGAAAGGCTATATAGAAATTCAGACAACTGAAACATACTTACAACTGCATAAAAGCCATGCTGTAAGTAGCATTTTCATAAATAAAACAGCACCTGCTGTGCTGATTTGGAAGTAAACTGAACTAGCTACATCCATGTTCAAAACCATATAGGACATGAAGTCCTATGAAGTACTAGGAAAAGTTAAACAGTAAGTCCTTAAAAAACAACAGAGAGAAGTAGGGCACTACAGGTCAGTCATTAACTTTGTAACTGTTTTCCTTGCATTTGCTGACTTAAGCAATGAACTCAACCTCGTGAGAGAGCAGAGCACAGGCACATATTCCCTTCCACAGAAGCAACTGTGCATCCAAGAGCACACTTCAAGAATGCCAGTCCTGCAAAAGCCAAAAGGAGTAAGCCCTTATATCACAGGGAACGTGCCTATACAGCAGACAAAAGAGAAGAGCTTAGAAGAAAACTTTTCTGATAGCAAGAAGTGAAAGTTAAACCACAGATGGAGAGCATTTTATCTCAGCCTCCAGGAATTAGACAGGGTTGCAAGGACTATACCAACCTTGTCCCCACATCTTCTTGGGCCAACTCCGTTTAGGAGAGTGTTATATTAACCAACTGAAGTACTGTTCAGAAGTATCCACCCCCTTAATTTCAGATGCTGACAACTTCTAGTTTTTCTGTGCTCACTACTGAAAGCTACTTCCATTCTGAAGCCAAACAGCTGATCCAGGTTCCAGTCTCGGCAGTGAGAAGAGACCTAAACTCAAAATTTAAATATAATCTCTGTAGCAGTGTTTAAAACTAATAATGACAGGACAAGAGTGTCATAATGCCTGAAAAAGTCTGCTACAGCACTACAGATAAGAAAAAGAGACTTTGGGAACTACTTTTCAGGATGTTGCATCCCAAAGATATCTGAAGAACGTGTAAGCTGAGTCTTACATTATGACTATGTCAAAGACGATCTTGTCAAAAATGACAATGAAGTTACAGATCTAAGACTAGCACTCTGGAAAAAAAATAGATTAAGAAAGGAAGTAAGAAGATACAAACAGATGATTAAAAAAAACCCTTATCTATGGCTACCTAAAATGAAGTCATGTCTGTGATTTTAGCACAGCCCAAGAGGTGTCTGTATTCATTGGAGTTGTCACAAGGGAAAGAGTGGTAACACCTCTCAGAACATCCCCAGATAGAATAAAACTATCAGGTTTATCCCTAATATCTGAAAGTAAGCATAGGCAGGAGAGAGCAGGGGAAAAAGAAAAACCACACAACACACACCCAAACCAACCAGAAGAAACACTCCACGTGGAAAAAAAGAAACACAAGCAAAGAGATTGTCACCCACATCAAACTCCCAGTGCATTTAAAAGTGATGTTAGTTTTAACATTCACGCATGAAGATGGCATTTACAAAAGGCAGCTTTACTGTATGAAGTACAAAAAAATAGAACTTCAGGGAGAGAATGAAGTCTGTATAAAACAAAGCTGAAGGTATGTAAACAATAAAAAGATAAATTACAATTACCCTTCAACAACTGTTTCTAACTTTTAATCAATTGATAGAATTAGACAGCTTTCCTGCAGTTGTTTGCTTCTAAGTAATGGCATGTGTTTAGAGACTTTTCTGGTGGTATTTTTTGATTGACTTTTGTGAGGGGGTGTGTTTTGGTTTGCATTTGTCATTTTTTGAAAGAAATTTACCAGAAACCATTTGCTATCTAAACCTGAAGCATCAATTCAAAGTACACCACTATCAGAATCAAAATCCAGCATTCTAGGAATTCAGAACAAAGACCTCAGAGCAGTCCAACTCAAGAGACAGACAAGCAAACAAAAGAGGGGTGTTTTCTGCATGCTGACTTAAACCCCAAGTCCTAAAGCACTCCAGAGTGGAGGAGCTCGTTCACAGCAATGATTAATGCTCAGGAAGTTCAGTAAGTACAGTCAAGCTGAACCAAAAAGTATTACAATTGTTAGTGAATCAGCCAATCAACTCACCATTTGATTTTATTTCTCGTACGTAGTTACTTGGAAACCACCCTGTTTTGCCATTTAGAGTTCCTTCCCACCAGCCACCTTCTTCCACTCTCGTAACGTGAATAATATCTCCTTTTGAAAAAGAAAGTTCATCTTCATTTGTCTGTTGGAAATTAAATTTTGCTCTCACCACCAATTGATGGTTGCTGTTATCTGTCATGTCCTAGTGAAAACAAAAAAAAAACCACAAAACCATCACAAAGATTTAAGTAATTATTTCATGAACAAAACAGAGGTATCCACAAAATGGAAATAGCCTCTCCTCCTCACAACACTCCCCATCCATTTTTACTCTAAATGTTTCCAAGGGATGATCTGCCATTGTCTTATTGTCTTACAGTCTTTTCCAATCATAAAGCAGCAACAGCGCTAAAATGAGAATTTTTAGTGCCCCGCCCCAAAGGAGAAAAAAAAAAAAAAAAAAATCTGTTTTCTCTGCAGGTTGCAACATTTTTTTGCATAAAACTTTCCAGGCTAGGAGGAAAACACAATTGAATTTGGTTTAATTTAACTCTGGATATAAATAGAGTTTGCATCTTAAAACTTCCTCCCCTGTAACAGATCAGATGGGAAAGTTCCACACCTGAATGGTCAAGTCACCATGGTGTGTTAATGGAAGACAGTGTTCTTCCACAAAGCCTACAACACAGTTATGCAATTTACCTGAAGTTATCAATCTCGTTTGTCTGAAGGTCAACAAAGCTAAAAGTTTTCAGCATGTCAGATTCGCAGCTGTCCATATGTATATACGCTTATTCTTTATCACTGATACGAAGCCAGATTATCACTCTTGCAATGGTAACTACAAGATATCACTCTACCTTAACTATTAAATGTTAACAGGTACTTCTAAGAAGTCTTTTAAACTTATGATAAAATTCAGCATTTTTTCTTGAATGTGAATTTTGAATGCTAATTTCAAATACCTACATCATTCAAAAATTTTGAGACTCATGATAAACTTGTAAGCTTAAAACCCCTAAACACTTCCATTTTAAGTAACAAAAATAATCCACTGCACTGGGACTGAGAAAACAGGACTATAAATTAAGCCTGTCTCTACTATAGGTAAAAATCAATGCCAGGTTTAAAAAAATTAACGTGATGAAAGAATGAGCATGTAAGCAATCCTAGTCAACTACCCAGGTAACAGACTCTCACCTACATGTTGTCTGTACAGTTGAGATGATGAAAAGATGTACTGCCTAACAACACTGGGATCTCATGTCATCTTAATTACAGCAATCATGCTATTGTTTCACAACACAAATTTAGCTATTAGATTTTTAGTGGCTGAGGAACTGTAAGAAAGTGAGGGCAAATGCAACTTACAGTATCTTGGAGCTTTCTGCCTGTTTTCAAGTCACAACATTTGACAATTACATCAGCTCATTATCAAGTAAGTGTCTGCTTTCATCCTTTGCTTACACAACAAAGGTTTTGTCTTAGGAAACAGCAGAAATGCCAAGACCATAGAATGGCTTGAGTTGGAAGGAACCTTTAAGATAATCTAGCTCAAACCTGCCTTCCATGGACACCTCCCACTAGACCAGGTTCCTCAAAGCCTCATCCAACCTTGTGTTAAAACTCTTCCAGGGATGAAGAGTCCAGAACTACTGAGATACCCATTTCAGGGTTCTACCTCTCTCATAGTAAAGAGCTCCTTCCTAATTTTAACCTACCCGCCTCTAGTTTAAAGCTGTTGCGCCTTGTCCTGTCATCACAGGCCCTTAGTCCCTTCCCAGTTTTCCTGTAGGCCTCCTTCAGATACTGGACAGCTGCTATAAGGGCTTTCTCTTCTCTAGGCTGAACAATCTCAACTCTCTCGGCCTGTCTCCTCCAGTTCTCTCATCATCAGAACAACCAACAATACTGCACAGCAACATCAACTGAAGCCTCTTTACCCTACCAAAATGACTCTCCAGTGTCGGAAACCCAGTGCAAGTCTGTAGAGAACAGTTCTAAACTGATAACCTACAGCAGCAAAGAATTTACTGAGTTTGGTCACTGACTCTTTCCCACCTTCTTGGGCTTCTCTACTCCTTTGCAACTCTCTGCAGGGCTCCTCAAATCACAGAAGTGACTTATATACTCAAAACTCTCATTACCTGGGGTGATTCAGTTAACAGCCAGTCCCACAAACAGCTGCATTAGCATAAGTGAGTGGGTTGTGAACCGAGTAGGAGGC
Source organism: Tricholaema leucomelas (assembly GCA_013400475.1). Lineage (NCBI taxonomy): Eukaryota > Metazoa > Chordata > Aves > Piciformes > Lybiidae > Tricholaema lacrymosa > Tricholaema leucomelas. The sequence goes on from WAAF01019558.1 coordinate 6,290, forward strand.
TGGAATTAGTGGCCCAGGGCAAGAACCTGCATGGGCACTGCTATAGAGAAAATACAAACCACACCTAAGCTTAAGTAGAGCACTGTGTTTCAAGTTTCACACAGCAATCATCACATAGTTCAAAACAGCCTCCTTCAGTCCTGGAAAATGCAATTTACAGTAGACAACTTTAGCCCTCCTTGCAAACCTTAGTGTTACTAAATGCATCTTTCATCACAGTTAATTTCAATACAGTACTCTACCCTGATTTTGGTCGTACTGTAAAAAACCTGCACCTACCACTCAGTTCCCTTAAGGATTCACCTTGAAAAGTAACAGAAAACAGGAATAACGACCAAAATGGCCAATATTAAAAGTACTGTCTGTTGAGGTTCAAAAATTCTTCAATTCTCTGCTAAATACAGAGATTTTTGCCTTTGAGAAAACAAGTCCTTATACTGAAAAGTAAGGTGTTAATCCAGGAAGATGCTGCACACACAGACAACACATCCGTGAGAAAAAAGTACTTAGCAGTTCACAGAAAGCTGCCTTTATTTTGGAACATCATAAGAAAAGCTGGAAAAATAGCACAGACTTGAAACCCGTATGTGAAAGAGGAAACTGCTACTTTGCCACACTACCGTTTACTTATGAGTCTCATTAAAAAAAAAGTCAATAAAACCAAAAACTTAATCACACTATGTCATGTTTCATTTCTTCTACAACTCACCAAACTCCGATACTGTCCCTGAAAGAGTTTTGAAGTTCTACTGTGTAAAGACTGGGATCCCAGAGAATCAAAAGATTTTATCCGATGAGATGAAGGACGTGCACACACAGAGTCACTGCCCAGCCCTATGTCTGTGGGAAGGAGGAGGGAGAAAAAGTAATACATTAGAATTTGAGAAATCCACATAACTTTCACTTACCTCAGTAAAATTCACATGCTTAAAACTGGTTTATCTGCAGCTGCTTGACAACTCAAGATGAAAAATAGAAAAGTAATAAATAACTAGAAATCCTGAGACACTGGCTGCTTCTTCCCCAGACAGGAGAACAACTTCAACTAGTTAAAGAGGAGAGTTAGTATTGTATTTCTCCATTCCTACTTGCTACCAGTCTATTTAAAAGTAATTAACCAGTGTAATTTTAGCTAGTAGCCAAGAATTTTGAATGCATAAAGCTTGCTTGAAGTAAAGCCAGTCACATCTGTTTCCTAGCTCTTCCCCCTTCCATCTTCTCAATTAAAACATTCCTTCCACTGTGTCTTTTTTCCGATGTTCTTTTGTCTCATCTTTTTTTGCCAGCTAAGCTATTTCTTCTTTAAAAAGGGAGAGGGAAGGCTAGGAGGAATAGCAAAGAAAGCTGCTTGCTCAGAAAAGTAATACCCTCCCAAAGCCTCTTTTCTCTTTCATTTCTCTCTGCTCCAAGAAGCACACCTGCCTGAGATGTACACCCAAGGGGCCATGGTATCAGGATGCCACTGACTCCTTGTTGGCTGAAGAGTACTCAAAACGAGTGGCAGGGCAGGACTCATCCCACTGCCCCATACAGGAGAAGGGCAGTTAGCACACTGAGGCAGCTCCAGTCCTAGACAACACCTACCTCCTTGGTAACAGGATGTCAGCCCACTCATAGGTGAGGTATCCTCATACAGATCAGCAGACCACAGTCAGAGTTCAGACTGCACCAGAAGTGGCTCCTAAGAGCCAGACTCAGAGCTAGCCATGGCCTCTCCAAGCTGCTGGCAGGCTCTAACTAGCAAAATAGGGAACACTCCCTGTTGTATCAGCTTCCCCAGTATCACACAGTCCTGCAGTGGAAGACATCTTCCTAACATGCACCTTTTTTCACATGAGCTGTTGTTACCCTTTGAAAATTACTATCCTTAAAAACCACCTCTATAAATACACACTCCTTATTCAAACCGTGCAGTATTAGAACTAATCATTAAGGTGTGCATTTTCTATGGATTACACACAGAAGTCATTAAAGACTTTACACTGTGAACTTGCTTTCCTGGAAGCACTAAAAGGCTATGAAGTATTAATACAAACAGTGGTGATTAAAGCTCATTACAGGAAGGACAAAGAAGTGGGACTAGATGAACTTATTTTGGAAACTGTAAAGTTTTTTGCTACCATTAGAATTAGCCATAAAGTTCCCATCACCATTGGTAAGGAAGAGTTTAAGGATTAAATGTAAACTGAAACACTGTCATGGCCAGCTTGCTGCTTTTCCTAATGGCAGTTAAATAGAAGAACTAACGTAACCAAATCCATCATCATGACTTAATACAACTTATCTAGGAAAAGAGAATCAGGTAGACTCACGGCAATGTGTTTGCTGCAGCCTCCGGTAAACATCATTTACACTAATAGCAAATTTAAGTGCAGGCTGATTCCTGAACTTTTGTATTTTACAAGTGCAGAGTTAAAACACCAATACAAAAGCACCTTTTGAGGCCAAATTAGGAACTGCATGTTTGAGCTGAAAAGAAGTAAAGCTACTACTACAAAACAAAGCACATGCAAGCTGCAAGTTATTTTTAACAATAATACCTGAATACTTTAATGGATATATGAGCCATTTAAATCTATCAGAAGTCCAAACTGATTTTAAAGTTTCCATTACAACACCAAACACACACTTAATGGATTTTTCAATAGGACTGTTGTCAGAAGAACAAGTTCAGCTCTGCCATTACAGACTCCTGAATGCGTATGTTTGACAACTATTACCCATTTTCTCAGAAGCTTCACTCTTCCATCCATCCAAAGATTTCCAGCGTTTGTAACACCCTTTCCTCTGTTCTACCATTATCTCAACTTCTCTTACCGCCTACAAACAGCAACCGGTAGCTTGACTCCACGTCTCCTAAAGAGTTTGGTGGCAGTCTTTCATCAGTTTTCATTACTCACATTCCTGACCTGTATATGCCTGAAACCTTTGAAGACCAAGCTGGGGTTCTAAAAGCCATCTTCCAATATCAGAGTAGGGACATGGAGCCTAAACACCTTCTACACAGTCACTCAATTAAGCAAAACTGTTTGGAAAAACAGTTTGTCAGGAGAATTTATGCAGTTCTGCCTGCTCATAAGAATGAAGCAATACCATACGGGTTTGACTTTTTAGTTTCCATTCCATCAGTATTCATCCCTTCAACAAAAGGCATGAGCCTGGATTGTTTCCAAGCTAGCTGTAATTGTGGATTTTTAATATGAGTATTAATCTACGGATGTTTGGACCGAACAGCCACACTTTCGCTCCTTTTTAAAGATGGCTAGGGCCAGCATACAGCAGCTTCGAAGATGTACTGAAATGGTCCACATTTGCACTTCAGCCAAGATGAAAGCCAGCATCTTCAGTTGGTCTTCAGTAGCTTCAAAGAAGTTATTATTCCATATCCATTCATTAGAACTAGTAACTTGGTTGCAAAACTCACTCCTATGGGGAGTTTTTCAATGAAAAAAACCACCAAAAAAACCCTCTGTTGTCACTGATCAGGGGAACATAACAGAAGTAACAAAATACTCTTCATGTTACTATTAAGTGAAATAACATTGTTCCACCTATGACTTTTCTATCAGCTTCCTTTTTCTCCTCACAAGCTGATAAGAATGGTTCAATTTTTAAATAATCTCTCTCACCAGACTAAATCTGTAAGCACTACTGGAACTTCCTGTTGATGGTGTAAAGCCTCATCATGAAGTAGCAAGAAGTCAAAAGAGACACCAATGTTAACATTTCCTGATTGCTCTTGGGTTCAACTGACATCATCTAGCAAGCCTCACACTACAATAAAGCACCAGACACACCTCACCTGTACACTATTTCTACAGCTCTGTCCTTCCCACCAAGAACTGGAGTGGTTCCTGATTTCCAGCTGCACTTGGCTAGGGAATCAAACATGTTGGATCTCCTTTTGTCATTGTCAAGAAAGGATGATACTAGAGAATTGGGGACCAGGGGAAAAATCCTGATGAAATGTGTGAATGACAGGCAGGAGCAAAAAATTCAATTTCAATTCAAAAACAAACAACAAAAGCACCCGAGACTTTTTTCTATGAATTCTAGGCAGATAAAGATTCAGCCTAGCTCTGCTGCAAAGCTTCCTTCTGCAGAAGAGGATAGAGAACCCAGAGAGACCACTATCAAAGTCTTAGCAAGATGAACTGCAACAAAAACTTTTCTACAACTCTGTTCACGTTTATTGTATCACGTATATAGCAACAGGTATAAATATACATTGATTTAAGTTGAAGGCAACTGTAAGGAAGCACCAAAGCAGAAGAGACTACTTACCTGCAGTCACCTTATTTAAAGCCACAAGAGAGCTGAGAACTTTGCTGAAATTCTGTCCCTGATACAGGTCATTTGCATCAAACGTCTGGAAACAAAAATAACACTCAGTAAGTCATAGAAACAAGCCTGTAAAACTCAGTATTTCTATGCTACCATGCAAACAATGACTATAGGAGCTATTGCCAGATCAAGGTATCAGTCTTCCAATGGCTGTTATGAACCAGTAAAACTGTGAGATTTTTCTTTCCTTTAAAAGGAAAGAAGTTACATGCACAACAAAAGAAGCCCCACATCAAAAAACAACAAAAACCCAAACCACAACATACTGCCACCAAATCATTTTTAATAGACAAAATATATAAACAGCTGCCTTAGAGAAAAAACTGAAGAACACAAGCAAATAAAATTTCATTAAAATTTCAAGGATGTTGAATAAAATGTAATTATCAGAAGAGGGGAGCTTTATTCAGATACATTAGCCAAAAGATTCACTGGGTATCACTACTCTTGGCATACTGTTCTTTTTCTTTGGCAGCTCACAAGCACTGTACCTAATTACTCATCAAGTGCTTTTAAAACCCACATGGTATCCCTTTATTCTACAAGTCAGAGGAGAGTAGTTTTCCTGAAAATTGACGGATTTTATCAAGAGTGAAATTGTAGGACAGATTAGCTGGCAAATGAGGTTTGAAAGGGGGAAGGATAAAGCTGAGGGTTATGTTATTTTTATTTTTTAACTCTGGGAAGGAGATCCAAACCTCAAATTTTCTTGTACAAAACAAAAACACTGCAGTAACTTTTAAGCTAACATTAAACATCTGGATTTTCAGGAAGGAAAAAGGAGATTAAAAAAAACAAGGAGACCCATAATATTTGCTTGAGGTAATGGAAACACTCATCCAAGGCCTCATGATAATAGCTCTCACAATAGATTCTGCATAGGTTGAAAGGCACCACAGTATTCCCTTGTGCAAGGCTAGAAAAAGGACAATAAAAGACAGCTTTCCAACAGATATTAAAAAAAAAAAAAACAGAAATAGCTTTAGTTTCCTGCCACATAGCACACTTTAGCCAAAAAGTCAACAAAAACTAATTATTTTCCCGATAACAAACTTATTCCACAGTCATTGTCAGAAAAATCTCTACCCCAGAGAAGCAGCCTTCAGAGACAGAGGAGGAAGGACTCATATTCACAGTGGAGAAAAGAAAAAGGGATGAAAGAAGGCACATCAAACCCAAGAGAAGTGAACATTTCCATGAAAACTCAAGTAAGCACAGAAGGGGTTGCCAGAACACTTGTGACTGGTTATGTGATATACTGAAAAAACATAGAGCAGATTTAGGAAATGACAATAACAATTAGTTTTAAAAAAAAATATACAAGAAAAGTCTCTCAAGCCATTCACAGTATTTGAGGTCTCTGAATATGCTTACATGCACACATTTCCCCCCACTCCTCAGTGAGGAAAATCTCTGGTGCCAGCGAGCAGCAATTCTACCTCAGCTGTACAAGTGCTAACATCTCAAATACAAGTAGAGTGAACAGAACTCAAAAGAGCAATGTCACAAACAGACACAGAAACAAGCAGTCAGAGGTAAACACTAATATACTCCAAGCAGCTACCACTCACAATCCAATAATTATTTCATCAAATTTAAATCCTCTGTAGCCCAATCAAAGATTATTCATATATTTGAAGTTGTAAGACTAAGGAGAGGGACCAAGAGATTGCCTAGATGCAATTTTTGTATAGGTTTTCCTAGAATGTGAGGAAGACTGTACACAAAAAAACTGCATTAAGAAACCATCTGATTTTACCAAAAAGAATAAAGATCTATGAAGTTTTAACAGTGTAATTTACAATGAATACAGATAACAACATTAACAAGGTGACAGGACAATACATAAAACCTCTATTCTGGTTTTTGTATTTAAGTCAGATGAGCTTCCTAACTGCTTAAACTGGGGAAAAAAAATAAGCTGTTATGGACAGATAAGTATTAGAATTCTAATATTTCCATAGCTACCTACAAGCTTATTGTGGTAGTTTTAAAATAACCAAACTGCAAGTACGAAGAGAAGCATGAAACAATAGCCCTGATTTAAAGAAAATAAATACGAGACAGACACTTGTGCTGATACCAAAACTGGATCAGAAAGGTACTGTAGTGGAAAAAGATTTTTTTTTTTTAATTTTTTTTTTAGGAGAAAGGGTACACACAATGCCTTCTATTAATAAAGAAGTCCTAAACCCCTTTTAAGCTCACCTTCATCATGAATTCTGATAGAGCCAAGAGCTTGCCAGAGTCAGGCTGACTGGAGAACAACAAGATGCAAGAGGAGTCTCATTGCCTTCTACGCTGAGACTATATAGAGAATACCAAGAATGATTTGATTGGATCATCTCAACACGTATAGTGCCTCTAAAAAAGCCTGTATCCAGGACACACATCCAGTCTGCTACTTCACAGGAAACAACACAATGGGAGGATACAAGAACATTTGTTTCCTTGCCATTCTACATAAGCAATTCTGACAGGAAGCCACCCTCAGCACACTCATGGCCAGCATGTTTGTTAGTGACGTTGGATAAAAGAAGAGGGATGTGACACCCTCCAGAGAGATTTTCTCTTAACATAACAAATGTTTAAGAATGAACTAACCTAGGGAGATAAAAAGTGAGAGGAGGAAAAAGGTTTTGAGGCAAACTCACTGTGAACTCAACTACTCAATTATACAAACCTTGTTTCAAAATGCAAATTTAAAAAAAAATCAAACCGCCACAAGAAAAAAAAAAATGCCACTCACACCCTTCTGTCTTTGTGGTGGTTTGCTCGTGTCACAATATATTATTTCAGAACCCCGACAGAAGTAAAATCATTGAGATGCTTTAAAGGGAGCTTCCATGAGATTGTGAGAAAACAGTCTGCTCCAGGTTTGCAAGAGACATCCCACTTGCATGTGGACAATGATCTTTCTTCTGGTATTTATAGACAAATCAGCAGTAGTAACTGAATCTTTAAGACATTATATCTTCATGTTAGAGTCATTTAGTAATTTCCTGACTCAGTAACACTGGATGACAAACAGCCCCCTCATACAACACCCCAGCTCTATAAGAATCAAAAGTGAACTCCCAGATACAAGTAGCAAGCAAAGTTATTTTCATACTGCAAACTATTACCAAACAAGGTCTCTGTGCTGAAGTATCTTCTATAATACTAGCATAACTCATCCTTCAAATCACATAATAAGCATATGATTTCAAACTTGCACATGCTTACAGCTCTTAAAAGCTAAATATGCAAGCACTTACAAAGATACAACCTTGGAAATACTGAGATTCATTCTTTAAACACTGTAACAGGCATATATGGACATTAAACAAGGCTTTATGGAACCATGTTTCCAATTCACCCTTGCTTTTCAGGCAAGTAACACTTTTAACTCCACTTGTCATGAAATTTATCCCCTTGTTCATTATCTATCACCAAGACTATCAGATAAAACATTAGCCAGGACTCAAGTATAAAACTATAATAAATCACCTCAGACAAGGACTGAGCCAAGCCAAATCTTTTGAACAAATTATTTAAATAACATACCTTTGTTTTTAAATTACATAGAATTGACCCCATGCAGATATGCCTTATATGAGCATTAACATGAAACACATGCATTAGAGACTAGGACTGTACTAAGAGCCTAACATCAGAAATCCTTGACAACTTATAAATATATTACTAACAGCCAGTTAATTTCAAGGTTAGCAAGCTCATCCATCCCTTTATCTCTCATTATCTGCTGCCTTTCCTACTAAATATTTCTCTCTCATTCCTCTGTTGTCTCCTGGATTTCAATGTCTGACATAGCAATATCCCAGGGCAGATACTGTATTCTGGAAGCAGAAGAGATCAAATTGTCTAAAAACAAGGAGACTTATGTGGTTTGTAACACTACATATACACTGAAGAGCATAATGACCCTTTTGGTTAGAAGTCACTAACCACCGAAGTCTGCTGACTACCTTGACCCATGGCTTTCCCTTCCACAATCGCTGTCAAATCCAAATAGACAAGCTTGGCTTTCCATAATTATGCTTGCAATTTTTACCCCAAGGATTTGAATTGGCTGAAAACTTTCTTGGTAACAATGTTATAACCTCTTTCAGGTCATTAATGAAATGCTGAATAACATGGGTGAGTACAAATGGTGGCAAATCAACTATAGTAAGGTACATATTGGATGGTCATTCCACATTTTTTGATTGTAGTAATGCCATTAGTAAGCCACTTTGAAAATTCGTTTTGTAAGAGCCACACAGATTTTTCCATCATTGATATTTCTTAAAACATCAAATGAAATGCTCTTACAGATCCATTTAAAGCACGTATTAGTTGCTCAACCAGCAAACCCATTACTTCATTTTAAAACAAAAGTGACTGCTATATGTACCTGTTTTAACTCCAACACATTCAAAATAGTCATGGTAACAGATTCACAAAATTTCAAGTCATCCAAACCACTAATCCTCAGTGGATGAAGCCTTCCATTTAATCTGTGTTTCCTACCCAGTAGCAAAAAGGAAGTAAAACTAATATAAGAACGTTCATCTCTCATATTCCTGCAACGACCAGTAACTATTGAAACTGGAAAAACATTTACTGAACAACTAGTGAAAGGAAAACAGGTGGTCAAAAATATGCCTGGTCAGAGCAGCCTAACACATACAGTAAACCTACAGCAGCATTCTTTCATTCCAATTAGTTAATTTAAAGGTCTCAGGTAACCTTTATGCTATTATACTTAAAGCATTTATCCTGAAAAGGCAAAATCTACAACTGGAGACAAAGGAAAAAAGAAATTGAGAGTGGTTTTATCAAGCTTCCAGATAGATACACACTTTAAATGTCTTCTACTATTCTTAACTAGCTTGTATGCTTAGATACTCAGATGCTCTGGTGGTTTAACAGTCACACTAAGAAAAGTTCATACACTGCTTAAGAATAAAATAGATTTTTTTTTCATAATGAATATTCTCTTGCCAGATTATTACCTTCAATATACAGAGGTACAGTATTAGTAGGGGATATTAACACTTTAAGCATCTGTCCAATAAAAAAAGATTACATCTTTCCTAAAAGCACTGTGCTATTAATTGTAGCAAATGAGAAGCTGATTTACAGGCAGCCCAGACATCTGTGCAGCTCAGATAGGGCTGCCACTGTTAACCTCAGTACCCAGACCTAAAATAAGCTGTAACCCTTAGGCTGCATGTACTAAACTGGCAGGACACTTTCCATCTCAGTTTGGTGGCCTCGGACTCATAGTGCGAAAGATTACGAGAACCTTGGCCTGCTCATACAGAGGAAGTGAAAGGAAATGAGTGAGTGGCTTGGCAAGGCACAGCATGTCGATCCACCTGTTCCTAGGGCACAGGCTGCAGCGTTTTTGGCCATGGGAGCAGGAATAAGGTGTAAGGGAAAGAAAGAAAAAAGGTATTTCACAGTTAGGAATGAGTGACCTTGAAAAACCTGAAGTATCTCCAGAAACACCTTGGTTCACTGCACCATCACTCCCAGGATATTTTTACTCCTAGATGAGTAGGCAAGGGAAAGCCAGAAGCCATCTTGGGTTCACTTCCCACGATGACACCTAACACCCATGAGCTCTTTTCTCCAGCTTGGTTGTACTTCTGCACACAAAGTAGAAATTTATTAATTCATTCTCACATCAGGTCAGCTGTAAGTGGTGCTGGGTCCCATTCAGCTATTATGCAGCAGCTGTTCCTAAAGCAGTAGTACATTATCATCTGAAAGCTGCAGTACTAAAAGGAGAGATAGGAAAAGCAGGAAACTATGACAACTGAGAGAGGAAAGGAATGGGGGGAGAAGAGGAGATGATTACAAATGTTCTGGAAATCTCTATGAAGCAAACTGCTGCCCAAATGTAGTAATGTGCAGCATAAGGGAGAGCTAAAAAAAAAAAGGATGTTCTGTTTCAAAAATTCAGAGTAAAGCAAGAAAGGAAGTTTTTAAATAACTGGGAGAATGGATCTGCAGTGCAGACTTTCTGGTTAATCTGGCAACAGTTCACAACAGAAACTAAAAGATGTAAAAGCTTTCCATCTTCAAGAATTTTTTTTACCTAAACCAGCTGCACCAAAGCACTAATGGTTCCACAGAGCATTAAGTTCAAGTACTGAGTAACATTTTAGCTAAGCCACTACTTCAAAGTCAACATCTAAAGATCGCCAAAACTAAACATAGACAACTTGCTTTTCACCAATCCCAGAAAAAATGGCATTAAGAGAAACACACAAATAAGTTCCTTCTTTTGGAAATTAGGTTGTGGATGATCTCTCTTTGGAAGTGCTCAAATCTGTCCAGTTTTAGTTGGTAAGCTCAATTTAATTCCTTGAGAAAGATGTACAATTCAGTATTTTTAACCATGGACTTCTAGCAGTAGCAAACATACAAGTAGTTTAAACAAACAAAAATAGGAAAGTTAGCAACACCTACATTTGTATAAGCATACCTGCACAGTAAAACAAGAACATCCTAAACAACTTTCCAATTATTTTGTAGGTTTTGACTCCTAAAGGTGGTATCACATTGTGATACTCTCAACTACCACAGAAAGAGATATTCAGCAGCATAGAATACTCACACATGATTATTACAGCTTAAGAAAGCTCACTCTCCTGAATCCTAGACAAAAGTCAAGAAAGCTCACTCTCCTGAATCCCAGACAAAAGTAAATTTTATGGCAACAAAATTCATGAGGAAAAAAATTTTTTGGACACTGAAGGTGAGATGCCTTGGTACCTGCAAACTCACAGGTTATACCTACTTTCTCAGCTGAAACAAAGCAACTGTGTAACCACTTTCCAGTACACTCAGAAAGGAAACTTCCAGAAACACACCCAAAGGAAGATTCAGACCAGTAAAACTCACCTCTAAGTAATTTTTGTCTTTGTGTATCAGAAACTCATCTCCTTAAGTATATCAGAATACATAGCTGTGGAAATGCAGGCCAAAATGCTCAGATAGTACTGTAAGTAAGAAGACACAGGACGGAGAAAAACCCATCAAGTAAACGCTTCAAAACAAATACAAACAGCTCTGCTATTGAGTAAGCAGTCAGTGACTAAAAAATGGCAAAAATTAATGTTTTGTTAAGTGCAGAAGCCATTAGAGACTGCCAGTGCATCTCATAAACAAGACCATGGTTAAATAGTTACATATTCTGGGGAAAACCACAAGAGAAAGGTAAAAGATGTGTTACTGAAACTAGCTTTTCTTCCTACAAATATGAACTGAAAACTTTTATTTTATCCTTTTCACAATGGCTCAGTTCCTAAGAACAAACTAAAGGCACCTGAATGAGAAGTAAAAAAATAGACTTAATTACTGGACTTGCCTTGATGTACAATGCCCACCTGCTAAATAAAAACTTGCTGTACAGAAAAACAGTTACACACATGACCAAGACTAGATGCTCAGTTTAAAAGTTACATTAATTTCCTAAATTTACAGATGAGTTCTACTTAATCTTCTGTGCTCTAAGCCAGATACATGCCCTAGCAATGCTCCAGAGGTCAAAGCTCAAGTCTTTGCACTGACAGAACTGCCCCACAAGAAACCAGTAAATTTCTCAAAGAGGTCACAACAAACTTTCCTTCCCCTGAAAGTGAATGTAATGAAAGAAACACATACTTCTGTGGTGTTTATCAGCATAGATATTACACAAAAACTGCAATGTGTCAGTAACCCTTGGTTCAAAAGAAGGCTCCTGTTTTCACTTTCTTCTGGATGCCACAAACAACAAACTTACTCAGCACTAAAGGGTGTGAGCAGATCAGAAGCCAAGACTGCCATGAGGATGGAATACAGTGCTACAATTAACAAAAACACTGACACAAATTTTAGTAACAAAATTAAACAATGCACAGGAAAACCCAGAGAACCAAGGATTTTCCCCAAAAGGAACAGGCTGCAGAAGGAGAACAGCCTCTAGATCCTGCTTTCCCCCCCTCCCCACCCCAAGAACAAGGCCAACATCTATTCCAAGACTGTGTCCCTGATTCCAAGAGACACTTAAGAAAATTGGTTTCTTATGTAACTAGTTCACTGAAGATCAATGTAGCAGAAGGAGGCCTGTGAAGCAATGTTTAGGCCTACGAGACAGATGCTGATAGTCTGAATTAGTTTGTAAACAACCTGCAATTACAAAAAAGGCAAGGGAAGAAAAAGAAATGGCAGACTCTGGTCTTCCAAATTCAATTTCTGTCTAGAAGAGTATCAACTGGTCATATTTACAAAACTATGATCCCCCTTGGGTATGAACAACCTCAAGTCATTAGGAGTGGCTGGTCCCACTTTTGTGCTGTATTTATATAGGGGGGGGAAAATCAGCTAAACTGAGAATATCTCCATGTTCTTACCCAAAACCACAGGGAAGATGGCCTGCCATAAGTGGTTTCAGATGCCTTTTGTCTAGATACATGTTCTGTCAGTATTTAACTAGTTTGTGAAGCATGAACTTATTTTCAAAGGCCATGTTGTACGGAGCAAGATCGCTCAACTGGATTCTGAGCAACCTGTTCTAGTGTGAAATGTCCCTGCCCATGGCAGAGAGGTTGGAGTTAGATGATCCTTGAGGTCCCATCCAGTCCTGACAATCCTATAATTTTGTAAGTGGGCTACATAAATTATGTTCTTTTGCTTCACTATATCATAAAAAGGAGATAAAACAACTGGAAATCCATTCTCTCTGGGCACAGAATATGTAGTTACCTGAAACCTTGCTCTCAATTTGCAAAACAGGGAAAACAGCAGCTACATACCAGATGAAATCACCACACCAAATCCAAGAATCACAGTCACATAGTAAGACATATGAAATAAACCTTCTTGGTTTAAAACTATGTTCATAGACAAGCAGAGCAAGTCAGAGAGCAAGCACTGGGGGTGAGGAGTCAACTCACTGCAAGATTTTTTACTACATGAGGTTATCATCTGCCCTCTAAAAATAGCCTGCTGGCTGTTTTACTACACTACCATGTGCTCCCACCACAACTTAAATGCTATCACATGCTCACATTTCATCTGGAACAAACACGTAAAACCAAGTGATCAGATGATGCACAAATTCAGCATCAATGGAGAATGAACTGAAATCATGAGTCACAGAAACTGCCCCACTGACCTCAAACACACTACTTGATCTACCGCTTATTAGCACATCCACGAGGCTCACTTTGTTGTGTGCACATACATTTAAAAATAAACATATTAGAAGCAACATTATAAAGTTGGTAGCATTAAATATGTATTAACAGGTAAGGGAGAAAGATCAAAGGGGAATTGGTATTTTGAGGCTTCTGGCTTGGGTAAGAATTTGACTAAGCATGATTTGATGTGTGGAAAGAAGTGGGAGAGGGGGAAATGTAATAGAGAAATGCAAGAAAGAAAATTTTAAAATAGGCTGTTACACACTTCTGTTAAGAACTTATCAGAAATGTCAATTGCTTCCTGAATGTGCTGTGGGAAGTGCCAAAAATAAGAATGAAGGCTTGCTGAATTAAAATCACCAACTGGAAAGAAGTAATTCCCAAAAAGTTAGCAGAACTAACTTGTCAGCTCAGAAGTTTGATCAGAGTGAATTCACTTCATACTTTTTTCTTCAAATTTCACAGAAGAGCATTAAACTGCATGCACACCCCTTGAGCTACAGCTCCTCCCAAGAAAATCCATTTTGATTCATAGCTTACCATTTTGATTTCAGCCAGTACAAATACTGTTAAAAAGGAGCCTAGGTGGGTCTCTGCTTGTCTCCCAGGCACTTGAAATTTTGTGATCCAATATCTCCATTTTGAAAAAAAACATTTTGGAAGAGCAAGCATAGGACTTCATCTAGGAAGCAGCCATGATCATCTGCTCTGGCAACTTATCATTCCTTCTGTTGAGGGGTTGGTGGTGCTGCTTCAGCAATTAACAGGTCAGCTGGAGGTCCCAGCATTTTCAAGAGAGGAAGACAGGAAACTGGAACAAATTTGTTGCGATGGCCTGTAACCTCAGGGCGTTCAGCAGCTGCCAGACCAGCAGTCAAGTTATCCCTATGACAAGTCTGTGCTGTGTCTTGCTCCTAGGTGTCTGCCTCACCTAGTGAGCCGTTCATGCTCAGAATTCACAAACCCACAAATCAGGCCAAGCTTTCTGGAGGGAAGTCTCCCATTTGACCTCACACTCCTTTTACTCATGAGGTCACTAAACCTGCACAGGAACTCAGTTCTTGCAGCTGAACAGGCAGAAAATTAAACCAGAAAGAGGCAGAAGGTTTGCTGTGAGTTTCACAACCTAAACCAGGTCAGTACTGGATGAGATCAGCACCTGAGCCAACATGGGGGACAGAAACATCTTGCCTTGAGGTGCTGAGAAGTATCACAGTTCAGACATTTTCCAGTAGGGTGGAGGGAAAAGGAAGCGGCACACATACCCTACATGAATTTAAAAAATCCCATGAAATTCAGCTGCAATCTGCCCCCACCCCAATGATCCAGCATCATGCTGATGTGTTTGGTAATAAATTCCTGTAAGAAATTCAAACTTACAGTTTAAGCAAGTATCTATAAAAATTTTCACATTTACAGTAATAGCAAAAAATGGCCTCCATTTGGTTACAAGGAACAACAAAAATGAAATCCATACCAGTTCTGCTTATTCATAGCAATGCCTGAGGATACAAGCTGAAAGAAATAAAGATAACTTTTCCCAAAACCCAGCAGTTACAAGTATTCTAGTTCTGATTATTAGCAGATAGGTTATATGATGGGCTTGGGTAGCCAAAATGGCAAGGGCAGCTAGTGGTGGTAATACAAGCAGAATGGTCTAGTCATCTATCCCAGTTCCTCTTTCTTCTAAATACTCTCATCTCCATGGGCTAGGATTCTTCTAGCCTCATGCCATGACCTTTGTCATTGCAGATGCCCTCCCCTAAACAAAACCATTTATGCTCCAACTTTCACAAAACAGCCCTTAACCCGGATTCTCACTTGCAACACATGCTACCTTATCAGTGCTGTCAAGGCCCTATCTGGCATCCTGATCCAGAAGGCAGGTCCTGTGTTTCCACAGCAGACACTGAATGGAGCAGGCTTTGGCCACTATCTGATCACTGGTTATCTATAAAGAGATACCCCATTCCTATAATCTCCATGCAGCCAGACAGCATCAAGGAGTTCACACCTGTGGTGGAAATTGCCTTGCAAGATCAAGAAGGTATTTGTCCAAACACACCACAGCTTAGAACATCCTGATGAAGACTCAGCTATGCTACCACGTGCTTTTACAAGTTGTAATAGCACAATGACTGAAGAAAGAAGAAATCATTCTGAGGTCTTTTCATAACCCATGAATTAAAGCTGCCTGTTGAGAGAAACAATCTCTAGCAGAAGGGCATAGACTCCTTCCATCAGCATCCAGAGATGCCTTATATAGAATCAGGACAAGGACTTGAAAACAATCACTTTCATTCTATCTATCCTCAAAGCCTGCATCAATAAGTTGACAATATAAAAGAAAATAGAAAGGCAAATATTAGATAGTAATACTTAACCAAGATGTTCTTCTAACAGGGACTACCTACATTTAAAAGCCTCAAGTAAATGGTTGTTTCGGTGGGGATTTTTTTTTTTGTTTTGTTTTTTTTGTTTGTTTGTTTTTTTTTTTTTTTTAAGATGTCACTTCTATTATCTGCATGAGTTCAACCTCTACAGAAGTCCACAGAAATTTGCACAGCTCAGTTACAGCACAAAGAATCACTTCCTTTCATTTGTAATGGCCTTGCCAACAATTGCTTTTTCTGAGTAGACCTTAGCTTACATGCAAGAAAAAACAGAAAACAACTTTCCTCCTTTCTCCATGTCCATTATTGAGACTGACCTCAAATCATCATCTTTTCTGACAACAAGACTCAATACATTTATCTCCAGCTCACAGAAACTCCATTTCTTGCCTTTTTTGTAATAACTTAAGTCTTGAAATGGCAGACTATTGCATCTCCTTTAAATGCAACATTTCTCCTGAGCATTGCTATAAAATAATTCATCTAGATGCTATAACTCACAGTACAGTCAGGGTGACTGTCCAGGCACAACAGCTTTGTTATTTGCCAGGACTACATGACACCTGTCAGTTCAAAGCACTCAGATACTAAATTGAAATTTCAATTATAGCATGCAACACAATACTCAGCACAGCCTCAGTAGCAGAGCAATTGAAGGCAGCAAAAATACCAAGGCTTTAGAGATCAAGGAAGGGAAGAAGGGAATAGATCCAGAAAACTACAGACCAGTAAAGCAAAAGCTTAAACCTTTTAAATTGATAAAAGCTGTAATAAAGAAGAGAATTAATGGGGTTTCCATAAACATGGAAATCAAAAATAATTACTTCCTTCTGAAACCAGTGTTATTTTTTCAAAGCTGATCCATGCTCTTTGAAACAATCGGCCATAAACACAGGCTAGGTCAGTTAAGACACCATATCCAGCTATCCTTTGAATAGGCATCTCATCAAGGGTTGCTTTTGCTTTAAATAAAGGTAGTATGAGCTAAGGGGTTAAGATTCAGAAGTGCTAAACAAGTACAAAAGAGCTGTACACAAACAATCGGTTACCACTATGAAAGGGACAGCAAAGGGAGATGACTAGGATCTGACCTGGGAGCACACTACTCAATATACTACACACATGATTCCAAAAGAGAAGAATGAATTTTCACTTAGTGAAGAAACAGATTAAAGTAATCAAAACTTGAACTCTTTGCAAAAAGTTACCATAGGATCTTGTAGATGATCAAATGTTAAAGTAGAAAGTGAAATACACTCCCATCAAATGCAAACCTACCCTCAGTCAAATTGAAACTCCAAGCCTCATCATTATACTTGCATGAAATAGAGCTATAAATTAGGTATTCCCACTGACAAGTGAAAAGATGAGTTAGCTAGCAACTTCAAAACAAGAATCAGTCAAGTCATGAAGTCTAAGAGAAACAATGCAGGAAAACATAGGAAAGAGATGCAAAAACAAACAATCAGCTTTTATTATCTCCATAGTACTGCTTCAAGTTAAAATGCAGCTCTGGTCCACCATGATACCATAAAACAAAAAAGGATACATGCTGTTTAACTAAGCTAATGCAATGGATTTCATACAAGAAAAAGGGTAAATTAAAAGTATTCATCTTAGAAAGAGTAATGGGATGCATCAAAGCATACACATACTGTATGGAGTCATGTATATAGCATGGAGAAGATTCCTAAGAACAAAGTCACTCCTATCACAAGCTGAGGCAGCTCAAGAAACAACAGGAAGTCTGTATAAAACACATGCATTAATCATAGAATGGTTTAGGTTGGAAGGGNTTGTATAAAACACATGCATTAATCATTCAACTTATTGTGATACCATGCCATCATGGTAAAAAAAAAAAGATCAAATAGCTTTGGGAAGAGGTGTGTGGGTCATAGAAGGAAGTTCTTTGAGCTGTTAAATACATAGTGATATAGACATCATCCCTGACTCCTCTAGATGCTCCTCAGCTATGGAGTCAGAAGACAGGAAGATTTAAGAAAAGACGTCATGCTGTATTTTAACTGGCTTTGTATACCTTTTCTCCCAAACATCTGTTACAGATAGTTACCTCACAGGATAACAAGGTAAACAGACCTCTGACTAATGACCCGAGGAAGACTCTGCCAAAGTCACTTGGTCACTACAGAAAATCCCTTCATAAAACATTGTTTGTGCAACAATAATTACCCTTCACTCCCAAAACTCTGCAAATCATGCAGACTTCATTTTACAACTAATACAGGACTTCAATTTTTAAACCAAGTTTGAATAGTCATTCTGAAAGATGCAAAATTACAACAGAAGTTACCTGCCAGAGATTTGAGAAAACCCAGGTCAGTGCAGCCGAATCCTGTCACCCAGAGGCAACAGTTACTCAACACCTCCCACAGATGTACTACACACATCCACAGTGCGGGACCTGGCCACAGGATAATCAAGGTGAGACAGCTCAGCCACAGAAAGCTATTCAGCCTTAGTTTTTTTTATGTCAGCTCACTAGAACAAACTTGTTCTGCAACTGCAGTCTGTAGATCCAACATCAGGGAAGTGGCAGGACCATGCTAAGACTGAACCATCAGTACTTCCCCTCACAAGGGCAGCCCAAATTAGATGATGTACAACAAACTGTATTCACCATTAAGAGATGTAAACACTGTAGTAATGCTACCACCACTAAATGGAGTCGCATATATATCAGTATGAAACTTTGCATCCCTTCAAAACTAACAGTTATGTCTTGATTTAAAGGACAGCAAGGAGACCAGCAAGAAGAGTTCCACATTTCATTATACCAACATCAAAATTACAGCACATGACAAAAATTTCATGTGATTTCCCCCTCACATTCACACATAATCTTTGCTATTTAAGTGCCATGACAGTCAGCACCCGTCTACAAGAATGAGTTATGGATTACTATACTAACCTGTCTCCACAGATGACACTATGAAATGAGACACCTTATACTAACAGGACTTCTCCAAAAGGTTCACAATTTTCTCAGATGCAAAGTTTGCTAAGGATAAGGCTTTAAGTCTAACTGAAACACTTTGAGCAAAGCACTTAAATCTTAAACGGTCATTTACATACTACCTTCAGAAGAAATTACACCAACCAAATCACATGGAGCTACAGCATTCTCAAACACAATTCATCATCAACATCACAGTAAAGGCAAGTCTCAGAACAAGCCAAAGCCAGAGCATCTTTTCAGACAGATTTCCATTACCAGTCCTTCAAAAAAACCACACGCCCACAAAACCCAAACAAACAAAAAACCCTCCTGCTGAATTCACTGAAGAGAAACACAGCCCTTTTACAACCCCAACCTTTCAGCTATTAGATCAGAGTAGATATCCTATTACCAGAGTCACACTGCATTGGAAATACAACTTCTGGCAAGGGATGAAGTCTGCAAATGAACACAGGAAAAACAGCAACACAGCATAAAGTTCCCAACTGAATAACAGAAAAATGTAAGGTTGAGCATTAAAAGCAGCAACTAGGGCAGTGATCACAGAGATCCAACCTCAGGGGAGTTCACCACACACAAAAATCTACCACTGTGCTCTGCATATGGCAAAAACAGGTATCACACGAAGCAACAACGCCTGAGGTGATGTCCTTTCATTTTCCTTGCTTCTTAAAGCAACAACACATATTGGTTACTTATACCTAACTTACTGCAACATATGAGAGGTTTACTGGTTGTCTAATCACATAACTTATGACATAAAGATAAGATGTGACTAGGTACCACACTCTATTACGCATCCAAAAACCTAGTGAAGATAGTGTTTTAAATCATAGAATCATAGAATGGTTTGGGTTGGAAGGGACCTCAAGGATCATCCAGCTCCAATCCCCTGCCATAGGCAGGGACACCTCCCACTAGAGCAGGCTACTCAAGGCCTCATCCAGCCTGGCTTTAAACCCCTCCAGGGAGGAAGCATCCACAACCTCCCTGGGCAACCTGTTCCAGTGTCTTACCACCCTCACTGTAAAGAACTTCCTCCTAACATCCAGTCTAAATCTCCTCTCCTCCAGCTTAAACCCATTCCCCCTCGTCCTGACATTACTAGACCTTGTAAATAGTCCCTCCCCAGCCTTCCTGTAGGCTCCCTTCAGATACTGGAATGGATCAAATAAAAGCAAAGGCTTCTCCCTTTACTGAGAACAGGAAACAGTGGAAGTGCTCTGAGGCTCCCAAGGTACCACTGAGAGCAGTTTCTGCACTGTGGGGATTGCTATTTGAGCAGAAATCAACTGCTTTGGTTTTTAGGACAGGTTAGGACTGCAACACAGAGCAACAACACGTCAGAGAAAAAAAATACAGCAAAATTTTACTTTTAGAAAATATAATAGCTAAAAAACTATTTATATCTGTTCAGAAGCACAAGAGCTTCCATGTGCACACCAGTTTGTTCTCTATCTGGAGCAGTGCTAACAGTTATTTTCTCTACTGTATCTTACGCATCTCTGGCTAATCCAAATCTCTTCTGATAGATCCTGAAAGGTGCATCTTCATCTTTCCCAATTAATAAATATCTGCAAACTCTGACTGCTTTCTGAAGTCCTGCTGTTTCCTCTCATGTGAAAATGCAGCAGATACTGCAAGCAAGAAGAAATTAAAATGCAAAGAAGTTTTCACCCTGCTTCTAGAATAACAAATTTAAGTACATCTTTCCAATAGGATGCTCCAGAACCCTTTAGAAACCAAGAATACAGTTCCCACAAATCAGAATTACTTTCAAGTCTCCAGAAACATTCTCTCAAAAAGTTGGTGCCACAAGAGTGTTATCTGTACAGACAAAAACATGAAAGTGACACGTATTAAAAAAAAAAATCAGAAAAAAAAAAATCAGTCCTTCTACAGAAGAGAAACTCTTTCAGATACACTACAAGAAACAAAATGCAAAGCCAGCAAATAAGGTAGGACAATACTGAAGCTTTCCAAAACATCAAATGTCCTACAATTTCAAGTGAACACACTTTTCAATCTTACAACTAGAGTAGTTCTGAAAGCAAGCAGAGCTTTTAGAGAAAAATGTGACCCTTAACTATTAAAATGCACTTCTCACTTGTTTTAAAAAAAAACAAACTGAAAAAAAATGCCTGTTTTGTACAGTTTGTCAAGCTAAATTTGTTTTACACAAGTATCCGCAAGGTTTCTAGATTAGCCTGCCTCATCTCGTACAAAGACACCTGATAAAGCAACAAACGTATACTCATATTAACTGCCCTGCAACATAGACAATAAACCTAGCCATGAAGTTGAAGAGTGCTCTTAACACATGCAGTAGTAGCTTCCACAATATCTTTCACCAGCCATAAATGCTGTTCCTTCCAGACATTCACACCAAAATTTAACTTTATGCCATGTTTTAAAATGAAGTCACTACAACATGCTTCAAATAAAGCTGCAATGTAATGTGCAGATCATAAAGCAATGCAAGTTCTGCTTCATGGCAACTCAATCTGAACTCAATGATCGTAGAGCTTTCCATATGATTTCACCTACACAGTACTGCATGAAGCTGTTTTCACTTCCAGCACTAGACTGTCTCCTTTCCAGTGCCACCCTGCCACCCCAATTACTGGCTAAGGTACTTTGTCCAAATGTCTATCAAGCCAAGAAAGCTGGTGTGCAGCTGTGCTCTCCACAAGCTGCTCAAACAAGAAGTTCGTCAACTGTCATACAAGCTACAGCTCACTGCCTCCAAAGTCAGGTCGCACCTGCTTGCATAAATTGCCTTGGAGTGACTTTTTTTTCAAAAGTCAGGAAAACAAAAGACAGTTCATGTTGTGAGGGGAATTTTACATCCTCCATTAACTCACAGGAAGGGCACCTGAGGCTTCCTCTTTAGGACTACAAAGCTTCCATACTCTACAGAAGGAAAAGAAACATGAAGATAAAAAAGTTGTCTTAATATTAAAATCAAGGTTATTTCAAATAAACCTCGTAACTCACTTCAAGTGTCATCTCAGTTACCTGAGGATAGACCTTGCCAAGAAAACAGAAGTATTTACCTGAGGTAGTTTATGTAGTGAAACTGTTAGTATTCAGTAAGTACTGAAAATGCTCCTTGATGAGATCTGCCTTAATGACTTTCCAGAATGGATTCAAACTTCAGAGGAATTATAGGCAACAATTAGCTGGAATTCAATCCATGACTTTAAGTAACAAAACAAAACCACCAAGAACCTCTTTGAAGGGCCAAGCCCCACACTAGAACATCACCCCAACAGTTCAAGTCTGGAGAGGCACCTAGTGGATAACTGACAAGCTTTACTACAGATGAGTAGTCTGAAGGACTAGGACCTAGCAGCCCCATTAGTGCTAACACTTTCCATTATCAGAGCTTGCATCTTCTCTTAAGCTTTCCTAAACTTTAAACATTTGGAGTAGTATTTGTACAGAACTTCCCTATCCTATCATTACCAGAAATTGCAAAGAAAGTAAACACATCATTCAACTTCAGGAAACCCAAATCTTGAACTGTCTCCCCTGGCTTTAGAGAAGGACAGAGAGCCTTCAGAAATTCTATCAAAATTCACTTCCAAAATGTACCAGACATTTCCCCTAGAAAAAAGAAAACACACACCAAATTTTTATCATCTCAAGACCCTTCAAAGCTTTGTTTTATTCATTTAAACTAATCTGCATACATGGTTAGGACAGACAGAGCATATCATAGATTCAGAGAAGTCCGCTTGCAATGCATGGAGCAGAATGCTTCCTAGAGATCTTGTCAGTCTGGATGATAACATCAAAAGACAGGGCCTCCAAAAGAAAGCAATTGCCCAATTTAAAGGCTGTGAAACAAAAGCTAGATACAGAACTGAGCAGCTGGTGGTGGAGCAATGAAATCACCAAATCTAAGTTTCACTTAATTTCAGGAAACTTTTTCAGTCATCTGGGTTCATACTGTCTCCTTTTGTATCCCTAGAGGGACATACATCCTATCCGTCAGGGTTTATTCTCTGGAGAGGCTTCCGTTATTGACTATAAAAAAGGAAGAGTCCATAACTAATTGTAATTGTAGTTCAGGAGACAATGCTGAAAATAAGAGAAGTGAAGGGTATCCTTACAGAGAACTGTAGCCTGCTCCTCCTTAGCTACAAACTTAACACCTTCCCATCCTCATCAGCCCATCACCTCCTTCACTGTAACAAACTGAGCTGGCTAAAGACTAAGACAGTATTTTGTTTGATTTGCTGAGGCAGCTGTCTGACCAGCACCAGAGCTACCTACAGGAACTATCAGGAACACACAGAAAAACATCTTTCTCTTTTACCAGAGATGGTACTGACTCATTTTGGGAGACCTCAGAAATCAAGGTACCTGTTGCTACTTTTTGTAACGACAGAAGAAAATAAACAGTGAGACACATCACATGCCAGAATGTGCAGAAAGGAAGA
Source organism: Tricholaema leucomelas (assembly GCA_013400475.1). Lineage (NCBI taxonomy): Eukaryota > Metazoa > Chordata > Aves > Piciformes > Lybiidae > Tricholaema lacrymosa > Tricholaema leucomelas. The sequence goes on from WAAF01019558.1 coordinate 29,631, forward strand.
CAAGGACTCAAAACCCAGGTGGGAAAACAATGTCAATAGAAACGGGAGAACAGGAGACAAGAAACAAATATCTGTCAAGAGGTTTGTGTAGAATCCAAGTCATATGGTTCCTCTGCTATTAACATATACATATAAAATGCAGCAGTCAAAAAAGTGCCCATCTCTTGACAGCCTGGCAAAAAAGAAGAAACATGAGCTTACCATCACCAGGAGAGACACCAACAGTTCAGGTGCATAAGCTTAGCAGGAGAGATGGCAATTCTGCTCCCACACATCAGCATGCTGCCACTGGGAGCTTTTCTTTTTCTCCTTTTAATAAATCCAGCATCATCAAAAGATGATCTGCACATTCACTAAAATAATCAACTACTATCATTTTCCTCAACATCTCTGCCCCTATTCAGTACACAGGGCAAGGCTACTCAACGGATCAATTAGGAAGCTTTAGAGACACAAAAAAGACATGCCCATAAGGACATTTTCCCAAGCACCAAAACTGCTCTGCATAGGACATCCTTCTATCCACTATGTCCTATACATTAGTCACAAATCATTTCCCTTACCTGGATTAAAAGCAATTTCAGAAAAGAGGTTCCTGTTTGCAATTTACCACCAAAATAAATTGAGTTTGCAAAACAGAAAGAACGGTGCAGTGGTAGGCAGTGCTAAACTAACATCATCACTGAGACAGAAGCTCACAAAACCTACTCCTTTAGATGTTTGTGTCATTTACTGCTCAAATCAGAAGGCATGGTAAGAAATCAGCAAACTGCATGCCTCACAGTGAAGCTACCTGATAAAAGTAATTTATTTCTCTACTATAGTTATCTGCAACACTAGATGACTTCTTTTGGTAATGATGTAGCATTTTACTTGGTCTACTAATACTTGTCTCCTCAGACTCTCAAAAGCCAAGGTTTTGAGTTCAACAAGAATTCAAATGGAGTTGCAGTGCTGCCTTATTTTATCTCCCAACTCTGTGCCAGACCCAGCTCTCTCCTGACCTTCACAGTGAGCCAGTTCGGTGGGTAAGAGAGGTTAGCAGCTAATACCAGGAGTTTGCCAAGAAGCGGCGCTAGAAGAGAGAAGGGCAAGTAATGTGGAAGCAATATCACAAGTCTCTACTGCGCTGCCGGAGAGTTTAAACTGCCCTGGGACCACGGCCTGCCCTCACAGCTCATAGCTGCAACCAGGCTTCACAGGAGCTGTGTCAAATTACCGACACTTTAGTCTGCAGCCAGAGCATTGTGAAATAAGGATAACACCAACTCCTCCATATACAGCCTTAAAAATAAAACCAAAAGAAGTTCGCAAATATCTGACACTATTGTGGAAAGCGCCACACAACATCCATGCAGAAGCTACTAATTCTGCTTCCAAACTAAGACTTAACTCTTACCCAAGAAAAGTGCGAGACCAGCCACGGAACAAAGGAAGAGCACCGAGGGGCCTCTCAGCCGACATCAGGCAACACTCATACAGAAAAACACCACAATTACCTATTCTCGCAATACACATACAGAGGGGGCCTCAAAGGTTTTTCGCCTTGGCATTGTCTATTTTTTTTGGGCGGGAGGGTGTTAAAGCCTTAGTAGCATCTACAAAGACAGATTCGAGGAAAGGGGAGTTTACAGTTGTTATGATCCAGAAATGCTTTTAGACGACAGACAAAAACAAGCACACCACTTACTACTGATCAGCTACACAAATAAGAAAATTAACCTAAATCGGGCACTGAGTATTTCAAATAGGATAAAAATCGAAGTGCAACAACATTTTAAATTACAATTTTTTTTTTATTCCTATTTCAAAAAATCTGGGATTTATTTCAAAGCACATCTACATTTTCATCTGCATTGCTGATAGTATCTATCAAGTCACAATTACTCAACAAATTCTAAATGATATACTGACATGTGAAAATGAGATATTCCTAGCAAGTAATAAAAAATATGCAATAAGCAAGTATAGGCAGGAAAGAAAACCAACAAGTTGAAAGGCATTTTTTAAACTCCAGAGCCCTCCAAGCCAACTAATTAATTTAGGTCATAAATAATATCTACATGTGGTCAATTTAACTATCAGGAGTTTACAATATCAAAGTCAGGTAATGACAAGAACTTTGTATCTTAACAATGAAGAATCGCTCTTTCAGGTTATATGCCAAGTACAGAAAATACCTTCAGTTGTACTTAGACATGAAAGTTATCTTTTGCAAAATGTTAATGTGACACCAGGATGAAGAAGTAGCCTAAGGCAAATGGTGTGAAAACGTATTTTCTTATAATTCACTTAGAGTTTGATCACAAGCTTACAGGGTGCACGGACTTACATGACCTATTTGAACGATTATTAGATTACTACAGATTAACATCCTGTTATGTATCTGTACTTCAAGCACTTCACTAAAGACCGAGTATCAATTTTCATGAAGAAAGTGGGAGACTACCCTATCTCCACACATTTACATGAGAACAAAGAATTAGATCAAGTGACAGAAAATTATGAACTGTGTCACGATTTCAGCACTAAAGCTGCTTTTAGAAAGAACATGCAATGCAGTTGAAGTGTGCATTTTGCAGGCACTATGTAGATAATAAACATACAGACTACACAAAAAAAATGTTTCAGCACATTTTGTATGGAAAAGCCATTTAATTAACAAATAGCAATTAGTATTTGCACCTGATGATTTAAAACTAAGTGCCTTTAGGCACTTTCTGCTGACAGATTTTAGAATAAGGAACTCTTTTCAACTTCATTTTTATTCATAAATGAAATGAATGAATGGGAGAACAGAGGAAGATAATCACAGAATATTAGGGGCTGGAAGGGACCCCTAAAGATCATCTAATTCAACCAGAGCATGTTAGAGAAATGCATCCAGGCAGGTTTTGAATGTCTCCAGAGAAGAAGACTCCACCTTTCTGGGCAGTGTGTTTCAGTGTCTTGTGACTCTCAGTGAAAAATAAGTGTCACAGTATCTCTTTGCTTTGTACTGACTTAAATGAACTCAAAACATTTAAAGAATAGACTGATCCAGCTGAAAAGTAAAGGTCCCAAAGGTGGGAGCAGACCTTCTCTTTCAGCAACAGCAACCAGTTACATTAGCTGTTGCATGTAAATTCACCACTCATTAATATTACAATTAGCCACCAATAATCCTACCAAATATTTTCATGCCACTTCATTTTCCTGGCTTCAGAAGCAGCTGTTCAGTGCACATCTATGCACAAATCCACACAGCACCCCTACACGCTCTGCCTGGTTGCTCCAAGAGGGTAAGCCAAGGAAAAACATGTTAACCCGCACTCAAATCCTGCCCTGAGACACCCAAGAGCCTTAATTTTTAGCTTTTTCTTTCTGGAAGAGAACTCTATTCCAAAAACAAAGATAAGTGCTAGTGCTTTCAGCACAGAGTCCCATTTAGAAAAATCTCAGCACACTTTAAGTTGTCCTAAAAACTGAAGATTTAATTTGTTCCAATACTGCAAATGCCATTAAAAGAAAAACGTAACTGTCACACACATCCCTTCCGTCCCTCTAAGCAGTAATCTGAATGAAGGAATCAAACCAGTTAAGGCCCCATTTCAGAGCAATGGGAGACGAGGAAAAATTGGATGGGATCATTTAAAGCTGGGCAATGGTTTAGTTTTCAGCAGTATCAGCCTCAGGTAACAAGAGACACCACTTTTGCTGGTACTTGAATCTAGCAATCCCCTAAAATCACCATGAAAAATCAGACTACGAGTTCTTGTGAAGCAAGAGTAAAACCACAGGGGAAAGATTTGATCAGGCAAGAATTTCACAAGACGTTTAGCAAGTGTATGTCTGAAAAAAACATTAAGTGTGTTATCACCACCCTCTCGCTAATCACCACTAGTCTTCTCAATCACTGAAATGCCTTTCTCTTTAAAGAACACAAGTCAGGGATAACGGGTAAAAAATGAGGCAGTGGAAGGACAATTTTAAAAATACATACATTAAAACCTTTTTTTTGGGAGGGTGGGGAGAATTAAATCACTCAGCCACTACCAGGGAAGGACCTGTGAAGGTGTTCTTCACAGGAAGGAAATACACAAGCTAGTCAGGACACATTGAGCTCGAGCAGTTTTTACCCTCCGTTTTTTCCTTCATTATTTTACCATTGAAAAGAGTTTCACTACTGCGCTTTGTCTTACAGCTGGCGAAGGAAGTAGCACTATGGATTTGCACTGGAACAGGGGCTTGGCTCAAGTTTTAATGTTTCATGTCTAAATTGGACTCAAAAGCAATTGCTACTTAACAGCTTCTAAATACTTAAAAGAAGTGCAGCCAACTGGATGATGAAATAGAGCAGCATTTCATGCTGCACAAAATACACAAATCAAAACACTGGAAGAAGTTTTTTTCACTTCATCTGAAGGTGGTTTAATAAGAATATCATCTGCTAAATATGAGCCTCTAGTCCCAGCCCTTCAAGAAGCACAGGGTACTCTTGAGATCACCTTGCCCTTTCCTTGCTTGCCCCAAAAGACAGGGCAATGCCATGCTGCCTGCTTCTCCCAGGAGCACTAACTTTCCACACTAACCCATACAGTCAAATGAATAGGGCAGCTGCTGTGCTGCCCAGACAGACTCTCCCCACTCACCCCAGCAAAGGCTGCCAATGTAGCAGGGTCCACTCAGGGCACCACACGGGCAGACTGCTCTGCATCAGAGGGAATACCCCTTTTTCTTTACAAGCCACCAGAGCTTAGGGTTGTGTGTGTGCACTTGGCCTACAAGATGGCACTGCCAGAAAGCCTTTGCTTCCTCTTTTTCTCCTCCCTCCTCGCCTCCCTTTGACACCAGGCTCACCACTGGCCCTGGACTGATTGAGAGAAGGACTGCCACCTATTGAAACATCACGTCATCTTCCCTCACAGCTGAGCTTCTCTCTTCACCTGCCCTTAAGTTACCCAACCTGTTAGATCCTGTTGGCTTCAGGTAGGGGATAGACTGAGATGACAGCTGAAGACAGCTTATCTTTAATAACATGAACCTGAGTTTTTCAGCAACTCTGTTACCTAGAATTTTTCAGTATTCCCAGAAAAAAATGAAGACATAAGAAAAAACTAGCAGCGTCAAAACATCATGACACTTCCCACCGAGGCAGCCTCCAGGTCCAAGTAATACTTACAGGACCAATCTAGCATATGATCAAACATCTGCACATAGACAGTTCAAGCTGAAACATGTGAGAGCTAGAGATACCCAGATATTCAGCTGAACACAGTAAGACAAACTTAACTTCTCTTAAGGAAAAAGACAGCCTCTGAAACCTCCTTTCCAAAGCAGAGTGCACACCACCTTTCCCACACATGCCAACACATTTCCATGCAAGTAGAAATCAGGAACAGTTGCAAAGCAAGAAGCATTTGAGAAATCAGAGCAATTTGTAGAAGACCTAGATTTGATACTGCATCATTCTCACATATCTGAGGTAATTTACATTGACTCTTAAATCCAAAGTAAAATCAAAAGAAGATTATGCCAAGTACACAAAAGCCATAGCCTGTTTTGCACAACTGGACTCGCTTCTGCTTAGCCCTCAATTCAGCAACCATTCTGTTGGACTTCCTCCACTGTCAGAGATGCAACAGTCATTATCGTGAAAGGAAAAGTTGTCAAGTTCCTGCAGAGATCAAGCACTGCCATGTCCTGTATTGCAGGATGCATTTCACATCTAGTAAGACCTCATTAGTACAAAAGCATTTGTTAAAAACAGACACTAAGTGCAGATATTCAAATTTCCTCTGCACAGAGTACCACTACCCGCAACACACTCTGTACAGGGGGTAGATCTTCGTTTTCCCCAATCACGTACAGGCTTAAGAAACTTATCTCACCTCTAGTAACAAGGTAACTGTCTTCAGTACACACAAGTGTAGATGTTGAGTGCAAGTTTTACCTGCATTTCTACTTCCGCTATGTCTTACAGCTTAAAAAAAACCCACACACTCTTTCCAAGTCTTCAAAACCATTCAAGACTAGTGTGTGCTGTGGGAATATGAAACTTCTGAAGTCCTGCTTAACAAGTAATTAATAAAAAACAGAACTATCAAGACCAGTCAACCTCTGTGAAGAAAAAAAATGCAGCCAAGGCCAAACAAACACAGACCTATCTCCTGAAACATACTTATTTCACAGCAGATGCAACACTGTCCTAATGCCATCTGCGTTCCCATCTCCTATCATCCAACCTACTGTACCTGCCATTGCTCCTTGCTGAGAAGGATGAAGCAGCTCTCCTACTCTCTTCCCAAGAGCTATCATCACACTTGTCATCCCTAACACCACCACAGCTTGCTCCTTGGTCAGTCCTAATCAGGAACCCCTCTTCACACAACCCTCACCCTTCAAAAAGCAAACAGATGAGACTGCCCTTACTACACATCACACCAACGAGGTGGAAGGCAGGAGAGGGCTTAAGAAATTAAAGCAAACACTCCTTTGTCAAGCCAGGCAAACAGCTTAGGGCAGCAAGAAGCCCCTTCTACCTTTTTTCCTCCAGAGTCTTGAAAACTCTCCCAAAACCCTCCTTTCCTCCAGCCCTTTTTATTCACCCATTTCTCCCTGTTTTCCTAGTTTTCACACTGTCCCTCATACGATTAATTCCTCTCTCAAAGAAGCACTGAAACCCTTTTTGTGAAAACAATTTGCTACAGTTGGGCATTATAGTACAATGCTAAAATCTTCTGTGCATTGTAGATTAATAGTGCAATACATTTTAATTGCTACATGAGAATTCATTTTATTCTTAAGATCCAAATGAACACCACAAATGAAGCACTTACACAGAAGTCTCTCCCAGATCACAGAGCAACTGATTTGCAAAACTGCTTTTAAGAGATCTATACTGGATAATGTTTACAGCAAAGCACAGTGTGTCACTGCAACTTGCCATACACACACTGATCTCCAAGACATGACCAAAACATTCTGGATGTATTCTGACATCTGGCTCACACTCGCATATGGTCCACACAACAAAGACAAATGGATCTGCACCTTTAGCAGATCCATTATACCGAAAGGACTCTATACATGCACACCAACTTACATTTTTATGTTCCAAGTATCACACCTACATGTAACAAGAATTGTCAGGAACTAAAATATCTGTGGTACAAGTCAAACTTTCTGGAGTATTTTTAACTTGGTAAATACTGAATGTAGCCCCTAAGTAGCCAAAATACCACCAGCACATTTCTAAACCATATTTGATACAACACTCCTTACAAAGGCATATGCATACAATTCACTTTCATTATTTGCTCCCTTTTGGGGATTTTAATGTCTTTTAAAAAATATTCAGTACCAGGTATTTTTTAACATGTACTACAATAAGGAAAATTATTATTCCTAGTTATCCCTCACATCAAAAAGAAGCCACTCTATAAAAAGTAAGTAAGTAACAGCACCTTCCTATCTCAGCAAGGTTTCAAGATATTCTAACACGGCCCTCTAATCACACAAGTCAGGGTTTACATGGTAAGCAAACCAGACCAAAAGACGTAAGAATGAACTGCATGAAACAAATTTTCAGGATTGTCATATTAAGGGGAAGATGACAGTCATTCTTGAAGGTCAGTATGCACAAGACAAGTTTCAGTGACACTGCAATTCACTGTAAATATTACCCAGTAAAGACCTGTTCAAAGTAGTTTTGTAAACATTCCTTATACAAAGAAATCTTCAAAAGCTAACTTAGAGAATACTTTTCCATACAGTGGTACGAGTCATAATGGTCTGAAGCAGTACATAAAACTCAGATAAAAGGAGCATCGCTATGGAAGCAGTGGGTGTGAAATGCAAGCTTGCTCCCAGAAGATTAGCTGGTCTAACAGAATTGCATTGGCAGCCCTTAGGAATCTTTCCCCAAGGCCAGAGACGTATTACAGACATTTACAAGTACATTTGTGTATCTTGATTAAATCTCAAAAGCTATAATTTATATTTCCCAAATTTGCATACAGTGCTCTGAACCTTAAGAGTAAATTCATTTTGTACACAAGATTGAATAGTACAAGCATGGATTGAATAGTACAAGCAGGTTTGCTTTATTTCTTCTTAATTTACTGCAGAAATAAAATCTGGGTTTTGGTATTATTGCCTCTGTAAAATGACCACCATGAATCCCAGAGGCAAGCAGATCTCTTGGCAGGTACAGAAAAGATTCTCAGATCTGTGGCTTTTCTATCTTTTTCCATTAATCAGTATAAAAGACAGAAACAAAGATCATTTTCAAGCTCAAGTAACACATTAACATTAGACAGCTACAGATAAGCAGCCATAATCTTTTATTTGATGAAAGCCAGCAGAAAAATGCTGTAAGACACTATTCATGGGAATTGATCACAGAGCTTGGTATTGTTCAGAGTATATTAAACATTCTGCTCTTTAAACACAGAACACTAACACAATTTTCTCTTAACCTATTTTTGCCTATTCTTCTATATTTAACTGCTGTCCAAACAAATTTCTCTTCTGTTCAAACATACAGCAATTTCTCCAGGGCCTCTTTTTGGCTCTGTAATCTGTGTCAAGCAGCTCTGGTCGAAGAATAAGGAAAGACTGTACTGCATTCAAGAAAATTAAACTCCTTTGAAAGAACAAAACTGGAGCAACACAACACGGGTACAAGATAATCATTACAGCAAACCTTACTAGGGTTTGAATAGGAACAAATGTTCTGTGTCCATTGCCATTTTTGTCCATATTGCCTGACTTTGTTGGAAGATACTGTACACCTGCAATGAGTTCCATCTCAGACGTGTTCACCCATATTCTTCTACAGTCTATCACATACAGCAACTGTATTCTGAACAGCAGATCATTTTCCTCAGAACAGACTACAGTTACGTTATCTTCCCCACTCAAAGATAAAACTGGAGAGGAGGACAGCCTTTTAAGAGAAACATATAGCAAATGTCCTTTGCCTAAGCAAAAAAAAAAAGCACACACTAAGTTGTGAACTGACAGTGTGGGCAGCTGCTTCACAGTTCCTTCTGTCTACACACACATTCATCACAGGAAGTGAGGCTACAGAGTAGAATAAACTACTTGACACTACAAGTAGAGGCTTCCAGATAGGAAAACCACAGAATTGCAAATCTCATCTCTAGTTGGTCTTAGGAACATTTTTCCCTTCATAGGTCTCAGCCCTTTTTATTCACATATAAAAACATTGTCTTTAAAAAAAAAAATAAAAAAAAATCAAAATACTTGTAAAGCATTCTTCTGGTTATTTCTTCAACTTGCTCTGCTTTACTTACCCAGATTTCATCCTACAAAGGACTACACAAGATCCACATTAAGTACTCCTGTTGCTCTCAAAACCTTAAACACCAAAAAAACTGCTAGGGAGATGTGGGAAGGGAGCCACCAGTTTCCCTAGAGGAATAGCTATCCTTCTCATTAGAGTGTGAAATATATTTTATGAATATCCTATTACCTTTCTAACAGCCCAAAGTTACTGGGCAGTAAGAAGATGATAAAAAAACCACACTATTTTCAGACACCAAAACACTTCCAAACCAACAAAGTTTCTCACCTCCATCTCATCTTTAGGGGCAGGAAGACAACAGACATCATATCCTTTAATAAAATGACACTAGAGGAAAACAGCCCAAAGAAGCCATCTATTTTTCATTAATTGTGACAGTTTATCAAGTTCTCGAAGATAATGTCTCCAAAGCTGGAATCATACAGAGCCAGAGAGCAAGGCAATGAGCTCTGACTCTACTACTCTACTACTTCCAACATGAGTTCAGATCTGGGAGCAAGAAATGCTTGTGCAATGCCAAGCTGAGGTTAACCAAATCGGTACCATGTTTTTACCACACTCAAACTTACACAGTGAAGTCACCCAATCCAGCTACATGTAAGTTAATGTCAGGCTCAAATGCCCCCCTTGTAAAGCCATGCAAAACTTCACATTGGGGAATACCCATTGGGAAAACCATTGCATTCATGCACAGAACAAGGTCACATATCCCCACAGCAGCTTCCCCCGATACCCACACTATCAAAATATTTCTATCATTTAAAGATAACCCAAAGACATCCACCACTTTGTCAAATATTTTTACTCACCCTTAATTCCTGATTAACTAAACTGTGCTCTCTGAAAAATTCCCTTTCACCACTTCCAGAGATTTCTTCACACTCTTCATTCAATGCAATCTCTAAGCCTGATCACAACTAAGGAAGCGTTACATGGACACTGCATAGAGGAGCTATGACATCTCCCCTGTTCCCACAGCAAGAAAGGCAGAGATCCATGAGGGCTGACTCACACCTTGTTAAAAGGAAACAGAAGAAAGAGCCCAGGATTAACGGATGGCCAGTAGGCCCCTGCCAGCTACCCCCTGGTTGAATCCAAGTTGCCATTCCCCTCATCTTCAGTCATAGCTAGGGGGCTGGAAAAAAATTAATGAGAACACAACAGGGAACAGCCAACCTACAAGCCATAAATATACACACAGGAGGCTCCATAAGCCCTAGCATTTGTGCTCCTTCCTGTCAGCCTCTCAACTCTTCTAGTAGTTTGGAAATAATTCCTGTTCTAACATGCTGAGCTGGAAGCTACTGCAGCCAGTTACCTCAGCATAAGAAAGAAGTTTCCGCTAATCTTGCTGAGAAGCCCCTGAGGCCAGGTTAACAATTTGACTATGCCCAAAAATATTCAGGCTCTGATAACAAGCCCAACATTATGTTTTATTTTACTCATTTTTCTTCACTTTCCTGTTACTGAGCAAAAAAAACAGCTGAAAGAAAAGCTCTCTGCAACTACAAAAGAAGAAATTCAATTGCCACATTGTGACAGTTTCCAGCCTGTCACAATAAAAAAGGAGGAAAAAATAAAATAAAAAAAGCAAGCTTAGTGACAGACCTGTTCTACGAAGTGAGTAAAACAAAGGGTATTAATGGCATTTATCCCCCCTTTTCCAACATTATTTCTGAACTGAGATTTGAAGTGCCTCCCTCCCCAATTCTCTCTAGCATATCCATGTCTGTTACTTCACTTTTCCACCAGCTCTCACATGAGCACTGAAGACATGAAAAACTCCATGCAACCCTAGAAAAAACAAATGGAGAGACAGCGCCTTTAAGGCAAAACAGAATGCTTGAGAAAATGTAAATCTCACCCAAAAAAATGGTTAATGGACATTTTACAGCTTTATTTGGGTTTCTGTTCAGGGCTTTTAGGTTTTTTTGTCTCCCAACAAATCACAGAAGGTTCCCTATATATTGGGGAAAGAAGGCAGGTAAGAACATATGGTCTCATTTCACAGGCAACAGTGGTAAAAGCCATCTTAATTTCCATCCTTCCTTATGGCAGAGCTTAAGATTAAATACAAGTCCTGCAAGTATCATCAGTTTCACTGATGACGCTTTGCTATTTAGAGGCCTCAGGAAAGCAGTCAGCTTCTTTTTTACAATATTATGGTAATGCACAGTAAAATTACATGCAGCACCAGAGGTAGTATAAGAACCTGAGAACTACTTAAAGCAACGGTTCGCTAAGTTCAGAAGCACTAGAAACATTTTTTTCTACCCATAAAACGCCTGTAAAGACTGAAACTACAATAATCCTCACTTCCCAACAGAGAGAAGTTGCAACCTGCTTTTTTAATTGCTCCTTCCCCCACACACACATCAAGTAAACTCAACAGCAGAGTGTACTTGCTATAGCTAAATATACTGGTGATACATGACTGCCTAATTTGCAACCCTGCGAACGCATGTTTGGAAAAGATGGCAGTTCGCTGGGCTTTTATGTAACATATATTTAAACAGATGAAAAGACACCTACTATTTTCTTTAATTAGCACTTAATTTGGCTGTTACCAACTTAATTTCTAGAAGCCAGCTTAGAAGCAGTTTCACGAATAAATCGAATATAATTTATACGCTTATTATTAAGGATCCATTTGAACAGAAAAGCAAAGGTTTTACCCGCAACAGAGCCAGGTAAGCACACACACCCTCCCCAGGACACGGGAAGCCCGTAGCATCTCTCCGCTTCACACCAACAGAGGACGGGGCGCACCCTCCCTCAGCGCTCGGTAGGAAGAAGCAAGGGCCTCGCATGCCCTTTCCACGCGGTACAGCACATTCTACACTCACGCCGCCAGTCAGTCAGTCGGTCATGCCATCCCGCGGCCATGGAGGGGAGGCCAGGCCAGGGCACAGCCGTCACCCAGACCCATTGGAAAGCGGAGAAGCTGCAGAGGCGCAGCAGAGGCATCCCCCCGCCGCCCCCCGGGCCCGCAGCCAGGGGAGGGGCGGCCGCCACCATCTTGTCAGCCGCCCTCCACCAGCCGCCCCCGCGTCGCTAGCCATAAAGGGAGAGCACAACCACCTCCTGCTGTGCCGGTCTGGGAGAACATATCCCCTCCAATGCCGAAGATCGAGCCGGGCACCCCCTCAGTCCCATCACCTCTCTCCTGGCCCCGCTGGGTGCTGCTCTACCCCCACCCCGACTCACCTCCAGGCGGAGGGAGGCACCGCAGCCCCGCAGGAACTCGCGGATGTTGCTCAGGCACTCGCTTTCCGTCCGCGGCTCCGGGTACACCTGCAAGAGAAGAGGTGGACAGCTCAGAGCGCGGAGCGGCACGGCTCGGTGGTTCCCGTTCCCCGCCCCGCTGCTCCCCTCACCTCCCGCTCCCTCCGCAAGCGTCGGCAGAGACGATCGCTCCCAGTGAAGGGGTTGAACCGGGAAGTAAACACGGAGCACAGGAAATGGCGTGAAGGGCAGGGGGGCGGCGGGCAGGAGCGCAAGCAAAGGTACCCCGGCCAGGCGCGGCCCTAAAACGCTCTGCCCCTACGTGGGGCGGGCGGCGAGGGGAGGGGATGGAGGTGCGGCCTGGCCCGGCCCTCCTCCGCCCCGCCCAACTGCCGCCGCAGGCCCCGGCCGGCGGAGGGACGGCGGCGAGCCGCGCTGGGAGCGCCCCCATGCTTCCCCGCTGAGTATTTTTAACTATTTTGAAAATAATAATACATCCACCCCTCTGCCATTTCGCGTAGAGCGAGATGAGGCAGTTCCTCGGGCCCTAGACCTAGTGGCTGTACGAGGGGCAGCCGAGGAGTAGCCCCTGCTCGGGATGGCGGGCCGCGCTGGGCTGCAGTAAGAAAGGACTGTGCACAGGGTGAAGGCCCACATCGCGAGTGGCCCATGATGTTTGCAGAGGCTGCCAGTGCCTCCCTCGTTTTGACTTCTGTTCACTCCTAAGTTTTTGTAACAAGGAAATGCATCAGAAATCCTGCAACGGCCTCGGTGGAAAAAATAATCAGTACCCTGAGTTAATAATCTACCAATGTAGATGTCAATTATTTTGGCTTATCTGTATTTTATTAAACAGCTGCAATCTTATCTTACCCTACAAAAGCAGCTTCACAAAAAGGAAAACTTTGACTGAGCCAAACTTGAGAGAAAAGAGGCTCTGGCAACACAGCCATGTGCTCTCTGCAGCTACATGTGTGCCGCCCTCAGATCAACCTCTGCCCTGAAAGTGCACCTTCCTCAGTAAAGCAGACAGTCCCACTGGCTTTCACGGATGAAACCTAACTTACCATAGCTGCACTCAAATGCTGTGTACATCTAAGGATCATTTCACAATAAATTCATTTCTGAGAGTGATATGCCATTGGAATGAGCTGCCCGGGGAGGTGGTGGAGTCACCGTCCCTGGTGGTGTTCAAGAAAAGACTGGATGGGGCACTTAGTGCCATGGTCTAGTTGATTGGATACGGCTGGGTGATAGGTTGGATTGGATGATCTCAGAGGTCTATTCCAACCTGGTTGATTCTCTGATTCTATTAAATACTTTAGCAAACTAATCATTGTCCAGACTGAGAAGTAAGCAGACCTGCAACCCTGGACACATTGTTCTTTTGGAAGGAGAAAGTCTATCACAGAAGTGCACTGTAAGCTGCTGGAAGCTAAATTGACAACACATGTGTCTTGTCCTTCAATTATGCATTACACTTGGAAAGAAGATTTGTTAAATTGCAGAAACATTCAGGTTGGAAAAGACCCTTGAGATTACCAAGTCCAACCACTGACCCTACTCTACAAGGTTCACTCCTAAACCATATCCCCAAGCATCATTTCCAAATTTAAAGACACCCAGGGGCAGTGAAAACCACCTGTTTGGGCAGCCCATTCCAGTGCCTGACCACTTCTCCTGTGAAAAAAAAATGTTCCTCATGTCCAGCCTAAACCTACCCAGTTGCAGCTTGAGGCCATTCCCCATTGTTCTATTGCTAATTACTTGTGAGAAGAGACCAGCACCAACCTCACCACAATGTCCTTTCAGGTAGTTGTAGACAGCAGTGAGGTTTCCCCTCAGCCTCCTCTCCCTCACACAAACCATCCACAGTGCTGAGTACAAGGCAACAATCACCTCCCTACTCCTGCTGGACAGAGCATTTTAATACCATTGGCTTTCTTGGCCACCTGGGCACACTGCTTGATCATAATTCACTGCTTGTCAGTTAGAACCCCCAGGTCCCTTTCTGCCAGACAGCTTTCCAGCCACACTTCTCCAGGCTTGTAGTGTTGCAGGGGGTTGTTGTGACCCAAGTGCAGAACCTGGCATTTGGCCTTGCTTCATCTCATTCCATTAATGTTGGCCCATCGATCCAATCTATCCAAGTCCCTCTGTAGAGCCTCTCTACCCTCGTGCAGATCAACATTCCCACTTAACTTGGTGTCCTCTGCAAACTTACTGATGACACACTCTATGTCTCCATCAAGGTCATCAGTAAAGATGTTAAACAGAAGTGGTCTCAACATCGAGCCCTGAGGAATACCACTTGCGACCGGTTGCCAGCTGGATTTAACTCCATTGACCACCACTCTTCAGGCACATGTATGCAGCCAGTGCTTTATCCATCAGAGCTGTGCTCATCCAAGCCACGAGGAGCCAGTTTGCCCACAAGAATTTTGTGGGAAACAGTGTCAAATAAACATGCATGTCAATGGTACATAAATTCACAAGAATAAGTCATCTCCACAGCACTAGGAACTTCACATCAGGTTCATTTCAAACAGTGCATCAAGCTGAAAGCAAAGCAGTGTCTTCCCATATGTTTACATGATACGAAATATCTGATACTGTGGCACCACAAAAATTAACAATTATAACATGAGAGGATGAACCTGGTACAAAGAAATTTAAAAGAGAAGTCTCTATACTTTTCTAAAGACAAAATTCACATGAGTTTTAAAATAAACCCACTACGTCCTAATACAAGTAATTTGATAGCAACATGAGTTAAGAATTTTCCTTTCTTCAAGCAAGCACACACGTGCACATGTCCCTAAACTCCTCCAATTGTTTGATACTATGATAAACTGCTGTGGGCTAAGAATAAAAAATTAAAGGGAATACGCCAAAGAAGTCCTACATGGGTACAACAACCCAAAAGATATCTCAGTAGATTCAGAAAGGCCAGAAGCAGTGAGAGAAACCTCCTGAAAACACTAAAAGCTTCATCTCTCTTGCTTGTTTTTTGCTGGTTTCACATTTAGTGCTTGCTATACTTTTTGATTACTCTAATTAATTTACTTAATTGTAGTAAGAAATCTCAAACTCAGTCAATCATGCCAACAACCCTTGCTAGGAAGGGTTCCTCACAATCCTATTAGTATTTCTATGTTGATGCTGCTAATATGCTTCCTTCTCCATATTCCTAATACTTACAAAGTAAATGCACAGTTGCCATTTATAACATCTTTTTCTTAAATTATTTGCATAATAACTGTGTTTTATTTCCCTTTATAGGTCAAGCTTCCTCATCTCTTTCTTTGCACCCAAAAATTTCCTGGTTGCTTCTGCTTCATCAAGGCCTATTTTCAGTCTGAGTGTGATGGTTTGGGAGTTACCTACCCCCCCTGCTCTTATGAAATCACCCAGACTAGACTCACCTGGCTGGAAGATAAGGAATGAAGCTTTATATTTACAGCTATGCACAATATACAAGCAGATATTTACAATATATCACAAATATTTACAGCTATATACAGAAATATACAAGTTAAAAGTAATACCGAAACACAATACCTCTCCCACAAATCAAAGTCCCCAGGAGGGGCTCCCAACCACCCTTCCACCTTCTCTCCACCCCTCCACCTTATCCCAGAGTATGCCTTACATGCAGGGTGACTTTGGAGGATCAGCCAGGAGGGTCAGAAGCAGAATGATTAGCTGGGTTACACAGCAGAAGCCCAGAGAGAAAAACACAGATACCAACTTCAGCAGAAAGAGACTCTCTTACCTACGTTTGTGTTCTTGTTTTTATATGTCTCAGCAAACCTATGAGTGAAGTAGACATCACCATTGTTTTCTTTTCACAGCCTATAATCTATTTTTTCTCATTAAAATATTCCAATTAGCCTCAAACTAGCACACTGAGGAACTTCAAAATTACTTCTACTCCACAAATAAAAATAACCTCTACCAAGAAGTAACAGTAAAACTAGATGAGTTTTAAAAGAAACAAATGTCTTATCTCATAATCCACATTAACTCTCCTTATTCCTAAAGTCCCCATGTATTAAGCACAGAACTTCATAGTTGTAAGAAATCCAGATATATGTACTACTACCTCCTAAGAGACTGCACAATACCTGGAAATAGGCTCCCAAAAAGAGATAAGGAGAGACACATAGTTAGAGGAGGGCAAAAACCTTCAAATCAGATGCAAAAAGATACATCAATCAGAGAAACCCCAGCCCCATAAACAGTCCTCCTTCATAGATTCACAGAATGGTTTGGGTTGGAAGGGACCTTAATGATCACCTAGTTCCAATCCCCTTGCCATAAGCAGGGACATCTTCCACTAGACCAGGTTGCTCAAGGCCCCATCCAACCTGCCTTTGAACACCTCCATAGGTGGAACATCCACAACCTCCATGGACAATCTGTTTCAGTGTCTCACTGCCCTCACTGTGAAGAATTTTCTTCTTATATCCAGTCTAAATCTGCCCTCTTCAAGCTTCAGATCCATTCACTACCATCCTATCACAATAAGCCCTTCTAAAAAGTCCCTTTCCAGCTTTCATATAGGCCCTTTCAGGTACTGGAAGGCTGGTATATGGTCTCCCCAGAGCCTTCTTTTCTCCAGGGTAAACAGCCCTCATGGCTTGTCCCCATAGGGGAGGTGCTCCAGCCCTCTGACCATCTTTGTGGCCCTCCTTTGGATCCTCCTCTTTCAGATCTGAAGTTTGAAATACATACCAAATACACATCTGTGAGACTTCAGCCCTAACAGCACTCTAATGCATATTTGCTTTTAAAAATCACCTTCCTTCAGAAGAATAAAGTAAGTTACAGTAAATCTTTAGAAATTCTATTTCTTCCCTTGCAAAAACAAAACAGAAAGCACTTCATGGGCAATGAGAGAAGTAGGCTCCATTTTCTCAGCTCTGTGGCTACAGTGGCACTGCTATCTAATGGGAGAGAGACACATAAGGGTAACAAATCTAAAAATATGTTAGCGTTTGTATCCTGCTAGAAATTTTAAGTGCTAATGATCCCATAAAAGGAAACAAGCCCAATAAGTTTTTCACCTGGGAAATTTTAATGTGACTCTGGCAACCTTTTTCTACAGAGGGCTAAGAAACAAAGTGAGGAACCAACTAAACCCTGCTGACACAATCTCTAAGTGCAATTATGTGGGCCAAGCCCATGTTAAAATCATATGGTATATGATATCCTTTACATACAATTCTAGGAAAGTCAGGAGGGTGACCTCTCTCTCTTATAGATCGTATTTATACCTCACAGACTATTCAAAATCTAACAGAATATGAATACAAGACAGTTAAGTTCTAGTCTGCCTGAATAACGGCAAATACATTCAGACAGAAAGAGTAAACACAATAAAATTACTTCAAGAAAAAGCCTATGAAATAAAGCAGTTACATATTTTCTCTACAGCATTTGCTTCATCCTCTTGCTTGCACAGACCAAAATGAGGAGAGGCTGAGGGAGCTGGGGGTGTTTAGCCTCGAGAAGAGGAGGCTCAGGGATAATCTCATTGCTGTCTACAACTACCTGAAGGGAGGCTGTAGCCAGGTGGGGGTTGGTCTCTTCACCCAGGCAACCAGCAATAGAACAAGGGGACACAGTCTCAAATTGTGCTGGGGAGGGTATAGGCTGGATGTTAGGAGGAAGATCTTCCCAGAGAGAGCGATTTGCCATTGGAATGGGCTGCCCAGGGAGGTGGTGAAGTCGCCATCTCTGGAGGTGTTCAAGAAAAGACTGGATGAGGCACTTAGTGCCATGGTCTAGTTGACTGGACAGTGTGGGGGACAGGTTGGACTGGATGATCTTAGAGGTCTCTTCCAACCTGGTTGATTCTATGATTCTATGAAACAACACAATTAGTTCATTCATAGGGGCTGTCTTTTTATCTCACATGTTAATGCAACTCCTGGTACAAGGAGGCATCAGTGTCCAACTGGAACCTCTATACACTCCAGTAATACAAATAAAAAAGGTTAATAGTAATTAGAAAAGACAGGGATTCCAAAGGGACCTGTCAGATTCCTAATTATGGACCAGGGCTCCACAGTGGAATCCAAAAGAGCAAGTGGAAGGTAATACACAGAGCAGCAAGAGTTTAAACCACTTCTTCATGGTAACAGGGACAGGTACTCATTAAGATTTAATCTCTCAGGGAATAGTTCTGAAAACCATAGACAGTTCATTGAAGGCATCTGTGTGATGCTCTGCAGCTGTCAAGGAATGCAGTACCTTTTCTGCCACCCAGAAAAGATGGACAGCAATGTGCAATACAAATAGATGGCACCTAGCTAAATGTTACTTCCCTTTTTTATATTAAGTCTATGATTTAGTTAACCACAACAAATATATTTAAAAATGGCAAGGCAGACAGAGGCTGCATCAAGAAAAGATATGACAGAAGTGGTCAGAAAAAAATGAAAAAGGCTACCATTAGCTCATTTGGACAGAGAAAGTATGTGAGGAAAATACGCAAGAGCCTAAGAAGTTTGTCATCATTCAGACCAAACTGGCAGCTAAGCCTTCTGCAGCCACTCACACACAACTTCGCCACACAGCCCAAATGGAATGGGAACAGAATTCAGAGAGAAAGGCAATGCCCCATGGGCATGAAGTTCAACAAGAGCAAGTACAGAATCCTGCACCTGGGAGGAACAGATCCATGCATCAGTATAGGTTAGGACTTGACCTGTTGGAGAGCAGCTCTGCAGAAAAGGACCTGGGAGTGCTGGTGGACAAGTTCACCATGACCCAGCAACGTGTCCTCATGGCTAACAAGGCATTAAAAGGGGTGGCCAGCAGGTTGAGGGAGGTTATCCTCCACCACAGTACTCTAGGCCATACCTAGGGTATTGTGTCCAGTTCTGGTCTCCCCAGTTCAAGAGAGACAGGGAACTACTGGAGAGAGTCCAATGGAAGGTCAAAAAGACAATTAGGAGACTGGAGCATCTTTCTTACAAGAAGAGGCTGAGACACCTGGGGGTCTTTAGCCTGGAAAAAAAGGAGATATTATAAATGCATATATATACATAAAGAGTGGAGGTCATGAGGGCTTTTTTTCAGTGGTGGCCAGTGATAAGACAGGAGGCACAGGTCCAAACTATAACATAAGAGGTTTCACTTGAACTTAAGAAGAAGCTTCTTTACTTTGACGGATGACAGAGCACTGGAACAGACTACTCAGTGAAGTTACAGAGTCTCCTTCTCTGGAGACTTTCTAAACTGTGGTGTTAACCAGCCGGGAGGCTTTTCCTAAGTTTATGTTCCAACACTTGAAGGTACAACTCACCATTGCTCTGAGAGTAGTTTTCAGCAGTCCATTCAATTTTCCCAGTGCCTGGTGCACAATAGGGATTGTGACACACCCACTCAATGTCATGCTCTTCAGGCCAGATATTTATGAGGCTGTTTCAGAAATGAGTCCCGTTGTACGACTCAATTCTTTCTGGGGTGCCACATCACCATAAGACTTGCTTTTCAAGGCCCAGGATAGTGCTCCGGGTGGCATAAGGCACTGGTTATGCTTCCAGCCATCCAGTGGTTGCTTCCACCTCCATAAGCACACAGCACTTGCCTTGGCAGGTTTGTGTGTGTGTGATGTAGTCAATCTGCCAGGCTTCTCCATATTTTTATTTCCATGCTACAGAGGCTTTAACCACTTGGCTTGCTTGACTGAAGCACATTTCACATTCATGAATAAGGTGTGTGGACCTGTGTCCATGGTCAAGTTCACCCCTCAATCCTGAGCCCATCTACATGTTGCATCTCTTTCTGGGTGACCTCTTTCTGAGGTCTCATGCGCCCACCAAGCATTAAATAGTCCACTCGTTAGTTGGTATTCTTCAGTGGTCCAACTCTTGGGTACATGGGTATCCATATGACATACTTTCACAACAGGTTCTCCACTTAAGCATCAATATCTTGTCCTACTTCAGCAGTTCAGTTGGGGTTTTGCTACTTGCTTTTCTTCTGTTGCTTTAACTACCTCCACAGCACATTTGCCACCATCCATTAATCTGTATAGAGAGCGAGCACTGGCCACCTTTCTCATGCAGAAATTGTTTTAAAGAAGAGTTTAAAAAGCCCCAAAACAACTCAGTCCTTTAACTGTAATGAGTAAACACAAGAACAATAAAAAGTTTGAGACATCCTCTGCCACATGGTGTTTGCTTGCACTTGGGGCAAAGAAATAGAGGATTGTAATGTCTTTCAATATAAACTGCAATCTGCCATGAGAGCAATGGGAAGAAACTGATTGACAAAAGTGACTACATGTAAGTCAAAAAAAAGAAAATCAATCATCTATGATTTATAAAGCACAACATCTAATACTACAACATGGTTTACTATGTAAGAAGACTATTTCAGTTACTAGAAAATAGAAACTAATAGAGTATAACAGTTATTTGCAAACTAGTATGCATATACAGCAGACACTAAAAATGTCCTGGTTTGGGAATACAGCTGCCTTAGTCTGAAGATCAAAACTCAGCCCTCAAGTAGAGAAACTAGAGGAAAATCCCATAAAGAGGCAGACCTGCACTGTGAATACCATCAGAGAAGAATGCAATACCAAAAGGAGGTGTTGCAGAGACAAGGTGGACAAGGCTGTCATTCCCTGTCACAATATGCCAGATCATTTTGCCCATCCATATCCACTTCCTCCAGCCTGAAGCCTGCATCTGCCTTACAGCAGGAAAGAGTTTTCTCTCTAGGCTCCAGGACACCTTGTAGGCACAGAGCATTACTGCAATCCAATCAGTAAAAATATTGTAACTGAACAGTGCAGCCAAGCTAATGAAAGGGTCCTACTGATCACATTTGGTTCCACAGCAGCTGTGGTTTATGTCCAGCCCCTCTCAGTGGCTAAGACACAACACCAAGGGCAACTGATTTCTAATGAAGCATGATGGCACCAAGCGAAACACCTCCAGCACAAGCGCTGCAGGCTGGGCTTTGTCCACAAGGTTTGTGTTCAGGGATAAAGATGAGATCTTTAAAAGTCAAGAGGAGAAAGCCAGGCCATTCTCACACTAACCTGGGTGGTGAAGCCACAAGTGACTCACTGCCTAGCAGTTCCTGCAGGTTCTTTCCCTCCCCACTACTCCCAGCTGTGTTACCTGCTCCCAGCTCCTGCACTAGGGCCCAGCAGGGCCCATTTCTTGGGATGTTCAGGTTTCCCACTCTGTCCTCTGCTCCACAGTACCTGCTCTCACAAATTGCACCCAGGAGCGATGGAAAGAGTGGCATCATGGCAATGCTCTCAGCAGCTACACAGGAGGACATCATCTGCTTCTTGACAAAACATCCATTGCTAGAGACTACTGACAGGTGCAGTACTACCTCCATAGTCAGTCTAGAGATCTGCACTTTGAGGACTGTGGATAGAGCCTCACCATCCTCTCAGTACCGGAGTCCAGCGCAAGAGTCACAGTTGCACTTTAAACAGTTGCATCTTCCAGTTCTTTAAGTAGGGAGCACTCTGAACTAGATCCCAACCACTTCAAGGATCACAGATCTTGCTGGTGGCATTAGATGACATTATCAGGATGCTAAAAATAGACCAACAACAAAGTTCATGATTCTCAGCAAGGTGCAGGTTTGTTTTAAAATCAGGTGTCTTGATGGGGCACCAGATCTTACCACTTCTGCAGTACTGTGGTTCTTTAGTACCTATTTTTCCCAAGCTATAAAACACGTTGCACAAAAACTTCTCAATAATAAGCACACAATAGCTACCAAGTGCTACATACTTGTATTTTTAAATTAGTAAACTCATGCTCTAAAAGTGAAGCAGCAGGCAGTCAGCACAGATAGCATGAGCCAGATCCACTACAAGACTGAAGATCTTGTAAGACATGAACTAAAGTGCCCAAATTTCAACTTTCCAGGGCTCATACAAGAATTCAACTAGATTCTGCATGCAGCACGAAGGGAAAGGCAGGTGCCTTAAAACATCCACTAAGACTCTTATATACTGAAAAGAGTGCCCAGCCTTGAAGTTAACCAAGAGCCAAGACACAGCAGAAGGCAAGAGGGCATTTATATTCTTTAGCCCATTTGGGACTTAAATACAGTAAGCCTTCATCTGCTTGGCATCCTAAACTCCAGTTGTTTCCTAGACATACAAGAGTCCTCCAAGTATCCTTTGGAAGAACTCAACAGTTCATCCTCTCTGATAGCCATCAGTACAGCTAACCACACATCTGACAGTTCTCTGCTGCACATCCTACATCACCACGCCAGTCTCTGTACTCCATCCTTCCATCTGTTCCATTTCAGACCACACAACACCACCTTCCAGACCAGGAATTCCAATTTCACAATTAACCCTACTCTTCTACCACAAAACCTTATTCCACCACCCTTTCTTTACTTTCCAGTGGGCCATACCAACTCATCAGATACAGCTCCATGCTTCTTCAACTTTCACCTTGTTTGGGCATTTGGAACAAGAAGCATTTTGGTTAACTAAAGAGTTCTCCATCTCTTCAAGTTCTTCCTCTGCACTTGTTTTGAAATGCTCATCTGCTTGACCAGCTTTCCTTAACAGTGACCTTCTTTCAAACACACTGATACCGTGCCTTTGCTGCTTCAATTGAAAACAGCACTCAAAAACGAAGTTCAGCTAAGTTTGCAAAGGTAATTTACAGTTTGGTTAAAGTGCCAGCAAGGTCTGTGGCAGCCTTGATAAAATAGTTCTTTTGAGTCTTACACAACAACTAGAGACACCTTTTTTTTCTTTAATTTGTCCTGTAAAAGTTATGCTGTAGAACAGAATAGAATCAACCAGGTTGGAAGACACCTCCAAGATCATCCAGTCCAAACTATCACCCAGCCCTATCCAGTCAACCAGACCATGGCACTAAGTGCCTCATCCAGTCTTCTCTTTAACACCTCCAGGGACGGTGACTCCACCACCTCCCTGAGCAGCCCATTCCAATGCCAATCACTCTCTCTTGGAAGAACTTTCTCCTAACATCCAGCGTATATCTCCCCCGGCACAACTTGAGGCTGTGTCCCCTTGTTCTGTTGCTGGTTGCCTGGGAGAAGAGACCAACCCCCACCTGGCTACAGCCTCCCTTCAGGTTGTAGACAGCAATGAGGTCAGCCCTGAGCCTCCTCT
Organism: Tricholaema leucomelas; assembly: GCA_013400475.1. Taxonomy (NCBI): domain Eukaryota; kingdom Metazoa; phylum Chordata; class Aves; order Piciformes; family Lybiidae; genus Tricholaema lacrymosa; species Tricholaema leucomelas. Next base: position 53,318 of record WAAF01019558.1, read on the forward strand.
TCTCCAGGCTAAACAACTCATCCAGTCTGATTTGCACCTGCATTAAACGATGTTCAGGAAAACAGTATGCTCTTTGCAGTGGAAGTACTGTGCTTTTGTTACTGTCCCTGGACACTCATCAAATTCCCATCAAAGTTTATAAGCTGACGCCCTGGGGGCCGGTATTTCACAGAGTCCTGAAATACAAACGCAGTAAGTTAAGGGTGATGCAACATTCCAGACGGTACTGTTGTTTTCTCCATTTTCCATTATTTTTATATTTCACATACACAACAAAATATTTAGACAGCACTGAAAATGCCAAGCACATAAATCTTAGCAAATACAGGACTAGCAGCTGCCTTTGCAACGGCAATTACAACCCTCTTGCAGACCCACTTTGTGAACTGCACGAGGCAGGAGGCCTACTGGAACACAGTAGCATGCCTGAAGAATTTTATATATACACATATGAGGCTCTAGTTGCAGCTACAGGAGTTATCTTCTTTAAGGTGTTTCCTAAGTGCTGAGAACTAGTAACTCCCGTGGTTTTGCTTATTTTCTTGCTATTTTAAAGAAAAAGAGGAAACCAGCTAGCGTGCAACTATCAACCACATGCTGCAGAGCTCCAGGGGTGACAGCATTTGGTGCCCACAGGAAGATCTGAGTAGAAAAAGCCCAACGAAGCGTTGCTCCAGATGTGGGCAGCATTCAGCGTTTAGGCAGTGCTTGCTGAAAACCCACCTAAGGAGGTTTCCTCGTGAAGCCGGGATGGTGAGTAGGGATTTTTGCACCCTTTTCTCACATAAATCCTCCAGTGTTTCCCACACAGTCACTGTTTTGATGCAGCACAAGCTCAGGCTTCAGAAGTCCAATCACTCAAGGTTTGTTTACACTGGGAGAGCTCTGCTGCTAGATATGCTGGCATCGCTCCTCTGTGTGGATGTAACATATGCCAGAGAGGGAATTCCTCTGCCAGTCTAACTGTACCACTTCCCTCAATGACATTAACGAAGCCAACAAAAGCACTTCTCAGTCAGCACAGTTGCACCAGCAAGAGGGGGATGTATGATTCTGACTGCTTTTTCCTTCTGTGTGTGAAAATATTCTATTGAACTACCAAAGCTCTACCTTCTCCTGGGCAAGCTGCCAACATTGTCCAACAGTGCTCGCTGCAGGGTAAGAAAATGAAGGCCTTAACAAAATGCACTTAGACTTCAGCAGTACTTTATGGGCAAAGAGGGGACTCTGCCCACTGGGTGCCAAAGGTTCACGGTGAGGAGCAGCACAACAGGAAGATAAGATTGGCCACCTCTCCTTGACTCTTCAGTGCTGGTGGTAAGTGATAGCACCAATCACATCCTACTGACAGATGTGGAGAGAAGATGGCTTTGCCTTACACAGCATAGTCAAGGAAGAGTGCAGTGTCAGACTGGCTGAGGATCCGGGAGTAAAGCACACCCAGTCAAGCTGCACAGCTGACACCACTTCCAAGCTGCCAGCTCAGAGCACTTTCGCAAGCTCTATCATACTCAAAATGTTTTAAGGTTCCAGCTCTTCAAACCACAGCCACTGGGCAACATTACTTTGAGAAATTTGTTAAAAAAAAGGTGTATACTGAATTACTCTCAATGGTTCAAAGCCCAATTTTAAGTGCAAATATATGTGCGTGTGTGTATATATATATATATAAATGTATAAATATACTTACATGCATGAATAATTTGTAAACTTCAATTTTAAAGACAGACTTCCAGTTTTGCTAGGCTTGACTTAAACATTTCCAGCTGAACAGTGTGGTACGCTCAGCCACCACCATGCTGTAGTGAAAGAAGTAAGAATGCTGGTGCCATTCCCCACAGCTCTTCTTTCTTCCACACAGACACAGCATTCAGCGGGCACCTGAGAACTAAGGATTGCCTCCTCTGTTGTCCACATTATGCACAGACATGTAAAGAACACATCTAGAAACCGTGGAAATCACATTAACAAAAGCACGACCAGAAAAACTATGTTATCTTTCTGCATTTTGTTACAAAAACAATTTAATCACCAACACCTTCCTTAATTGCCCCCTGTTCTCAAGGTCTGGCATGCCCTTATTTAATGCAATTTATACCCTTAGACATTAACAAGGTTTGATCTTCTTGGAAAAAGACAAGCAAATACAGATAAAAGTCCTCTGCTTCCTCAGTTCACAGAGGCAGACCACCTTTCTCTGGATAACACCCAGTCACCACAATTATTGAGCCAGTGCACAGAAGAAAAAAGCAAAGGCACTCTGTGCATCTTGTGCATTCTTGCTCTCACAAGACAATAGGAGTAACATAGTACATGACGATGTGGCCAATGACAACTCTGTAATACCCACCTGCAACGCACAGTAACACTTATGAGAACAGCATGCATTTAGGAAAGAGGCTTTCTAACAACTTCACTTAGCCAACACTGCCCTGGCACGTGATTCACCCTCACTCCTGGAGCAACAGCATCCACACGCGCATTGGTGCTCCCCAAGCATGTAGCCATGGCAGGCATAGCTGTCTGGTCAGGATTATTCTTGCCAGGGGCACAACAATCTCATTGGGAGGCTCTACATAATGACTGCTGTTGGCGGGGGAGGAAAGCATATGCACAGTAAAAAGCAGGTTTTGCTTCCTGCCTCCCAGGTCTAGTCCTACCACTGTGCAACACCACCAGCTGCAATACCTTCCCAACAGACTTCAGTCAATGAAGGAGGACAGTCCTTAGGTTCAGTAAGACAGACTCAGACAGCCTCACTGAGGCTGCAGGGGAAAGCCAATCTGCCAGAATAATTTCACAGACTGCTTGGGGACAACCGGCACCTGGCAACTCCTACATTATGAGTAACCTCTGCATCACTGGTCAGAGGTTCACTACTGTTCCTGAACTCCACAGTCAGCTCACAGCCAACACTGTACCCTCTGCAAAGGTACTGGGCAAAAAAAATCACCACTTGTTATTAACTCTGATTCGCAAACATCTTGCCTTTCTTCTTACTTTGTGACACAAAATACCACCTTCAGGCCACACCCTGCCACCACAGGACAGAAGTTTCTGGTCCTGATACATCTATGCAAAAATGGAGAGAAGTGAACAAAAATTTCCCTTTGCCAGAGCAGTAGGTGCACACACTTATCATGAGGACACGGCTGGCGAGATGGCTGCTGCACATGTCAACCCGGATCTTCATTTCAGGCAGTCTGCCTCTTTTTCAGTTTTTGCACTCCTACATAGGAATTTGTTTGCTTTCTGGAGCAGAAAGAGTTAATTTCTTCCTAAACTAGAACACCTTAATTTAGCCAAAGATCTCCATCATTAAAAAGACTATCTCCCTAGTATATGAGACAAAAGATCATTTTTGCTGCCAGCAGTCCTGTTACTATCGCAGCAAATAACCAAATTAACATAGACAATGGTGCCAAATCCTCCACAGAGAGAACCAAGTTTTCTTCCCACCACACACCAAGTCTCAGCCAGCAAGAGAAAGCTGTATTCATTTTCCTGAGGCCAGCCCTGCACTGCTCCTCTCACGCCTCAGTGATGCGGGAGCAGCAAGAGGAAGCGGCTGTGGTTTGGATCAGCCTCCCACGCACTGCACAGCAGCTTCTGGACTGTTTAATCCTCTGCTCGATGCAAGGGTTGGGGATGGTCTGTTGGATGGAGCGGGGCCAAGGCGTGCGAGACCCAGCCGCGCACTCAGCACGCTTCCCCATCCCCTGCCTTCAAAGCGCTGAACCAGCTGCTCTCATCCCTTCCAGGAGCCCCTAACAGGAAAGAGGGGACAATGAGGTGCCAAATGGCTGCTACATCGTATCCCCTGATGCGTCTTCCCTATTTTCCCTGAACAGAACAAAGCTGACCTCAAAATGATGCTTTCTGTCGAACAGCTGACCAAAAATGAAAGTACAAACAAAACTTAATGGAGCGCGAAGCCTCATATGACAAGGAAAATTCCCGCTCTAGTTCTGATCTCTGTTTACAACACTAAAAGTGGGTCAAACTGGTCTGCGATGGAGGAATCTGTTTGGAAAATGATCTCTGTGAGGAAAAGCATCTAGGCGGCAGACAACTACACTGCAATGCTTCCACGGGGATCCTCTCCCTTGCTATCCATGTAACTCAATTATACAGCGCAGAGATGAAATCCTCTCACTTGAAACCACAGCTTTTCAATTCAAATTACTTGAATTTAGCAATTCCCTATACCTTTAGGGCAGATCAACTGACCAGTGTGTTTCAGTACAGATCTCTGTGCTTTAAAAAAATTAAGATATGGCTGGGTTTGGTGGAGGTGGGGGAAGCTCTTCTGTTTGTTTTTTATTGGGTTTGTGCCGTTTGGGTTTTGGTGTGGGTTTGAGAGGGGGAGGGGGGTTGTTCCTTTTTTTCTTTTTTTTTCCTTTAATAACTGCTCTCCCTTTTGTTCCTTTCCCATGTTCACAGTAAGATCGTTGAGCAGTACCATGACATTGCCTAACCCTGCTATTTTGGTTTACTCTGCCACGGTGCCTCTCCAAATGCAAAATAATCATAACGGTATTAAATGGGAGCCCACAAATTAGGCAAAAAGTCTGTGATAACATGACTTTCCAAAGTAACATTACATTAACAAAGTAACATTATTTTCCAGAGTTCTTGAAATCTGGTGAATTTACTGTCTGTCTTTGGCTGTTTTTCAAGATAGAAGATGATTGTAATGTAAACCGATCTAGCCAAAACTTCCTGGTAAGAAGCTCTGTACATTATTCTGAGTAAGGATGTACATGAATACACAGCAACCCAAAGGAAAAACAAATAACCAGACCTGAACTTAAGAAAAATCTGTTATTTGACCCTCAAGTACTTGATTGATTCCTTTATTAAAAATCTTCTGCTACTTGTTCTGAGAGTACCCAGAGGTTTAAAAAGCACAACATGCCACAAAAAAAAAAAGTATTATTGCATCCTTGGACATATTGAATCCTCTAACTAGCTTTTGAAGGATGGAAATGTATTTATAACATTGCCTATAAAACACCTTTAAAAAAAAACAATTGATAAACATTCATTTATATATTTTTTATGTTCTCTTTGGTATTAGTTACTAGTTTGTTTTTACAGAAGTATGAACCCTGTAAGTCTTCAAAGTGTCTGCTGGTGTCAGGTGTTTATAGAAAGTTATGATCTCAAGTGATTTTAGTAATGGAATCGGTATACATCTGTGGGACAAACCTGGTACCTTTAAGACTTCAAAAACATTCATTCTGAACTGGAGGCTTTCAGGACAAATAAGGAATAAAAGAGCTCATATTTTAAAGGTGCTCAGTATTGAAAAAAAGATGACATAATGAACAACAGTAGCAAAAAAGGCTTTGAAAAACAACATCACATAGGGAAGTGTGCAAATTATATGTTTTTATTAAAAAAAAAAAAGTACCAGGTAAAAAGCTCAGACTTGTAATGGTAGCTGAGAGCATGGAATAAGTATGCAGCATGCTCTGAGTCTATAGAAAAAGAATATTCACAAAGCTAGATGGGACAGTAAGTTAATGTGTCACTCTGAGTCAGAAAGTGCAATGCAGAAGGCTCACAAAACCAAATACGGTTTTCCTCAAAAAACTTAAGAACATATGAAAAAAAAAGGAAAAAAACCTAAAATACCATTTTTTTTGTCTAGACTTAACTAAGGCAAAGACAGAGGTGACAGATTAGGTCGGCAGGGATCTCCAGCTGCCACCTCTCCCAGCACCCTGCTTGTCATGGGGCAAGCAGAGGGAGATGGGAGTCTGAGAACTACCAGTGCTCCTCCTGCCTTGGGCTGGAGGCACACCACCCACTGCAAACCCATGCCTCCACACCACAAGGTCCATGATAACCTCCCTGACAGCCCTTTGTATGCCAGGCTGGTGGCAGAGGGGAGCTACAGGGAGCTGTGCCCCTCTGCAAAGCCCTCCTCTGGATGTTACCGTGAAGGCATTCCCTGCCCGAACATCAGTTATCTGCTTCTGCTGTGAAAAGAGTTTCTCATTCACACTAATCAAGCAACACGTAGTTATACTATGCCCAGAAAAGCACATTAAGTTGGTAAACACTGTTCCAACAGTTAGTCCTGCCATGCTCTTTTCTTTATTTTGTTGTTACATGCAGACGGTTCACCGAATTGAGCCCAGGACACCAATCTACTATACTTGAAAATCATACAAGGGTATAGATTTTTTTGTCTGCCCTGAAGCTCAGGACTCAAATCCACACGAATTTGGTGAGGTTCTCAGAGAGATGCCCAGAATGGCAAGGTGAAGGTTGGTTACCAAGACCCTCCTCAGGCTTGGTGCCACCAGGCAAGAGAATCTAGAGGCAAGGAAGCACATGCAGAAATCAAGGGTGTCCATGCCCCCAGCCCTCCATCACATGTATCACCCTGGATGGCAGAGCAGGATAATGACCTGTCCTGGAGCCACACCTTCCAGACCAGTGTACTGGACAGCAGTTTGCACACTGCATTCCAAAACTGCAAAGCTCAAGGTTCTACTGCTCAAACACCCACTTCTGGGAAAATGGTGGCAGGAAAGCTAGCAGCAGTAACTTCAGCTGTCCCAACTAGCTTTGCCAGTCACCATGGTGGACCCTGCATTACCCACACTAACAGCACCACCATCACACTGACCCCACTCACATCATTTCCATCACCCATTAACAGCACCATCGGCTCCTGCAGGATTTCCTTATCCCCATGCCATCTCCTAATTTGCTCATGAATTTAAGGGAGCAGGAATGACCTACTACAGCCAGTAGCGTGGGACACCAACCCAAGTCTGAGACCTTGATGCTACAATACAACACAAAACAGTAACAGCAGCATTTGGTGGCAAACTGAAGAACTGAAGTGTGATGGCCCAGTCCAGTGCCCCACCAAGCTCAAGGCACTGGTTTTCAACTTTGTGGGTCAGCAGACTACTTCAAAAGAAGCCACAAAAAGTACAAAAGCCCATTGTCAACAGGCTCCAATGCATGCATTGGTCTACAAAAGGTGAAAGACATTGTGCTATTTACAAACAAGTTTTCCATCAACACAGTAGGATGACCTTCATCAATCTTCACCACCTCGTATTGACTTGTAACAGAAGTTTTGCCAATACGCAGGTTGCAATGTGTACAACAATGTGGAACGCCAGGTGGGACAACTGCTTTGTCCCAAGTCTAGGGGCAAAGCATGAAAAATCAAAAGCCTCCCCTCGGGTTGAGCTAGGATAGGAATTGGGTACCCACACGTAACAGATAAAAGTTACCTGACATCGTACGTTTTCTTCAAACACAAGGCACAACAGAGCCGTAACGCGTTCTTTCAACCTGAAAATTTTTCCACAGGCTACGATGCAGTAAAAGACTCAAATAACACTAAAAGAGCCTTCAAGAAAACTAAGCATCAAACATTAAGATGCCCTTCAGAGGCTGGAAGGGATGAGCTGAATCACCTCCCAAGTGAGGTGAGGCACCGACTATTCCAGCAGTTGCGTAGACAACTTTGCAGCCGGCTCCTGATAGGAAGGGTCCGTTACCCTCCTTTCTCCAAAACACGTTTCTCGCATGCACATCCAGGACTTTGATTTAGAGAGTGGAGCAATTTTTTACGTAAAACCTTGCAAAATAGCGTTTCTGGAGCAAAATTCCCTCTCCAGCCAGGCTGCCGCTGCTGCTCCCCGCTCTCGCTCCGGCCTCCACGGGCGCACGCCCGAACGGGGCTGACACACACCCACAAACACACCCTCCTGTGCTCTTCACCCCCCCAAGCCCGGGGGTACCCTCCTCCCTCCCTCGCAGAGGGAGGCGGCAGCGGGGGCCCGGCGGCGGGCGAGGCCGAGTGCGAGTGCGGCGGGCCCGACTGCACAAAGGGCGGCGGAGGGCGGCGGGGCGAGCGGACGGCCAGAGTCGGGCACTTACTTTATCTATGGTGCCCGGGAGCAGGCGGTCGAGCAGGCGGCAAAGCACTACCCCGTCCTTCAGGGAGGACTGGAGGAAGCCCTCGGGGTCGGAGATGGTCTTTTTGGGCGATTCCAAGACGCCTAGGGCGATCAGCCACGTAACGGTCTGCTCTGCCGAATTCATGGCGGCGGCGGCGGCGAGGCGGGGGTCGCGGCACCCCGCGCCTCGCGTGGGTTTTGTGTCTCCCCGGGCGGGGGTTTCAGGCGGAGGCCGGCACCGCCCCCATATGAATGCAGATGACGACGCCCCGGCCCCGCCGCCGCTACAGACACATGCAGCTGCAGTGCCGCCTCCTCCCCGCCCCCACGCCGCCGCCGCTGCCGCTGCCGCCGCCGCCGCCGCCGCCGCCGCCGCCCTCGCCGCCCCATGACATCACTGGCAGCGGGGGCAGCCCGCGGAGAGCCGCTCTTCGCCCCGCTCCGCGCTCCACCGCGCCGGTCCGCTCCGCCCCGCTTCGCGCTCCGCACCGCACCCCTCTCCGCTCCGCACCCCACTGCCCCGCTCCCCACACACCACCCCGCATCGCACCGCACCGCATACGCAGGGGTGGGCGGCGGCTGCCCTCTAGTGGGTGGACGGCGCCTCCGCGGGCGCGCAGCGGGGCGCGAGAAAGGCCACTGGCTGGTCACCGGTTGCGGTGGCCTCTCTCTGAGGCGAAGCTGACAGATTCCCCGGGCCCTCATGTCCTCCTCGGCACAGCAGGGCGACTGACTTCGTTCGATCTAGCTCTGGAAGCACCAGTAGTGCGTTCCGCTCCCGGCCGGTCCCGCTAACGCAGTTTTCGCTTTTGCTCGCCCATCGGCCGGGTCGCTGGCCTGCCCGGGCTCGCTCCATCCCCTCCGCTGTGCTCGCAGCTCGCCATCTGCCTCCCTGCTGCTCTCCCGGCAGTTCTCACCCCTGTGGTGCACGGCACTGGTTGGGATGTCACTGTGAATACTCAGGACTGGGAAGGCTAACCTGAAAACGTGCAAAAAGTGCTAGGACTTGGCATGGGGTCTCTGGGGCTTCCCTGTTGCCTCCCTGATGCTGCCCATGGCCCATGCTCACCCGACCCCCATAAGGAGCAAAACCACCTTCAACGCAGTGTTGCCAACCCTGGACTCTGTGGTTCTGTTTCTGGACTGGCTCACTGTATCCACTGCCACCACAGTGCCCAAGCAGCACCTTCAGAGAGTTCTTCTGATCCAGAGTCCCCTTCCAAACAGTGGGCTATCTTAGACAGACAGAGGTGCCTTTGGATTTGAGATGAGATAATCTATTTCCAGTATTCGATCTCCTAATCCATAACAGAAGCAGACTTTAACAACCCAAGGTGTGATACCTCTTCCAAAATTTGTTAGCATTCACCATTTGAAGCTTTGTTTTTCCTTTTATCCCTTCCATATCTACTTTGAGCAACAGCTTTCCCACACGATGGATAGTTAGCTGTAAAGAACACATGCGTCTATTTTTTTGCCATTGGAAAGCTGTGGATGGTCAGCCTGGAGACCCCTGACAGAAGCTTGCCAGAGGTGGGGGAACTGTTTCCAAATCTTGAGAGTGAAAAAGTGGAACTGCATGAAAGATGTAGAAGCATGCCAGTCCCTTCCTGGCTTCATTCCTTACCAGACTTTCCTCTATGAGCTATTTACAACAACCACCTGGCCTCTCTGGAACACTCCCGTGTTTTATCCGTTCCTCCCACATGCTCCAGTACTGCCCATTTATACTGTAGCCTTGTAGGACAGACAGACATTTTGCATTCACACCATCCAGAAAGTGGAATCCATGCCTTGGTGGGAGTTTCGAAGTAACACAAACAATGAAGCACAATTATTGCCAATTGGTATTCCTTCTTCTTCTGTGTCTCACAATTAAAGCTGTTTTGATTATTTTCTATCCTGACATTAGTCCCACTTTTGTTTCCAAGTCACAGATTGGTGGTACCTTTATTTAAGTACACATTTTGATAATGTTTAAGGCATTGAAACTCTTTCTGAAGGCATCAAGAAGCATCATTTTAACCACCTTCTACAAAACAGCTGGAAAAATAATTTGATACAAACTTTCAGAAATAAATGACAGATATGGAGCATTTATATAGGTTCAAGTAACTTGAATCTTAAGACTTCCAGGACTCAAATGTCTTTACACAAGCGAAGATAATTGTTTCTTTGGTTTATTTTAACAATATCTAGACCCTCTTTTGAATGAGAGAGAGAAAAGTAATCTATTGAATATGTCAGCTAGATTTGGCAGAGATCTAGTAGATTTAACAGTGCATCATTTCCCATGAAGATTAAGCAGTTGACAATGTATTTGGTCTTTCCCAAGCTTTTGTCATATTCTTAGAAGTTACTAAGGCAACCTGCTAGGCATGAGGTAGAAGGTAAGTGTCTGCCACAGTTTAGCAAGTGCTTGAAAGACAAAGCAGCAGGAATAAATTACCCATTTTCTATTTGACCAAAAGGTACCAGTAGAGATACCTCCTCTGTTCTGCACTACGAATTAACTGAAAGTCACCAAAAATCAATTGTACTTCTGTGGGTTTTTTTTAGTCTGAGCAACAGGTTTTAGAGGAGGGGGAGCCAGTGAGGAAGGGAATGGCAGGTTAAGAAAGGTGCTGCTTCATTTTGGACTCTCACTTGCCATGTTCTGTTTCCAGCTGTTACTATCTCATCTACCAGCCCCCCTGGAGCAGCAATGAGATGCTTTAACCAGATACACAAATCTCTGCCTTCGCTGTGCCAAACCAAAGACAGGATTTCAATGGGGAGGAGACAAATATCAGTCCAACCTGAATGAAACTTGCCTTGGAAATCTGTAATTAGCTATATGGGGGTCATATTGGATAAATTGTTGTGCTGGGATTCCCGTGTGATACACTAATTATCTCTGCAGTTTCAGCCTAGGGAGGTTTACATCCCTCTGAGTAAAAACCTCTCCCCAACAAACCAACACTTTGGTATTAAATCTAGAGATATGTATTTTTATGTCTAGTTAAACTTACCTTTCAAAAGTATTCTGAGGCTTCCAGGGGAGCTAATCTTTTGCTGAAACCAGATATTTCAAGTTCAGTATCACCATCTCTCTTTGCTGTTCATAGACTACCTGTCAGATGAAGGTGTCACTTGAAATGTATACAGCAAAGATGGTGTTGATGAACTTGGGAAGGCAGGTCCATGAGCTGAATAGTGCTGGTACAGGTGACAGTGAAATTAAGATCCCAGCAGAGAACCAATTATTTTATTATCTTCCCAGTTCCAACATATTTAATAAGCAGATGCAAAATGTCTGGTCCTAAGAAGCCTGTCAATCAAGCATAAATAAATGAGTACCATAGAGAGTGCAGCTAAAGTGACAATGCAAGAAGTACAAATCTAGGACTCTCAGAGCAGGTGTTTGACAAAGGATGACAGCAGCATGATGCTGGGAGCTGCATGGCTCAGCTCCAGGGCACCATGAATGGTGGCCAGGCAGACGTGGGGCTCTCAAACAGGTTCACACAAAGTATGCAGTGTGCTGAATGTAGTCCTGAGAAGGAAAAAAAAAAAAAGAAAAAAGGGAAGGGAAGGGAAGGGAAGGGAAGGGAAGGGAAGGGAAGGGAAGGGAAGGGGAGGGGAGGGAAGGGAAGGGGAGGGGAGGGCAGGGGAGGGGAGGAAGGGAAGCCCACAAAAGAAAAGGTGCCTCAAAAGGTACTCTTTCTTTCATGGAGGCTGCAAGCACTTGAGGGAAGTCAGAGATGCTGGGCATGGTTAGGATTTATTTCTGTGAGAGAGGTGCCTCAGAACTCAACTCCCTGACTTACTTCCCCTGGACATGGATTTCAAACCTCTCATGCATCTGGCCCACTTCCTTTATTATTTCTTGGGCAAGTGCCTTTAGGGTCTATCCAAAAGCAGAAATATTATCAGCACATCTTTATTTTAAATACACGCAGCCTCTTAAGCCCATACTCTGACTGAACTCAGAATCAGGTTTACTGCCAGATCTTCAGTGGGTTTAGTCTTAGCAGTCAAAATTTTTGTCACGTGCTTCATGTGACAGAGCAACTAAGGCAATTCTGTGCATTTTAAGCTTGATTTCAGTCATCAGTGATTTTACAGCTTTTAGCCTTCCTGTGATCTTTAGATGGAAATATGCACAGAGTTCTCTGGCAGGTCTGCGACAGCCCAAAATGTAGCTCTGCTTCTGTGCTCCTGAGAGCATCAATTCAACAGCTATACTGCCTTTGTCTACTAAGTGCAGTTCAGGATAATGGCATTGATCTGCTACATTCTTTATAGTTTCAGAAACCAATAAGAAGTGTCTCTGGTTTAGGCAGAGATGAACATAAAACGAAGGTCCTTGCCGTGAAGGGCTTAGTCTAAATCACAAATGATAGAAGGATAGACCTGAGAAAGGAAGAAATGAAGAAGGACAATAGGCAGAAGTGCAGTTATATACAGGGTCTTCTCCATGGAAAGAAATTTATTTTAATTGCCATTTTGGAAGTTTTATTCACCCTTAATGAGGTCAGAGAAAGAAATGAAGGACAAGAATTGAATGGCTACAAATCAAAGTGACTACAATGATGGAAAATGTTTTTAATTTAAACCAAAAGAGAAGGATCTTAGATTCTCAGATTATTTGGTTGGGTTTTTTTAATACATGCATACCTATCTAATAGTATTTGACAAATTTTCCCCTGCATTTCATTACTATGAGATGGAATAAGAACTATTTTAACAATGTGGACTGGACAGAAGCAAATCAGTGGTTCCCCTGGGGAAGGTCTTGGGGGAGGGGACTTGGCAGTGAGCTCCACCATTTTGAGCCAGCCACAGAGAAATATCAGATGCAGATCCCCAGCTGGTGCAATTTGTCACGGCTCCCTTGAAGTTGATGAATCTGTGAGACTTTTTAAACAGCAAGCTCTAAAACTTTTGCAAAGACCTCTGATTACAGAGGACCAACATGGCCATTCATAGAAAGAGCAAATGGATCTAAGATGTATCTGATGAAGTATTTCAAGCAGACTAAAGGTAAGAAATAGTGTTACAGAGTCATTAGTAAAACCTCATTTGAAGTATAGCACAGACTTGGACACTCATGTTCCAGAAAAATTAAATCATACTGAAACAGAGACATTAGAAGACTGACAGTGATCTTATGGGAGCTTGTCTTGTTAGCCCTGGTGAAACATAGCCTGAGAAAAGGTACAGGAGAACTGTCTATAAATAGCGGGTAAATATCACAGAGAGACAGGCAAGAAGCTACTTAAGGACAATACTAGCACAAGAACAAATGGATATAAACAGGGGCTGGATAAATCTATGCTGAAAATCAGTAGAAGAGATCTGGTTCTTCTAGCCAGAGAAGTCTTCAATGCTTATTAAGAAATAGTGGGGCAAATAACACCACCATTTTCAGAGGACAGCGTAATGAGTGGGTTAAAGTGATTGACTGCAGTAGCAGGAACTGGATTTCACCCAGGCTCCATTCCGTAGCAGACTTCGCAGTATGCCTTCTAGAATCAAAGTGGGCCAAGTATTCAGCATGATGGATAAAGCTTAGTGAGAGAAGTCAAATAAGCAGAACCACAGTCAAAGCCATTCTCTCACTCAGAGTGAATGCTAATGACACTCGCTCAATTGCTGCATGGTAAATTCACTTAGCATAAACTAGGTTAACAAAAGAAAATACTCCTCTGAGATACAGGCCCATTGGGTTGGAAGCTACACATACTGACTCTTGAATTTGTAGAGTAACTTTCTGTTCATACACTTTCAATACCATAAATGTTTGCCACAGATCTATGCCTGTTCTGCTTTTAAACATGCAGCTGTTACCAGCGTGATGCAGCATCTTGCTACTAGTGTGAATAGCCTGTCCTCCACTTCATTCCAAAGTCTTTGGCAGTAGACAGACAGTTTTCAGGATTTTGCTGAAGTACTGCAGGATGGAAGGAAGCACATGGGATTAGAGAGAGGAGCAGAACACAGAGCAGAAGCAGGAGTAAGAAAATGTACAACTCTCCCATCAGCATATTTGTATCCACACTTTGCCCTGTTAAAAAGAAGACCGAACAGGTAATTTCATGATGTTGGTTAGCTGATGAGGTTTACAAGAAGGTTCTTATTCACAGTTGTATGATTGGTCAATTTACTGGATACACTTGATAAAACTGTAAAACTGGATGAGTTCCCATTCCCATGGGAAATCAGTCTCCTCGTGGCACAGCAAGTGTTACCATCTGCTGGGTCACCTTACTGTCTTTTGGGTGTGTGGGTTGCACTTGCTGGTAATGACAGCAAGGTATGCAGAGGGGAGGGGTTTGGGAATTTGCTCCCTTTGGCACCTAGCCAGGGCTCCAGCCTGGCACACAGCAAGGCTCAGCATAATGTCTATCAGCTCGATCAAGTTTTCAAGTGCTCTCTGGACTATTTTTGCAGCAGACCATGTGAGCTGATGGAGCTTTTATTTTTAGTCCTACAGTACAATCTGTTTCCTATGCAGTAGGTATTGAAGTGCCAAGGTGATAGAAGCCTTTTAATGATCCATCAATAAATGCTACTGTCAATAAATGTTACAGTCAATAAATGTCACCATCTGCCTTACAGTTAGCATCTGCATGCTTCCAGCCCTCATTATATCCACTTAGGTTGCAGATCTTTGTATCATCACTGGTTCACTTCAGTTTTACTTCTGACCCTCCCAGTCAGCAGGAAGATGTTCTCCTCATGCTTCTTTTAGAAGAAAATGAGTACTGAATAAACCCTTTCAGCTCAAGCCCTGCTAAAGGCTTGCCTAGCTTATTGGAGCTTTACCTCCCTAACCTAATGGGTTTGCATTGGTGTATCAAGAGAAGCTTGGAAGGCCAGCTGGGGAAGCTGATCCCTGTCAGACAAGATAAAAGGAGATGCCAGTAGCTGGGATCTTGTTCTTCACACCAGAATCTCTAGGCACCTCTGGCTGCTCTCTTTAGTGCTGATCAAAACAGCAGCCATGCAACAGATGTTGGCTCAGCTCTCTGCCTTTTTCTCTTTAAGCTCGCAGTGTTTAAAAACCCCAATCTTGTGTATTTTTTCATGAATTTTATAGGCCTGTTTGCTGTGATTATCACTTTCAGTGCTGTTAATGTTGGCCAAGTAAAATTACAAAGTATGCTGCGATAAATTAGCAGTCACTTGACAAGGAGATTATCAAACAAGGTTTTCTAGAGGCCTTGAATACTGAAGACCTATGCCAGATCTCCTGGCGTATTTTAGGTGTCATGCCACTGAAGTTTTTACCCATACGAACTGCCCCTTGTAAGGAGAACATCAGGCTTTCATTATTAAGTGGCCTTGCATGAAACTTGATGTTTCCAACAAAGAAATAGGATATTCCTCTTTTTAAACACATGAACTGAACTATGAGAACCCTGGACTGAAGATTGCCTGAAATTTTTGTCTCATTTCTGTTGCTCCGTATCTGCTATGCTCCCAGTGTAGAGTCTCTGTAGTCATGTAAAGCACATTTTGAAGACAGCTCTGCAGTCAATGCTGATGCATCTTTCAGCCAGTTCCCAGAAGGGATGCTCCAGCTCCTTATCAGATAAAGCTACATAAAGGAAAGACATTGCATAGGTAAGATAAAAATCTCTTTTCAAAGGATGAAAAATAAGTTTTTCATTGTTTACTTTGGCTTATCTAGGGTGCTTTCAAATCACTGCAGATTTCTATGTATTTTCAGCATGTTACATGACTTGATGTGATGATATTTATAAGCCTGCATTACATTAATCAGTAATTGATATAATGGATTTGCTCTATACCTGGTTACTTTTCCATATGGAGAATCATAGTATCATAGTATCATCAGGGTTGGAAGAGACCTCACAGATCATCAAGTCCAAGCCGTTACCACAGAGCTCAAGGCTAGACCATGGCACCAAGTGCCACGTCCAATCCTGCCTTGAACAGCTCCAGGGACGGCGACTCCACCACCTCCCTGGGCAGCCCATTCCAGTAGCCAATGACTCTCTCAGTGAAGAACTTTCTCCTCACCTCAAGCCTAAACTTCCCCTGGCGCAGCCTGAGGCTGTGTCCTCTCGTTCTGGCGCTGGCCACCTGAGAGAAGAGAGCAACCTCCTCCTGGCCACAACCACCCCTCAGGTAGTTGTAGACAGCAATAAGGTCACCCCTGAGCCTCCTCTTCTCCAGGCTAAACAATCCCAGCTCCCTCAGCCTCTCCTCGTAGGGCCTGTGCTCGAGGCCTCTCACCAGCCTCGTCACCCTTCTCTGGACACGCTCAAGCATCTCAATGTCCCTTCTAAATTGGGGGGCCCAGAACTGAACACAGTACTCAAGGTGTGGTCTAACCAGTGCAGAGTACAGGGGCAGAATGACCTCCCTGCTCCTGCTGACCACACCATTCCTGATGCAGGCCTCACAATTATTTGCATATTCAATTCAACAACCAAGCAAGTCTAATTGTTCAGCTGAGAAATGAAAAGCTTCTTATCAGGCATGTCAGTCAGAAAAAAATGTGCAATCACTACATCAATGCCAGACAGTACTAAATCAGTACTACCTGCACTAATTTAGGATAGGAAGTGTATTGAACAATAACTTAAGAAGCAAAGGATGTTAAGGGAAGGAAACTGGCCGGAGACATTGTTTAATGTATCCTTGTTAGTACAAGGAAGAATTTTTCCACGGCCAACATGTAAATTGCATTCACTGTCTAATCATATCAAGTGAGGCAATCTGAGGTGGAGTTTAATGTTCACTAGGTTTTGTAGCCAATTTATAGTCGATGTGTAACTCACAGCAGTATTGACATCATCTTTAAATTTAATAATATGTGTGAGATCAGACCTAAATTTGAGTCTCCCAGTTTGATGTGTAACATAACTAATATACACAGAGATCCTCAAGTGCTACTTGGCTCTGCTGCTGTGGATTGAATGTCACGGTTTAATGCCACTGGGAAGAAGCAGTGCCACCAAAATAACTTGATCTAGCTATTTAACCTTCCAACTATGTACAACTAGGTACTAGGAAATGAGGCAAAGCCTGGGAGGAAAAAAAGAAGGCTGACATTGAGTGTAGTCCTTGTGATTCAAACTCATATTGTTTTTCTCATAATTTTGTCTCATGTAGGCTCACAGGTCTGTCTGAACTAATAATAATTAGCTTAACATCATTACATATCTGCATATACATTTGTGTCTGCTAATCAAGTCCTTCTTTATGAGAATTTGCTTGACCATGAACTTTGATGTTTGACTTTATATGAACTAGTTAGAAGTCTATATAAACTATCTAGAAGTTTTACATGAGAAACGAGTGACCAAAATATTTCAAGCCCACTTCTGACTCTTTTTCTATCCTAAATTTCAGTACAAAATAAAGGAAAAGTACTATTTTAAACATAAAGTATGACATTTTATCTTTTACTCAAAAGGTATTATTGCAGCACCAACTTCTGCCTGCAACTTCTGATGATGAGAATAAATAATTCTATGAAACTTGTAGGTGAATAATATTTAAAAGGTGACACCCTATTTTCTTGGGAGCACTTGAGGGGCTGTGGAATTGATCAGAGAAATCTTCATGGACACAGACTTTTATGCATCTTTGATTTTAAACTCACACAGCTCAACCAATGTGGTATGGTTGGGCCACCAGAAAGCAGATCTTACACAAATAGGGTTCCCTGTGCCAGTTTCAACTTCTTGTTCTTGATATTAAAACTGTCTAGTAGTTAACCTGAAGCTTGGGTTGTTTTGTAAACCACCCAGGAAAAAAACACAATCAGCTACTCTTGTATCTGTACAATTGCACTCCCTCTGCTCAAACCGATGTAAAAATAACTCTTTTGAACATCTTCCGTACAAGCATCAAGTATTTGAAAAGTCAAACATTGCTGTTTCCTGTCATTCATAATGTTTTTAAATGGCAAATGAAAAGTCAGAGACGTTATTACTGTTGCTATTTCCCTAACAGCAAAACTAGACTGCCAACTGACTCCAGGTAAGGCAGCAGCTCTCAGAATCTGCACTTAGTATCTTTCAAGGAAGGATGTTTCTCTGTTGCTGTAGAAGACTGGTCACACACCACTGCACCTTCCTGCTTTGTACAGACTGGATTCAGAGACTCAGATGGGTATGGAGGAAGTGCAAAATGAGGAAAGAAACACTGATACAGGAAGCCTGTAGGTTTTCCAGACTCCTTAGCTCATTCTGTTGAATACTGGTTTCATTTTTTCCAAATTGAAAGTCAGTGGAGAGAACTCCAAGGGGAACTTTATAGGGATTTTCCTTGCTCTCTTCTCTTGATTTTAATGCATGAAGACATAGTTAATGTACAGCGGAAATTGTTCAGAATTTCTCCAAATTTTGAATATTGATACGAATAAAAGTTGGTCTTTACACAGAAATTGCAAGAAATTATTAATTTAATAAACACAAAATTGTGTTTGGACCAGAGTTAAAGCTTAAAAAATAAGTAGTGAAAATAGTAAAGTAATGAATTCTGCATTTACTTAACTCTTTAGCTCTTTCAGCTGGTATCCAAGGCTTAAGCCTTTGAAGACTCCAACCGGTGTGAATTATCAATTGAGTAGTCCAATACTATATACACTTATTTAAGCATTAAACCAAACCAGCCCATAATGGATTTGACTTCAGAGAAACTACAAAGCACCCTCAATTTTCATTCAGTCCCTGATAAATATACTCAGATCCTTGCCTAAATAAGGGCAGATCTTCTGCAGTAGTAATGAAACATGATTAAATATTCTGTGACAAAGTTGGACAGTCTTATTCACATGGAAAAAGACTTTGCTTGTCAAAAAGATACAGCAGGATTGTTTGAGGAGCAGCTACTATTCTATAAGAAGATAAATATTTGAGTCCAAGCCATTTATATTTAAGACTTTCTCCCTTCTGATTTGCAAAGCACAAGATGGATTATTTGCTTTATTTTAAAGTACATTCTAGGAGTGCATTCATTAAGTGGTATAATTCTGTCTAATATATATATATACATATAGTGCAGCAAAATAAGCTCATGGGATAAGAAAGAGAAATGATGACGCATCATGAGTGCCTGCAGGACTGCAAAGCTGGATATAATTTAGTTTCCTCTCCCAAAAGGAAAAGAAAACCTCAAAAAACCTAAGCAAACAAACTTTAAAAGAATTCAACTTTTTGTAGTCAAATGTTCTTTTGCTAGGTTTGTAAACACTCGTATTTCACACAAGTAAATTTAGCTTCAACAAAGGCATTTGTTTACTGTAAATTACAGCTGTATATATTTTTGATCATTACAAGTCATGAAAGATCTTGTTTCAAGTTAAAGGACCTAAAAATGACTGCCAAAAAATACTTTCAGATCACGAAGTTTGACATTGCTCTTTATTCATTAGTCTAAGAATAAATTAAAACCCCGCTATGTGCTACAGCTGTTTTTCCTGTAACATATGTTCATGATTGAGTTATTTCACGAGCACAGGATGTGCTTAGATGAAACGGAAACTGCCCCTCTGTTACAGCCAGCTGAGCTCTGAAAATGCAGACAAGTTTGCCAACCACAGTGTCAGCTTTCCACTCAGGCAGGGAGATATTAATACACTGACAGCAGGAATGCTGCAAATAATGTGAATATTCACTTAATAATATTGAAACATATTCTAGAAGAAAAGGGGATCTGCAGAACGCTACTCCTTTAAAGGCTTTAAGTGCTGAAAGCCTGCAAATGAATCCATGTCCAGCATGGTCATCAGTTACCATAATCTGTTTAAAGACACAGGAAGTGTGTGGCACTGCTAGCACAAAGGAGTGGAAAGGACTGTTTGAGAGCAGCATTCAAATTGATGCTGAACTCTTAAGAAAAGTTGCGTGCGTGGGGAGCAAGTAAAAATATTACTTGTTCTGGAGAAGAGCTCATATAAGCACACTGAAGCAAAATGGGGGGGGGGAGGTTTAAACCCATCCTGAAACTCTGTATCGGCTTCATTAACCCACTGCTGCCTTGAGCACTTAGTGTTAGTGCAGCAAGCTGGCTAAGAGACATGATTTTCCCCCTCTTTCTTGAAAAGGCCGTCCTTCCCACCTGAGGAGCTAAATCGGAAATACTGCTTCCTGCCCCGGGCTCCCCCGTTCTGAAGGCTTGCTGACAGTCTGGAGACAGTCCGACGCAGGGCCAGGAAGATGGGCAGATGGTTAAGCACATCACACAAAAGGAAAAGCTGAGAAAGCTGAGCCTGCTCAGCCTAGGAAAGAGCTGGCTCCATGTATCTCATGTAGAGGAATCAGACCAGAGGTTTGTAATTACTCAAAACCCAACTAGAGGAAGCCATGCATACGCCTTGCTTTGAGTCAGAGGCTGCGCTAGAGACCTCCAGAGGTCTCTTCCGACCCAAGTTATTGCATGATTCTGCTTTGGGATCATGTGAAGTTAAATGATCCAGGTCTGCCTTGCAGGGAGTACAGACGTTTCACTGCTGGAAGCTGAGCACAGAAGGAGAGTATCAGTGTGTAATTAATGATTTGAGCCAAATCGTGTATGTGTGTATATATATCTCCTACATCATTGTAAGCTGTGCTTGCTGGGATTTGTGAGGCTCACAGGACGTTAAGCAGTTTGTAAAATTCCTTGTTCTGGGCTGTGGGGTAGGCTTTCTCTTTTCTGGTTTTTGGGTTTTGTGTGAGGACAGGGCGTGGGTTCCTATACAAGTTGGGTCACGTATTTCATTCCCCTGCCACCCCGGTCTCTTTTCTTGTAGTCTGATGTCCCTACAATGGAGTAGTAAATCATTTGTGCATCTCAGCTAAAACTCACTACCTTCCTTCTGTTATTCCACAGGAGTGGGGAAGAGGGGGGAAGGCGGAATATTATATTTACCCCTTATGCACTGCGTGATGAGCCATCTTCTAGGGGCAAACTAGTCAGACTCTCTGCTAGCCAGCGGCATCTCCAGTTTAAATAATTCAAAGCTATAGTTTTCTGAAGCACAAAATACGTAGTCCTGCTGCCAAAAGCTGTCTCCCTCAAATGAACAGTACCTGCACAAAACTGTGCAGCCTGACATCCCAAAAGCAGAGGCAAATGCAAGTGATACCTACCCGCTTTTCAGCTGGAGACAATTTTTATATGGGAGAGCTGAAAACAGAAAGCAATATTTGTTAAAACTACCAAAATATTTACATTCCAATTACTTAGAAAAAAATGTTGGTGCATTGACTTTATAAATCTTATGTCCCTACCAATGTATGAACAAAATAATCTATCTAAAATATAAAAGCAATTTTTGATGAAATTATACACTGTGAAGATTCTAACTTTCTGTACTTGAGGCAAAACAGAAACAATGATAACAACAGATACATGCACTAATGAAGCTACTGATACCAGCAAATGCAGAGTAAAAATCCAAGGCAGGAACACAGCACAGTTCACAAAATATATGACCTATGTGAAAAGATGGAGCAAGTCTTCAAATACACAGAAAATCTGTTGCAAACCATATGGAAATAATGTGTTTTCCATGTCTGTGGTGCATGAAATGAGAAAGAACTGGTTTAAACTGCAGCAAGGCAAATTCTGGTTGGACACTGGGAAATGTCTTTACAGCTTTTCTGAAGAGGTGCTATAACCCCAGCATTGTTATCAACCTTTAAGTAAACATGAGACAAGTACCTGTCAAAAGCAATATATCTACACATGTTCCTGCCTAGCAACAGGAAGATGCACTAGATGAACTTTGATGTCCTTTCCAGCCCAATGATTTCATACAAAAGCTTCTATATATCAAACACAGGAATAAAAATATACCACTAAGTCCAAATTACAGTCCAGAATACAATATGAACTAGAATTATGGCATAAATGAAAGATTAGTATTCAATTAGCTTTAGAGAGAAAAAGCTAATCCTTTCTTGTGATGGTATTTGCTGATGGGAAATCATAGTAATTAACCTGATATTTAAAAAAACCCAACCTTATACAGGAATCAGCTCAAGGTATTTAAGTAAATGAAACACAAGCCAGTTATCAAATGGACCCTCCACGACTATGACCTAGGATGTGGCCTGTATTATGGATTATGGATTATGTCAGACTAAATAATAATCATCACTCTCACTTCTGAACTTAAAATGCAGGCATAAAATAGACTTTCTCTTTGATCACTCAAGACTAGAAGGACTAAAACAATTACAGTGGCTGCTTATGGTTTTCCAGGATGAGAATCTTTTTCCAGAAGAATGGCTCCGATTTACTCCTCCAGAATTTTCACAGAAACAAAGCAGAGGAATCCTGCTTTGTTAAAATATCCTTCAGGATACAGAAAACAGCAGCCCAAAATGAACCTCTGGATGTCAGCAAGAGGCTCGATGATTATCTTTAGCAGCATGATGTCAGGCAATGTGCATTTTTTCTTCTTTCTCTTCCCCTCAGCTATTTCAAGAAGTGACCTCATCCATGTATCTAATAAAATCACAAAAGCTGTAAGGCATAGTGTGCTGAGCTCACTGATGTTCTTAGCTCTGTCTCTTAATAATGACTTTTACAGTGCCTCCCCTTACCAGTAAGATGAGCTCCATGAATGGGAGTTAACTTCATTATATGTCTTTACCAGAAGCAGCTTCTGCTTCCTGTCACATTCTGGGCCATGAAAGGCTTTCCCCAGCTTTACTTGCAGAGTTCAGACTGCTGTGTACACGCAGATTTTATTTAGGCAGTCATCACTCCACACGGACTGATTTTACACATACATGTGTGTAGCAGTAGCTCAAAACAATATAGGCACTGCATGATTTTCTTAATTCGTTGTAGTGCAATCCTCCTTCTGAATATTAGCAATGGACAAAGGCATCTGTGCAGGCAGTTAAAGACAAAGGGCTGCCCAGGAACGTGGTGTAGTCACTGTCCCCGGAGGCATTTATAAGATGTGTGGATGTGGTGCTTAAGGACATGGTTTAGTGGTAGCGGCTTAGCTCCAGGTGAGCAGTTGGACTTGATCTCAAAGGTCTCTTTCAACCTCAACAGTTCTATGATTCTATGGTTCCAAGTGTATCTGAAGGCTAACCTAGAGTAAATAAATGGTAAGAAATAAATTTTAAAGCTTTATATAAAGGTCTTACAAAACATCCAGACATAACTTTTTTTTTTATTTACTAAATAAAAAAATACTAAGAGCAGCCCTGAGGAGAAGGACCTGGGGGTCTGGGTCGACGAGAAGCTCAACGTGAGCCGGCAGTGTGCACATGCAGCCCAGACAGCCAAACGAGTGCTGGGCTGCATCAAGAGAAGTGTGGGCAGCAGGGCAAGGGAGGGGATTCTCCCCCTTTACTCTGCTCTCGTCAGACCCCACCTGGAGTACTGTGTGCAGTTCTGGAGCCCCCAATACAAGAAGGACATGGAACTGCTGGAGCGGGTCCAAAGGAGAGCCACGAAGATGATCAGAGGGCTGGAGCACCTCTGCTATGAGGACAGGCTGAGAGAGTTGGGGCTCTTCAGCCTGGAGAAGAGAAGGCTTCGAGGAGACCTTATAGTGGCTTTCCAGTATCTGAAGGGAGCCTACAGGAAAGCTGGGGAGGGACTATTTACACGGTCTAGTAATGTTAGGACGAGGGGGAATGGGTTTAAGCTGGAAGAGGGGAGATTTAGACTGGATGTTAGGAGGAAGTTCTTTACAGTGAGGGTGGTAAGACACTGGAACGGGTTGCCCAGGGAGGTTGTGGATGCTTCCTCCCTGGAGGTGTTTAAAGCCAGGCTGGATGAGGCCTTGAGCAGCCTGCTCTAGTGGGAGGTGTCCCTGCCTATGGCGGGGGGTTGGAGCTGGATGATCCTTGAGGTCCCTTCCAACCTAAACCATTCTATGATTCTATGATTCTATGACTCCAGTCAGGTGGTGCATTATTTCCTTCTCTCTCTCTTGATGCTCTCCCTTCTTCATATTTTCTTTACTTGTCTCTTATTTTTTTTCCTCTTTGTTTCTTTTTTCATCACTGGTAGTTATTGTTAAAGCAAGTTTTTTTCTTGAGGGATTTTACTACACGCACATAGAAACCAGTAGTGAGGACTATCAAAAGCATTTCTCTATCCAGAGCCTGGCTGAGTTTAGGATTTCAAGGGATACAGAATGCCAGCAAGGATCAAATGACAATGAACACCTCAGCCACTTTTTAAAAATATGTTTACTAGAAACAAGATGTTTTGTTTGGGAGACAAACTTGGTGTTTAGTCTGCTCTTGAAAACTAACCAGTAAGACCGGTAAAACTCTTCTCATGGCAAAGTGTGACATTGAACAAGTACAAATTTCCCTTGAAATCTCCCTTTCTACAGAAGATACCAAAAGATTTGTTTTATTTTAATTTCCTTTGATTTTTCAAATGAAAACATTTTAGTTTTCTTAACTTTTAAGTCAGAATCCAGGGACTTCTTTCAATCTGAAGTTTTACTTTTATAATTTTTAGGGAAAGCAAATCTGCTTGGATGTATTGTCCAGTTTAGCCTAGATACACATGGAACATTTCTTCCTTTGAATAAAACACCTCAGGCTTTTTGTTCCCATTATTTTTTATTGCCATGCATCCCCTTCTCTTAATAATTATTAGATGTCTTATTTTGTTGTAGTGGCTCAGGTGTGTTCTCAGCTGTGCCTCATGTAAGGGGAGCAAATGATTATGGATTTGGTCCAGTTGGGTATCTTTTATCCTTGACATTTTTTCTGTCCTTTTATCCCTGACTTCCAGCTGTGTGTAACTATGATGACAGCAGTTTGTGGGCCTAAACAGTCATTCAAACCATTTTTAAAATGCAAAGGCTCTGTACCAGCTCAAACAAACAAACAAACAAACACCTCAAACAACAACAAAAAATAACCAAACCACCACCACCAAAAAAAAAAAACCCAAACAAAAAACCAACAACCACAACCCAGTTGATCCAAATGTAAACGTTAGCTCACAGGTTAGTTTGGTAATCCCTGCTCCAGAATGGACACACTGAATCAGCACATCCCTCAGATGCCTTGGCCACATCTCCAGGTCTTGAGCACATGCAGGGTCCTGTAGCGAAGTGTGCCAAG
The DNA here is from genome assembly GCA_013400475.1 of Tricholaema leucomelas. Taxonomy (NCBI): domain Eukaryota; kingdom Metazoa; phylum Chordata; class Aves; order Piciformes; family Lybiidae; genus Tricholaema lacrymosa; species Tricholaema leucomelas. The sequence continues at coordinate 78,321 of WAAF01019558.1, forward strand.
TGGCTTCATGCCAGGATAGATCCTCTGTAGATGGGCATCACATCCCTGCAAGCTGTACCTAAGAGGGTTGCTACAGGTTATGGCAGATTCTGCCCCAAAGTCTTCAAATGAGTAGCATAACCGACATAGTACAGAGGACCGCAGGGCATATTTTCTGTGCAGTGAAGCAATGACCAGCCAGAGAAGTGGGAATGCAGACAGCAACTGCAGTTTAAAAAAAGAAATGTCTTGCAATTACTGGATGTGGCCTTCACACCCAGACAGGGGTTTGATTCATCTTTGAGGCTCTAGAATGTCAGCATAAAATAATATATGATCAACAGAGCCCAAGCAAGCAACATGTAGGTTTAATAAATATCTGGAAATAATAACAAAAATGTGACAGTGTTGATAGCTGCCTGCTTGGCAGCTTAGAAGAAGCATGAATGGTTTTACAAATTGCTGCTAAGATACAGTGAGAACATTCAGCTGTCTAGGTCACTCAGTTGGACATAGAGCCCTATCTGCATCATCCTTCAAGACAGTAATGTGAACCCATTACTAAACATGATCCTAAAGCGTCAGCAGTCAAAAAAATACACTGGTCCTTTCACTACACTTGAAGAGCTGCGCATTTTACTGGAGATACTATACAGATTAAAAACAAAAAATCTGCAACATGGAGATGTGGTCAAAGTTGGATGATTCGAAGCAAATCATAAATCAGGGATTTTATCAAGTTTGCTCTTCCTCTTCTTCATGCAAATTTCCTAATCATGTGACAAGATGTGAAACAGCAGAGCACACAAAGCCTCCCTATGTAGTAGAAACCCTTTTTAGCTGGCATAATAAATTTAATACAACTTCATGGTATCCACAGACCTGTTTAGAATTTTTTAATGTATGTATATTTGGTGTCTTGGTCCTCCAAATAAATTTATCAAGTGCAGCACTTAGCCTTTTTTAGACATAATTCTTTTATGAAACTACCAAGATGAGTATCATTAGTTTGCAAAGCACGCCAGAAATAATCTCAAGCACCTCTACGAACTGGCAGAGTTTCATCCATCTTTGACCTAGATGTAAGACTCAGCAGAACATACAAAACCCACTCTCCTGTCAGCAGATTAAGAGTAATAAAAGATAGTTCTCTGCAGTAAAGGCAGATGAAGAAATCCATAGTATTCACAAACCTTGCTTCAGATCTTCATCATAAATGGAATAAGCTTATAAAAAATCCTGAGATCTGCTTTAAAAACAAGAAATCTGAAATATGAATAAATTTGGAGTTATTTATGTGCCATTGAAATTTTAAGCCTCTAGAGTGTGCTCCAGTCATATTTTCAAGCATTTCCTTAGAAACTGAAATGTGTAGACACTTTGTTTACAATGAAAGACGAGATATGTTCATAAAGGTAAGAATTCAGACACTGAGGCCATTACAGAAATGTGGAGCTTCCTAAAATTGCATGATTAGTAATACTACTGGTAGTATACTAGAAATGTAACAGAGGAGAAAATAGCCAAACTGACAGCAGAAGACCTAGAAATATATTAACATTTCTGAAACTATATATTTTTTTTTTACATCTTTTTGTTCTAAGGAATATAAAATCCAAAATTTAGGGGATAACAGCGGGTCACTCTGTGTACCAGTTCAGTTATTTTCTCAGTAAGTGTTAATAACAACCAACTGTAGCAAAGAGAGACTTATACAATATTGAGCACTTTACGCCTTTACAAGTTCTGAACTGATTCAGACATAAAGAGGGGTGATTTGCAGTTTCCAGTTCGTTCTCTGCTCCTTTTATTTACCCTCTACATTATTTTTAACATTTTCAGGCACTTGCTCCCAAAATCTATGGCTAAGATCTTTACTTTTATTTAAAAGTGTGGTGGGCTCAGGAAATCACTCCCCAAATTAAAATTTACCAGACCAGCTCAGGCAGTTTGGAAGTAAGATAAAGCTACATTATACAGCAAGCTAAATTTACAACCATATGTACAAAATATATTTACATGTATTTAGAATAATATACAATTTAGAAACAATACAGAAATCCAGTCTTCCCCTTGGACAAAGAAAAAGCCCAGAAGGGGCCAACACCACCTTCTCCTCTTTCCCCAGATAGAAAACAATCAGCAAGATCTCACATGTTATCTGGAAAATGTTGGTGGAGGAGTTAGAGATGTGAATGAACAGCAACAGAGCCAGTGTCCAAGAGCCAAGAAAACAAAATTGTTTATACATTAGTGTTTTATACCAATTAGCAAACCAATGAATGATATAGACTTTACCATTATTATTCTTTCACATCCAATGATCTAATTTAATTAGGTTTTGCCCTGAGCTTTCAGGAAAGTCCTGGTTTTCTCTTACTGGAATTTTCCAATAAGCCTTAAACTACCACAAAAAGTAAACAGCTCTTTAAACATTCATAGAATCACAGAACAGCCCATGTTGGAAATGGCATGAGAAGATCAACTGGCCCAACCCTTTGTGTGGAAAGAGAGCCTTGGTGAGATCCTCTACTACCCATTTGGTCACACCGTAAAAAACCTCCAGTGATGAGGACTCCACTATATTGCTGGGAAAGTTGCTCCAGTAAATGATTATTCTCATTGTAAAAAATTTCCTTCTTGTATCAAGATGAAATCTCTCCCAGTGCAACTTGTACCCATTGCCCCTTGTCCTCTCCACATGGCTACTGGTGAAGAGGGAACCTCTGTCCTCTTTGTAGCCACCATTAAGTGTCTGGAATACTCTGATGTCCCTCTGAGCCTTCTGTTCTCTAGAGAGAATGGACCTAACTCCTGCAGCCTTTCCTTACTCAGCAGGTTGTCTAGCCCTTTGATCATCTTTGTGGCCATCCTTCACATTCTCTCTAGTCTATCTGTGTCTTTTTTGAATTGTGGAGACCAGAACTGGATACAGTGCTCCAGGAGTGGCTGGACAAGAGCTGAGTAGAGTGGGACGATCACATCTCTATCTCTGATAGTAAAGTCTCTGCAGATGCAGCCCAGGATTTTTTTCACCCGGGTTGCTGCAGCAGTGTATTGATGACTTATGTTCAGTTTCTGCACTTTGCTAAATCTCATACTGTTCTTCTTGCCCACTCTTCCAGACTATTCGAGTCTCTGTGTAAGATGGCTCTCCTTTCTGATGCATCTGCCTCACTGCCCACTTTGGTGTCATGAGCAAATATGGTAAGAGTGCTTTCAATCCCATCATCCAGATCATTACGTTGAATAGCATAAGGCCCGGTGTCAATGCCTGGGGGATCCCACATGTGACAGGCTTCCAGCCTGTGTAAAAGACATGCATCACTACCATCTGAGTGGAACCTGTTAGACAATTTCCTACCCATCTCATAGACCACCATCCAATCTGTTTCTTGCCAGTTTATATAGGAGAAAGCTGTGGGAAACAGCATGGAATGCTTTGCTGAAGCCACAGAATCACAGAATGTCAGGGACTGGACAGGATCTGAAGAGATCATCTAGTCCAACCTCCCTGCCAGAGCAGGATCACCTATACCAGATCACACAGGAACATGTCCAGGCAGGTTTTGATTATCTCCAGGGAGGGAAACTCCACAACCCCCCTGGGCAGGCTGTTCCAGTGCTCTGTCACTCTCACAGGGAAAAAAATCCTCCTCATGTTTACATGGAACTTCTATGCTTCAACTTCCACCCATTGCCTCTTGTCCTGTCATTGGTCATCACCGAGAAGAGTCTGATCCCCTCCTCTTAATAATAAACATTAATAAACATTAATGAGGTCATCCCCTCAGTCTCCTCCAGGCTAAAGAGCCCCAGCTCCCTCAGTCTCTCCTCGTGAGATGTTCCATTCCCTTAATCATCTTTGTGGCTAAGAAAGGACTAAATAGTTAAGGAAAATGCTGTCTGGAAGGCCAGGCCCAGAGAGTGATGGCAAATGGTGCCACATCCAGTTGTCAGTCAGTCACTAGAGGTGTGCCCCAAGGATCAGTGCTGGGCCCAGTCCTGTTCAATATCTTTACTGAGGGTCTGGATGAGGGAATTGAGTCCAGCATCAGTAAGTTTGCAGATGACACCAAGCTAGGAGCAGGTGTTGATCTGTTGAAGGGTAGGAGAGCCCTGCAGAGGGACCTGGACAGGCTGGATGGGTGGGCAGAGGCCAATAGGATGAGATTTAACAAGGCCAAGTGCAGGGTTCTGCACTCTGGCCACAACAGCCCCAAGCAGCACTACAGGCTGAGGACAGAGTGGCTGGAGAGCAGCCAGGCAGAAAGCAACCTGGGGGTACAGGTAGATAGAAGGCTGAAGATGAGCCAGCAGTGTTCCCAGGTGGCCAAGAGAGCCAATGGCATCCTGGCCTGAATTAGGAATAGTGTGGCCAGTAGGAGGAGGGAGGTTATTCTGCCCCTGTACTCAACACTGGTCAGGCCACACCTTGAGTCCTGTGTCCAGTTCTGGGCTCCTCAATTCAAGAGAGATGTTGAGGTGCTGGAATGTGTCCAGAGAAGGGCAACAAAGGTGGTGAGGGGCCTGGAACAAAAACCCTATGAGGAGAGGCTGAGGAAGCTGGGGTTGTCTACAGCTGCTGTCTACAACTACTACTGCTGTCTATAACTACCTGAAGGGAGGTTATAGCCAGGTCAGGGTTGATCTCTTCTCCCAGGCAACCAGCAACAGGACAAGGGGACACAGTCTCATGTGGTGCCGGGGGAGGTATAGGCTGGATGTTAGGAGGAAGTTCTTCACACAGAGAGTGATTGGCATTGGAATGGGCTGCCCAGGGAGGTGGTGGAGTCGCCGTCCCTGGAGGTGTTCAAGAAAAGACTGGATGGGGCACTTAGTGCCATGGTCTAATTGACTGGATAGGGCTGGGTGATAGGTTGGACTGGATGATCTTGGATGTCGCTTCCAACTTGGTTGATTCTATGATTCCAAGATTCTAAATGTTGCAGCAGGAGCACAAAGGTTAGCAACCCTCCATCCTCTAACCTGAACACTGACTCAGGTCTTAAACTGACAGCTCTCTCAAGTCCACCCTGGGTCACAACTGTTCTATATACTAAAAACAAACAAACAAACAAAAACAACAACAACAACAACAAAACCAAACCAAAACAAAAAACCCCAAACTTTATTGTACATTAGAAGTGGAATACAAATTAAGTATCCTAGTAATCTCCTCATTTTCCCAGTAGCTTTGTGCTAAGTATGTAGAATTAACCATGGTAACATGCATAAGTATATTACATTAATATTTGTTCCTTGACATGACACGCTTGCTAACTGAATGACTGTATGATAACTTGATAAGCTAAAAGCTTCCAAGTATGGAACACAAGCAGGGTCCTGTGGGCACTGCTCTTACATATCCAGACTCAAAGACAGCCAGTTTATTTTCTATGCAGAATTCACGTGTATCTGAACCCATACATTCCTTAAATGGCCATTCTTCCTATTGTCCCCAAACCGAAGGTATAGCGTTTCAGATTCTCCTCAAGTTTCCCATGTTACACAGTGGCTAAGTTTCAACAAGGATGATGAATACTTTCTCCCTCAACTTGGCCTACAGCCCAGTGTATAAAACACTTCTAAGTAGGGACCTGCATCTGCAGCTTGTGATGTGTGTGGTGTAACTACCAAATATCAACGTGGTGAGATTCCTTCTAGTGACCTGAAAATAGTATGAATGGCTATCAGATAAATGTTTCTGTAAATGAAACCCATGAATCTCTCTAATAATGAAAGTAGTATTTAACTTAGGTCAGCAAATGAGAATGAAAGCTATTCCTTTCTTGCAAAACATTAAAGAATAACAATTCATCAATCCCTTAAAAACTAGACAGATTCAGATTTGGCAGCAGGTAACTGTTGCATTGTGCAATAAGACTCTCCAGTTGTAAGTCACCCAGGTAGCACTCCCATAGATTTGTTCTAGAGATTTACTTGAGAGCTCACTAAGGTATTCATGTGCACACACTTTATTGTTCAAAGCCACGCTTTCAGGCAGCTTGGACCACAGCCAGACTGCTTCATACAGAATAGAAACATAGATTTCCCAAGAGAGAAAAAATATTGCCCGGAGTCTGACAAACTCTTGAAGATGCTTAAAGCAGTTCAAAAGCACACAGGTGCAGCAAAGAGGCCAGGAGAGAATGATGAACAAAGGATGGTGAAAACATCGTGGCAGAGATCTGGCCAGGCAACAAGCCTATGTGACAGTAGGACTTCGGGGTGCATGCCAAATCGCTAACAGACTCGTACAGAAAAAAACATTAACAGGAGCTGCCATTGGCTTCCATTCTCCCATTCATAACTCATGCAGGGCTCCGTCAGAACAGCAAACACAATGCCTCAGCTCTAAAACATTACACAATAGCCCCATACCAGGCCTGTCGATCTCAGAGAGCCTTTGGCTTCTACAGCTTCTTGATTAGGTCCTTGATTAGGCCTCTCTCACAGCGCTAATACAAAGATGTACTTTTTCCACCCAGTGAGTTAGGCTGTGTCCTCCCCTTCCTTATACCCGCAGCATGTGCTTTTAATATTAGAAAGACAAGGAGCTTGAAAACACTTCTGAAGCAAGCACTATAATTCAACACCATTGTGAACTTCATTATTTAAATAAAATACTATTAATAAGCAAATCTCACATTGCTCATGAGACTATGCATCAGCTAGCATTTAGTCAAAGTAATTGTTATCTGAGCTAAGGGAGAATAGAAAACAGGCTGGTAAATAACAGAAAGCTGGTGCTGAGTTCACGAGGCACTTTGCACCGGTACGATGTACAAAGACCTGAAAAAAACACTACGCTTTTATGAAGCAGCCCACGAGGAGTGCTACTGAATGCATGCTGCTAGTGAGCTCACTTGGTGGCTGACCTTGTCATCATCAACTACAGAAGCACATGTATGCAGTTAAATAACACATCCAAGTGTCAAGTTTAAATAAAACCACCATCACCAAAAAACATCAATTGGGTGTACAATTTTGGCCACTCTAAAAAAATGACAGAATCTAAGTTACTCAGGAATTGTAGCAAACCATGTAAGTGGGAATCAGTGTAAAAGTAGGATGGAACAGGATCCAAAATATATTAGTGACTACCAGTGTGACAGATGACTTTTCAGCTGTTCATCACCAAAACAGTCTTGGTATTGTTTTGATGATAGTTTTTGTTTATTACAACTTGTAAGTGATCCACCTCAACAGTCTCTACCCAAGCCTCTATGGGAAGATGCATACACTACCAAATTCTTGTTCCATTTGGTATTGTTTCTGCTAGGGCATCGACTACCTAAACATGAATTTTCTCTTTTGCCACTAAAAAGGATATCTTCAGAAGCCATCTGAATGCACTGATGATACAGACTGAAGACTTTCTGTTGTCTCTGTTTTGTACCTGCTCATGCTCCAGGGCATGCAAGCACCTCTAACATTCTCAGTATGGTAAAGCAACCAACAAGTTCCTTCAGTTCTCTCACATGAAAATACTGCGTTCCTCTCTCAGTTCATTAATCCCTGCCTCTGTTTTCCTTCAAAGCTAAAGTCAACTCCTCCCTTACACTCATGCAAAAAACATACAAATTCTGCATCTGAGTTGCCTTCACACATATAGATCCCCACTGATTACTTAGTATTATCCACTATATTGGCATTATAAGTGTTTATCACAGTTTGCTATGCCTTATCTAACATGCCAGACAATTGATTTAAACCTACTTGATATTTAAGTTCATATGAGTAAAAGTTCAACAGATATGAGCAAAGGCAGACCATGTATATAGACTCTGTACCAGTGAGCATTTCTAGCTGTAGGAATATGTAGGGCATCTAGACCTAATTATATGCATGTATCTCCTTGTTGCAATACATATTTCCTTGCCCAACTACAGCAGTGTAGGTCACTGCCTTTCCATTAAAAACCTATTAAGAACTAGTGGTGTTTCTAAGTGTGATTGTAAGAATCTACACAAACTGTTCACACTCATCCATGTGACAACTTCTGTATTTTGTGAGATGGTTTTGTGACAATAAAAATGTCTCTGGTTCTTCAGTTGTTGGCAAATATGCCAAAGCCGTAGGGAAACATGTTCAATTTTCTACTAAATCATACGTGAAATCATGTTCTAAGACTACATAAGTTTATCTGAGCAACTACAGTGCAGATTTCCACAACTTCCTCAACTAATTTTGTGAAACTTAGTAGTTACTCCTGTTGTAGTTAGGGTTTGGCGATCTGAAGATGGCGCGATGTTACGGAAAGATAGGGCTCCTTTCTGTGCTCTGTATGATTTCTCTATGATTCCTTTGTTATACTTAGCTTCCTGTCTGTGATGCAAGCAGAAGGAAGTGATGTTGCTACCTATCCTATATAATCCCATGCTACACGTTAATAAACGCCATTTTGCTGTCCACCACATTGGTGTTTGCATGCTGATGACCACGTGCTGCCATTACTGAACCAGGGCACTGTGGCAGAGCAGCCACATATTCCCAATGGAAAGAAACCAAAATGAAGGGCTCGCTCTCTGATATGCTGATCACTTCATGATCTCCCTCTCCTGTAACTATCAGTTGCTCTGAACACCCAAGCAGCCATATGTTGACACAGAATGTTCCTTTATTAAAAAGCTGCCCTTTCCTCTAAATTGTTTGCGGGCACAAAAGTTCAGCCTAAAAACCTTGTTCAACATTTGTGTCTAGACATACACTCTTCAACATATTCTGTGTCTATAGATGGGCTTTTGGCTCCGCACACTTCTGGCCATCTGTTGGGAGGGCAGGATGCCCACTGATAAGTTAGCCAGAATCTGTCTCAGTTGCAAAAGGAAGGGAATATACAGTCCTACAAGTGACATCTGTTTTACCAGAAGCCCTTTTCTCTCTGAACAATGTTTCTGTTTAATTTCAGCCACACTTGTGAAGCACAGCGTTTAAAAGATGAACTAATGAACAACCCTGGAAAGTATTGAAAAGGAAGTGTAATGATGGTCAGCATAAAGGCACATTTCACAGACCTATGGAGACTTCTTTTCGTATTAAAATGATGATGATACTGGAAGAAACTTGTAGCTGCTCTGGCTATACAGGCAATCTCATGGCAGATGAAGTCACCAAAGGATAAAATTAACCACAAAGGTCTAACTATAACTTCGAACAAGACAACAGCTGTGCTCTTAAAGAGAACACCAGAGGCAAGGCATAGCTGAATGATTAATAAGATAATGCCTTTCCACATGAATGAAAGATAGAGAAATGAGCAAGCCATTATGTACTCTTAAAAAGTCTTTTTTTGATTTGGTGAAACATTTGACAGTTTGTTTGTGGAAGGAGGGACACCAGATGATGCCGGCTGACTGTTTTCTACTCATAGCCTTCACATGCTGAGCCAAACTGGTACATCTAAAGCTGTGTCCATAATGTAGAGCAGAAAACCTATTCAATTTACTAACACTCATAAGATTCCTGCAGGAGAACACGTAGTCTCTGACAGTTACATCCCAAACAGAATTCAGAAGTCTTACCAACAAATGGGAAAGAGAAACAATGACAAAGGAAGTACAGTGGCAGAGATTGGCAAGGAGTCATTAGTACCTTCAGAAATAGAGAAATATGATTAACTGACTGTTATTCCTGGAAGGATCAATAGAAGGAGAAAATATAATACAGTAAGATAGAGAACTGGTCTCAAAGCACCATTAGCTTAACCTTTTGTGCAATAAGCATGTGATTCACATGTAGAAATCTACACTATAAACATCTCCCTAGCTCTGAATCTGGAGCTGACTCCCACTCTTAAGAGTTATGATGCATAATCAGAGGTGACTTGTCCTGGATTTATAGTTCTTCCAAATCGGTAGCTGGGTTAAGGCTAGGGCATGTACTCACACCAAAGAGCCTGGAAATGCTCCTGAACTTCTCAGCACAGAATACAACATGACTGTTTTCTCATAGCATCATAGAATGGTGCTGGGAGGGACCTCTGGAGATCATCTAGTCCAACACCCCTGCTAGCAGAGGTACACTTAGATCAAGTTGCACAGGAACTCATCCAGGCAGGTTTTGAAAGTCTCCAGAGGAGACTCCAGAGCCTCTCTGGGCAGCCTGTTCCAGTGCTCTGTCACCCTCAAAGAAGTTTCTTCTTGAGCTCCTCCATGCAACATCTTGACTGGCTTTCAACATTGATAAAAGTCCTGTCTGCCTTTCCCCAGATGTTTATGGTTCCATGCAACCATGTCTCAGCTGGAGAACCACTGCTGAAATACTAAAGCTGGCAAGCAATGTTTCAAGGTAAGCAAAAAAAGGATTTAGGGTTACCTTAATATGCTTGGCTGACAGGTATAGAAATTCAGCAGGTGCTACATGAGCGGCTGAACCATTCCTGCACTCAGGGCGGAAAACTGCATGTCACGGGATGGAATGGACAGCTGGGAGCAGGAACTGTCACAGACATCACTAGGTGAGCTCCACCAACTATGAGTCAGCACCCTCACTGCTTCTACTTTTGACATACTTGCTCTGATAAATACATGTTTCTGGGTTTCTCATTTACATTTCCAGCAGTATATCAGTGTAAAGTCTAGGTAACACTACAGCACATATATTGTGTAAGAATGGCATCAGTGATGCAAGAAAAAGAAATAATAAAGCATCACACAAACTCTTGACAGTTTTGAGTACTTTCCAATAATATAAGACACAGGGGAAAACTGAGTTTGAACTGCCTGGCAGTAAAACCATGGAAGTCCTGAATAAAACTGAGCTAACACTTCTAGGAAATAGCTAGGCATGTCCTAAATCTAGACTGCTGAATTAAACTCAGATAATGGAACTTAGTATACCAAACCTGCCCTGGCAGATATCTTTAGCTCTTGACCAGAACACTCCAAATAGGTAGTTAGAGCTGAGAAACACAAAGCAAGGTTCAAACAACCATTAATATCGTCCTTCCTTCTTGATTCTCATTTCCAGGAAACATTGCATTCATTTGACACTCCAGCACTGTACCCATTCCCAAACCGTCCACTAGCTACATCTCCTTTTGGAAGCTCTAAATTCAGTATATCCCTGGTCCCTCAATATTCTTACAATTCCCCACTGAATTTCTGAATTAATATTCCTGGTTTAGTTAAGCTTCTCCCACAGATCACAACATTTAAATATATTATCTTTTCATCCAAAGCTCTCTATGTTTTGGAGAGCATGCAGATTCCCAGACAAGGTTCCAAATACTGAAATCACAGACATACATTTAGCTTACATTTTGTTAAAAAAACAACTGTGCTAGTTTGAGCCTAGCTAGCATGTTTTGGTGAGAAGAACTAGATGATAGGCTGTAAAATGAAAACAATGGTGAGGTCTACTTCCCTCACAGTCTTGCTGGGATGTGTAAAGAAGAAAGGCAAAACAAAGATTAGGGCACTTGCTTCTTCTCTTCGCTGGGGAGCTTTGCCTGCTGGGGAGANGCGGGGGACACCCAAACCATCACAACAACAACAATGGCATTCTTTTTTTTTCCTTACCATTTTTAATGAAAAGTGAGGATTAAATAGACATTGACAATGAACCATAAAGGTTATAGTCTTTGGTCAAGATCAAGACAGACTGGCAGGGCAGTGACTCTTAACGCTATATTCCTGCTTCTGTCTTTGATGTTTCTTTTGTTAGGATACCAGATTTTGATATAAGAATGTTGCTACTGATGATGAAGAATGGAAACTATTAGATGAAGATGATTCTAGGTTAACATGCTGGCTTGCACTGCCTAAAGCTTTTACTTTCAGGCCACTGTTTATACTTTGTGCATTCTGATCAGAAGTGTGTTATTTTTAAAAGGCATTACAACACACCTAGCAAATACAGGGGAAATTGTACTGAATCTGGACATAGGGCAAGGTCTTCACCATATCAGTTACACAGGTGAATTTGGGGCTGTAACCATTTCTCCAGTCCAGCCAACTAGCTAGCATAGATTTATCTAGCAAAATTACCAATCTAATGAACAATGTTAGTATTTTAGTTTTCTGTTTATTTTGACAAGGTCAGTGAAAATTCTCCTCATTCCAATTAGATCAGAAGTGGACTTAGATATTTCAGAAGAGATGGCATTGACGAACACAAGCTGGTGCCTCCAAGAACCAGAGGTGTTCAAAAAGGCTTTTAGTAGTGTTTAGCTGCTTTAAATAATGTTTAACATCTACTGGACATGGTAAAAAGTATGTTAGGTTTCTCAAGATTAAGTTTAAAATTTAATAAAAAGAAAAGGGAGCAACTATCCACTTGTTATAATACCAGAGTAAAAGAAGGAAAAAAAGACAGCACTCTTCTAGAGGTAAATTCACAGGAAACATCACTGATTATACCAGACTCTCACACTGTATATTCAGTACCATGCATATGACATCTGAAAGCTTTTCAGCGCACCAACAGATCTCATATTCCTGTGCAGATGTATAAAAACTCCCTCTGTATCAAAAGCATTTTATTTTTAGTAAAAGGTTTTGATCAAACAAATTAGACACTCACACAATGTGCCAAAGTGGAAGAAACAGCAGGGAAACAAAAAGTTTCTTGTTTATATGAATTTCCATATGAGTACTACGACATTCTCTTCCAGATTCTGCCATTTAACGATCATCCAATAGTGGATGGCAGCGATTTATACCCAAGAAAAATCTTACTCTACTTCTTGTTTATTAATATGGAAGTGCTGGCCTAGGTGAAAAATGTATCTATGACTACAAATTCACCTAGCAACAAAAAATTTCTGGAAGCTGAATCCAGGTAATTCTAATGAATTCAGTTCAATTATCTTAAGTGAAGATATACTGACATTTTTGAACAGTTTTCACAGAGTTGAGGCATTAGAGAGAATGCAACATTTAAAAATTTACTCTCTTCTAACCAGTCCATTTTCACATTTGATCCTCTTTTAACTTCATTACAGTCCACATTTCTTAGAATGTGTATTTATTCTCCTCAGAATATATTACAATTGCAAATATTATTGACTTCTACACTCCTTTAAAGAAAAATGAGAATTACATGTCTAGGATCTACGCTTGACTTCAGTTTCATCAAAGTATAACCATCCTTTTTTGCAAAGATATTAAAAGAAAGCTTTTGCTTCAATTCCCTCTTAAACATGCAGAGACAGAGGTCAGGCTGTGGTTCCTGATAACTGGGATGATTATCTTCAGAAATGCGCAGAGATTCAATTTTTTAAAGACTTTTTGTATCCTGACAGATAGGAAATTGAGGCAAGTGAACTATGCAACTGCTATTATTTCAGTTGTCATATTTCACAGAATCAGAGAATGTCAGGGGCTGGAAGGGACCTTGAAAGATCATCTAGGTCCAATCCCCCCTACCAGAGTAGGATCACCCATACCAGATCACATAGGAACCCATCCAGGCAGGTCTTGAATATTCATCTCCAGAGAGGGAGATATTTAATGAATTATTTTTCAGAATCATGTTCATTTAAAGACTTAGTCTCCTATACAGCACCAGAGTCTCTCAAAAATGATCCCATATATATTTTGTCTCTCTTATTCTAATGCTCAGAATAATCAACTCTCAGCTGTTGTACCAGCATCACTACCGGAAGGAAGATATTTTCATTTAATTGCATTTAACTGACTTCCCAAGCAAGAATCCTCTCCTATTTCATTAATTACATAGTCTCTCCTTTACTAGATGCAGCATAGATAACAGTAATTAAAATAAAAAGTAAATATTTATAATTATGCCTCAGAAATATTGTTGCTAACATGAGTTCAGATACAATCTTACAGACAGATTATACCAAAATCTTGTATGTTGTGATACCTTTGATTTCTCTGCTTATGTTCTCTGCGACCACGGTGGTTTGTTCAATGAAGTAATTATCTCAGAGAATTTTTTGATCTTATTTAGACTGACACTTGAAATATCACAGTATCACAGTATCACCAAGGTTGGAAGAGACCTCACAGATCATCAAGTTCAACCCTTTACCACAGAGCTCAAGGCTAGACCATGGCACCAAGTGCCACGTCCAACCTTGTCTTGAACAGCCCCAGGGACGGTGACTCCACCACCTCCCTGGGCAGCCCATTCCAGTGGCCAATGACTCTCTCAGTGAAGAACTTTCTCCTCACCTCGAGCCTAAACTTCCTCTGGCGCAGCCTGAGGCTGTGTCCTCTCGTTCTGGCGCTGGCCACCTGAGAGAAGAGAGCAACCTCCTCCTGGCTACAACCACCCCTCAGGTAGTTGTAGACAGCAATAAGGTCACCCCTGAGCCTCCTCTTCTCCAGGCTAAACAATCCCAACTCCCTCAGCCTCTCCTCGTAGGGCTTGTGCTCGAGGCCTCTCACCAGCCTCGTCCCCCTTTCACCAGCCTCGTCGCCCTTATTTTTCCATCTCAAGAAAAATGTAGTTTTTAAAAGTCTTTTTGAGAGAAAATGTAAAACTATCAGTAAAATCTTTAAAATAAAAAGCAACTTAAGCATCTTGTTTAACAATTTTAAAACATTTCATTTTTATTTTGATGTTTTGAGTAATTTTGACTATTTTAAAGAAATAATACTTTTTAAATGTTATACTGCCTGCTTTAAGGCAAAGAAAGCATATTCTGAATGAATACACACACACACATTTTCAGCAAAAAGTTGGATTCTTCTCCAGTTAACTGATATTTTCTGGTTGAAAATTCTGTCAGGTCTAATTTTAATCCAGTGGCTCAAATAATTTCCCAAACCAAAATTCTAACTTGCCTTCCCAAACCAGCTGTATTAAAAGCTATTACTGATTCTAGGTCTCCTTCTCCCAAAGTTTACCTCCTGCTGCAGCAGGAATAAACATTAGTCTCACTTCAAACCCCAATACCAGACCTCCATTTTTCTAGAACAGTTCTTCCACACACCCAAAGGAATACAATAAACCGCAAATGGCATATTCTAAAATAAGACTTTGCTTGTTTGTTAGTTGTAATATATGAACAAATTTACCAGAAACTATAAATTTCAAATCAAATTTGTACCATTTTTTCTGTACTTTCAGCAAATGGTAGTGATCCTTGGCCTTGATGTTACATTCAGTTAATAACAATTCCAATAGGCAGATGTCTATCCAAGTTGAATCATAGTTACCATATTTAGTACTATTAAGCAATTAGAACCTCACAAATTATAAGAGAAGCTTGTGTTCATGTGTAACTTTGGTTTAGCTAAGGTTGTAATTTTTTTTTTTTAGTATACTTAATTAAATTGATACAAGCATCAGTGAGCTGATCTACACAAAATAGATTTGGTGACATCTACTCAGGACTGCATAGATTAATCAGAGTCTAAAACTGCTAACTGTCATTGTGTATCAGCAAAGAGGTGAAGTAATAACACGGATGTATTACCTAAACTTTGTGTCTCTAAGTCAAGTTTGAAGCCCAGAAGGAAAGGATGAGGATGCTTCAGTTCCATGCCTGGAATGCAGAGAGTTCCCAGAGGTGAATTACCCAGTGATTCCTCACTGGATAAGGAATTGGCTGGATGGTCACATGCAGAGAGTGGTGATCAATGGCACAATGTCCACCTGGCGACCAGTGACAAGTGGCGTTCCTCAGGGGTCAGTGCTGGGACCAGTGCTCTTTAACATCTTTGTCAGTGATATGGACAGAGGAATTGAGTGCACCCTCAGCAAGTTTGCAGATGACACCAAGCTGTGTGGCACAGCTGACTTGCTGGAGGGCAGGGATGCCATCCAGAGGGACCTGGACAGGCTGGAGAGGTGGGCCCAGGCCAACCTCATGACGTTTAACAAGGCCAAGTGTAAGGTTCTGCACCTGGGTCAGTGTAATCCCAGGCACAGATACAGGCTGGGTGGTGAATGGCTGAGAGCAGCCCTGAGGAAAAGGACCTGGGGGTCTGGGTCGACGAGAAGCTCAACATGAGCCGGCAGTGTGCACATGCAGCCCAGACAGCCAACCGAGTGCTGGGCTGCATCAAGAGAAGTGTGGCCAGCAGGGCAAGGGAGGTGATTCTCCCCCTTTACTCTGCTCTCGTCAGACCCCACCTGGAGTACTGTGTGCAGTTCTGGAGCCCCCAACACAAGAAGGACATGGAACTGCTGGAGCGGGTCCAGAGGAGAGCCACGAAGATGATCAGAGGGCTGCAGCAGCTCTGCTATGAGGACAGGCTGAGAGAGTTGGGGCTCTTCAGCCTGGAGAAGAGAAGGCTTCGAGGAGACCTTAGAGTGGCTTTCCAGTATCTGAAGGGAGCCTACAGGAAGGCTGGGGAGGGACTATTGACAAGGTCTGGTAATGTCAGGACGAGGGGGAATGGGTTTAAGCTGGAAGAGGGGAGATTTAGACTGGATGTTAGGAGGAAGTTCTTTACAGTGAGGGTGGTAAGACACTGGAACAGGTTGCCCAGGGAGGTTGTGGATGCTTCCTCCCTGGAGGTGTTTAAAGCCAGGCTGTATGAGGCCTTGAGCAGCCTGCTCTAGTGGGAGGTGTCCCTGCCTATGGCAGGGGGTTGGAGCTGGATGATCCTTGAGGTCCCTTCCAACCTAAACCATTCTATGATTCTATGACTTTTAAATGAAGATTCTATTTTTACGAATCACTTGGCATTCATTTAGAAAACAGTTCTACTAAAAGTCACATTTGGGAGGATACACTGCTGATTGCAGTTCAAAGCAAAATTCAGAGTGGTTTAGAGCTATAAGCAGGAGCTCAGAGGACAAGCAAGCATTGGTGTGGATTAACTAGTAGGGGACTACTACCAAACATACCAGATTCAATCTTCTATGAAGAGAGAGATGTGTTTTAATTCTAAAGATCTGGTAGAATTGGAAGCCTGATTGAAAAAAAATTCTCTGAGTGAAAACATGTACAAGGTCAAGTCTTACTCAAAAGGTAATGTTTCCAAACAAGTGTAAGAAAAAGCATCACAGAAGCATAGATGTGTCTTTAACTTCATCTTTTCAAGGCAGTACTACAGGAACATTTGTAAAAGAGACAACCACAAGATGGCTCCTTTCATAGGATGCTAGCTAAAACAGAAATCTAATCTGATAATGAAGGCAGCGTAGTCTTTCCACACTCTTTCATGAGCAACTGAAACAGCAGGCACCATCCTCTTTGACAAAAAGATGGCACTACAGTCGTTTCATTAAATCACAGTCTGGGGAGGAGCATGCTCTTCATTAAATGATTGAGAACTAAACCTCCCCAAACACTAGCTAAGATTACATGCTATTTTCTCTTTTATTGATTGTTTTTCCCATGGAAAGATTTACAGGTTATTGAACTGTGAAGTTGTTGCATGATTTATTAACTCCACATTCATGTAGATACAACCAAGATACAGATTTGGTTGTTGTTTCATTTAACATTTGAATAAATGTACATAAATGTACTGCTTTGAACCTCCATCCAAGTGCAAAACAAAACAGTATACAGAGTAATTATGGGTAATGCAGTTGTTAACACATGAAGGTCTGTTTTGGTGTGAAAGGTTTTTTGTACTCAATTACATCGATTCCATACCAGCAGCTATGAATTCTCAATCATGATATGCAGTGCCCCATGGTAGTCTTCCTCAGGGTGTGAGAGCACTGACATTTTCATGATATGTTTTGCATTCCTTAGAACACAAAATACCTCAGAGCATAACACAAACAATGTGAACATGCCACTTCCCTCATCACTGGACAGCAGGGCTACAACATCGAAAGTACTCACCACTGCAAGACAGAGTAGGAAGCCAGCATCTCTAATGATATATCAGAAGGAATTCAGGGAGTCAGCATGCCAATTATTTAAACCAAAACTTGAGCAAGACTCCTACACACATTCATGTGATTTCTCAGATATGAGTTTTCTACCGAATGCACGTAGTCAGGAGGTCAGATTTACATTAATCTTAAATGTAAAGCTAAGTGGAGATAGGAACTTCTGGCAGTCCTGCAGTCTGCAGTCTGCTGAGAACACCTACTTATTTTTCTTTTTTTTTCAGTCAAAACACAGAACTTGAAGCTGAAGGCCTTGAAATACCTTTTTATTGTTGTGGTTCAGACTAAATATAAATGGAAAATGGAAATGGTTTGCTATTGATTTCTTACAGGGCAGTTTTTTTACCATAATGCCGGTATTTTGCCTCTTAATAGCAGTTTTCACTTAAAACTGGTAAGAAATATGGAGAAAAGAAGGGTAGTTTGTCAAAAATTCAACAACTATAATTAACTCTCTTGCATTTTAGGCACTAGACCTCTCAGTTAAACCTGGTCCAGATGGCTCACATGGATCAAGAAGAGAATAGTTGCATGGAGGCAGAACTGACAAAGCCTTATGATGAATAAGATCACTCTTCCCAGGCTCATAAAAGATGGCAGCTTTACAACTGTAGCGTAACAAATCTGTTTTTATTTATTACTCACAAAATCACATCGTTTCCTAAGTAATGAAGCTTTTTAAAAGGGCTTCTTTATGCATGAGTAAATATTTTTCTAATGAAATCTTGGTTTGCCTTGCAATCCAAACCTAGTTTATTTAGTAGTGATATAGCTCTCTCCAGGGAAGGCAGTCAGAAACGGGGGATGGGAAAGGGAAAAGTTGGCTTTAGCTACAGGGCACAGCTGCTCTTTGCTACTAGCCTGCAATGGAGTAATACATCAGTAATCATTTGAAAGTCAGACAGATTCCTTGCTTTCCTTGCCAGACAAAACTCTGAGAACTGAGGACTGGAAAGGAGGATAAAAGACTTTCAGTTTACTGGGTTTCCACTCACGGCATTTTTTCCATGTTAGCAGCTACTGCTGCTATTAAGTTTCTGATCTTTGTGGCTTCAGAGGCCTCACATACTGTGCAAACTTAATTTAACTACTTGAGTATTAATGTTTTTAAGTTTATTATATTAAGTTTTACAAAATATTTCAGTTGTTTCTCCTAATAACTTCCACCTGAAAAAGTGATGTTTACTTCCTATTCTCTTTTAGAAATGATTGCAACAGAAGACTTGGTCTTCAGTGAAGAAAGGAGAATACAGCAAAATAATCCAAATAAACCAAACATACTTCAAGTGGTATATGATTCATTTGTGGTTTAATTTAATCAAAAATAGAAAGCAAATCTGAAGTCCCTTGAAATGATGAGTCAGCCTCTATTTACACTAGAAAAATGATGGAAAGTTCCCACCATGCCAAAGTCTAAAGCATCTAAAGAAAGGTTGTATTTTCATCACAGGTCACTGTTTCAGAAATAAATAAATAAACAAGCAAATGCATAAATTAATAGATATACATTTTAATATATTCAGGTTTTTTGCAACCTCTCTCTCAAAGATTCTAGATAGGAAAACAAAATGAAACACAAGTAGCTAGCATAATATCCCACAGACCCAGAAATGGATTCAGGCATAATACAGGAGGCAGCCAGCAACTCTATGACAACCTCCTCCAAAGATAAGAGGTTTTCAGGGACTCAAGAGCATACAAAATGTGAGGAACTCCTTATGTGACATATTTGTATATGCAAATGACATATATGTAGGAAAATTAATTTGTCAGAATAGAGACACCAAATGCAGCCTAAGAACCCTTTAGACTACTATGATAGCTCTTAGCTCTGTGCAGATAATAGCAGAGGATCTATGTAAACTGATACCTTTCTGCAGCAGCAGCTGACAAGGAAGAAGGATACTCTTGGGCATCTCAAATGGCACTAGACATGTATGTATGGGCAACTAAATTAAGTCCTAATTTTAACTAATGCAAGCTTGCTACAACAAGAATGGAAGAACTTAAATGAAGTATGTATTTGATGAAATTCTACAGCCTTACTTTAACAAAAAAACCCACCTAACTTTCTGTATAGGTTACTGTGAAATGCTCCACATTCAACTTGTCTGAAAGGAAAAATGGGAAAATATGATTTACTTGTGGCAGAAAGGTACAGAGAAGAAGCTGAGTACGTTACAGTTATGTAAGCCAGTAAATTCTGTTTTACAAAACACAGCTTTAAAATAATGTATTTAGTTTCTAAATTTATACTTGTTAGACTCCGATGAATATTCAAGAAGTCCCCATTTACTGATCATTTTCTTTCTCAGCCTTTAGCCAAAAGAGAACATAAAAGGAAACTTAGCTAAAATAAAACCAATCTCTGCTTCCACCCTGCTGTGCCTATAAACTCTCCTGTGTCTTTTTCTGTTTCCTTCTTAAAGGAAATTTATTTCTGTTAAACACCCCAACGAAACATGACATGTACCTCCTTGATCTGACAGAAACAGAAACCAAGCCTCTCACTTCCCTTAAAGACCAGGAATAGAATGGAGGACAAAATTAATGCAAATAGGTCTGCAAAAATGTGGGCTACTAAATTTAGTAGGTGAAATTTTCTGATTTGTAAAAAAAATGAGGAATATATTTTTGTGTGTGTGTGTGTAAGCACATTATTTATTTCACCCCACTAAAGAATTTCAGTTTATAAACCACAAATGTTATGGATTACTGCCTTTTTTTTTTTTGCATAAATGGTTGTAAATTACAGTTTAACCCATGACTGCCAATTTCCTGACCATAATGGCAGCTGTGTTAGGGAAACCAAATATATCATCTAGAAACAAGTGAGAACCACATAACACATTTATATGTATCTGATCTTTTAGACAGAAAGACTGCCCAAAATATCTTTACGGTTTGTATTGTTTTGCACAGAAACTAACCACAATAATGACAGAAAAGTTAAAAAAAAAAGTTATAAAAAGTTAAAACCAAAATTCCATGTCCTCAGTTTCACACATGACAGCACTTAATTAACATTTAAATTTTAAATAAAATTTACTTTCTATTAAAACAAATCAATCTATAAAGCCCAAAATATATCAAGGAAGTAAATGGAAAGGCAGAATATTAAAACATATACATTTTTATAGTTATCTGGATAATGATTCACAATGTAGAAAATAAGACACAGATGTGACTTTCCGAGTCATATGTCAGCTACAGACTGCTAATGGCATGAGTCTCATATGGAGAGCTTGCCCCTTTTGCTATTGAAGGAAATAAAAAATGTTGATCTCATAACAAGGAACCTAGTCACAAAACTTAAGATGACAAGGTTCAGTTCCACATGAAGAACTCGTGCATGACATTGTCACAGCCCCTTCCCTTCCCTGCATTCTCCTTCCCCCTTTGGAAAAGGAATACAACATTACTTGTCCATGTTGCAGGGAGTGCTAGAAGGCAAAGACAGTCAGTGCCTATAAAGGAACAAGAGAGACCTCTGCCATTACTTGGTATGGCAGTTTCTATGTACCAGTAAAAGATTAAAAAAAAAAAAAATAAAATGTGGAAATCTTGAATATGAATCTTCTCAAGTTCAGGAATATTTAGTTCTTGTTCATCTTCAATATAATCCTCATTATTTTAATAACTATTCCATGTTATGATAGCCACAAACAGTATGTGAGCAACTATGTTGATGCTTATACACACCACCGTAAGGAACAGTTTGCCTGTTTTCAATCTAACAAACTGTATATTTTAGTACCAGGCATTCCCGTAGTAACCGGGTTTATAACATAAACTGTGGTTTGGAGCTTTTTGTTTGTTTGAGAGTTTCTTTCTTTAACCATTCTGTCATATGGGACTTCCATTATTTAATCACAAAATGAGGCAAACCGATGTAAAGTATTAGCACCTGCCTAGGTATATACGGAGGAAAAAAAATCTGCATAACTCAGAAACAGATACGCATCTAGGGTGATAAACTCCGTGCACTTCTGCAAACAAAGGCCAGATTCAACATAAGACAACTGTTTTTGTAAGGCATGGGATAAGGAAAGGAAATGAAATGAAAAGTGGCTGATGCTAGAAGTACTCCCTCCCCTGGCCAAAGCATGTTGCTTTCTCGTGCTTCTGTGTCACCATCTATAAAAGAGCTTATTTGTGATTCATCCTCCTTTATACGTTATTCTGAGATGTAGAATTTTGCAGCTTTATAGAAACCTAAGTATTATTTTATTTTGGTGAAGGTATAATGATACATAGAGAATAGCTGCAGTAACTCAACACTGGAATTCTTCACCTGCACATTAATATCATAGTGTTATTTTTTTTACCCCAAAGCACTTGGATGGAGCTTCTTACCTCCACTCACATGATTTAATTATTCCCATTTTGCAGATAAAAACTCTAATGAAATAATCCTCCACAGTTTAATTAAGGACACAATGGAGAAGACAGCTACAGTCAAAACAAAAATTTATGAAAGCAAGCTTTCTATCTTTATATTCTCTGTACGGATAGTGCTATAAAAACCTAAGTTCAACATTTTTATGAATTCATAGTCAAGATACCAGATACCAGACTTGTGCTGTTTGTTCTAGGTACGCAGAGCCATGTTACTTGACTCTCCAAGTTGAAATGGAACTTTGAGAACACAAGAAAGGTATTTTGCTTTGCTCTATTTTTTACAGTCTAAACCCACTGTTTCTAGCTTAGACCATCACTGTGATACCTTAATGAAAATCTTAAGCCAAGTTTTCTATTTGCTGTTGCAACAGCTTTCTGGAAAGCACCTTCTCTGCATGAGAGCAGTACAATCCAACCAACCACCCATTCAGCATCAGCACCATTCTACAGTGAATAATTTCACTAATCACCTCACTAAAAAGTAAAACATTAGTCCATATGCTGTACGTGTAAGTCCTTTTCTAAGATTTTACATGTGCACAAGAAGACTATTTGCTGTGGGAAGAATATGTCAAGAGGGTTTTCTATGATGGGCTGTGTTTCAGGGAGCAGTTCTTTCTGCTTTCAGGTAGGTGTTTTAAATTGTGTGGCAATCTTATCTCTGAGGATTGGATACTGTGTCCACACAGTTGTCAAAATCCAAAGAAGCCAGATAAATGTGAGGAACACCTAAGGAACCACAATATATACTTGCTGTGAGTAGCATAAAACCCCAAGATCAAGGACAATTTCAGCAAAAGCTGATAACATTGTTTGTCCAAGAGTCCAAACTCATGCCCATTCCTTCCCTCCCACCCCAAGAATTTAAAAAAAACAACCAACCAAAATCCCCAAAACTACTGGTTCAGTCAGAAAAGTAATTATTAATGGAAACCAAATAAATTATCTCAGATACTAGTTTTTACCCATCACAAAATACACATTTCTCACGGATCGAATTAAATCCAAACCCAGTTATAAACACTTTATTTTTTTCTCAATTATTGCATTCTCTTCCATAAGCGAGAAAAATAACATATTGTCTGAAAAGCTGGAATTCCTCTATTAGGGAAAAGATATTTCATGACACCCTAATAATCAATTTAACCTGATGTTACAGGGAAGTTGTTTGGGTTTTTGTTGGTTTGTTTGTTTTTTTGTTGTTTTTTTGTTTGTTTTGTTTTGTTTGTTTGTTTGTTTGTTTTTTAGTGCTTAGGTCCTCGGGTATTTTTAAATAAATTACTTTGTACTTTCTTTGCTCAGGGAAGTGGTGAAGTCACCATCCCTGGAGGTGTTCAAAAACCGTGTAGATGACGTAGCACTTTGTGACACGGTTTAGTGGGAATAGTGGTGTTGATGGTTGGACGTGATGATCCTACAGGTCTTTTCCAGCCTTGATGGTTCTTTAATTCCCGGGTGGTGTTGCTTAACAGTGTGTATTTAAGAAGGGACACCCCTTAATTTTCAGAAGCCAATGGGTGTACTCAGATTTATGCAAACACATAACCATCAATTTAATTTTGCCACTGTGAAAACGGTGGTTCACAAATACTTTTGATTGAAAATAATCAGGGGTAGCCAACGAAAGCTTCCTAGGTTTTGTGGAGTCACTCTAGTTGAAATTAAAAATTTGACATCATCGTTTTAATCAGATATTAGTACGTTTTTCCTTCGGTATGTAATCCTTATGCAGCAACAAAACAGTAGTTATCTCCAAGTGCTTAAATTGTCTTGAAAGCACTTACATGGTGCACGCAAATACCACAGCTGAATATTCAGATACTGGTTCAGGGCTCCAAGCAAGGAGACCTTTTTGAGTTCAAGTGAGTTACTGCTCAAGCGAACAAAATTATTCGATGTCTGGAAGAGAACTGGATGAGGTATGGCTTACTTTCACCAAATCTGCGTCCGTGCAGACACACAGACAAACACCCTGTCTCCTTAACTACCGCTAACTGCACAGGCGCTCTAGAGAATTAATAACCCTACCGGAAAGATCAACTCGGCGCGCTGGAAGCCACCAGCACATTCATCCTTCAGGATTCCGCCACCCCTGGCAAAGGCTCCGGAACGCTCGACAGCATCGCAGTAAACCAAAACACCGACGCGCCGACTAGCTTCCGCAGGCAAGCCCGCAGGCGCTGGCCCTGAAGAGGCCACCCCCGCCCCACCCCGGAGGCTGCTGCAAAACCACACTCCTCAGGCGACAGCCACAGCCCTCTCACCTCGGGCAAAGGCAAAGAAAACTGCCCCTGGCGGGAGGAGGAACAACCGCGCGCTCCCCGCCACGCCCCACTTCGCGCCTACTCCACCGACGCTCTCATTCTGCCTTCCCTCCTTAGCGCCCCGAGGGGCGTCCGGTCCCGCCCTTGAGAGGCGGAGCGGCGTGCGTGGGCCCGCCCCGCTTCCTTTGTGCTCGAGCAGATAGCGGCAGCCGCAGTCGCCGCTGGTTCCAGCCGAGACAAGGGTCCTCGTCTGACCGCTTCTTCTCCTCCTACCTTCCCGCTCCCTTCTTTCCTCTTCCCCCTCCTTTTGCCACCCCTGTTGCTGCTTTCTCCCTCCCCTGCTTGCCCTCCCGTTCGCCATGTCGCTGGGAGTCGGCCCGGAGGCGGGTTTCTCCAGCGAGGAGCTTCTAACCCTACGCTTTCCCCTACACCGTGCCTGCCGCGATGGGGACCTGCCCGCCTTGTGCGCTCTGCTCCAGAGCTCGCCCCGCTCCGACTTGGCGACTGAGGATTCCTTCTACGGCTGGACGCCCATCCATTGGGCCGCGCACTTCGGCAAGGTGGGGCCCGGCTCGGCTGGTGGAGCGAAGGCAGCGGGACCTGGGGTGGGGGGGGGGCGGGTTGCGAAAGGGAAGGAGGGCGCGAGTCCCGCTCGCGCGCAACGCGGCGCCATCTTAGCTGCTTGCGCGCGCTTTGCCGGAGGCAGTCGCCGCGCCGCCTGCCCTCTCCTGCCGCCTCCCGTCGCGCGTTGTTCCTAAGGGGTTAGCGCGGGAGGCCACAGCTTCTCTTATGCTCCCGCGGTCAACTAGGCGGGGGTGGGACAAATCACAGGGCTGGTAGCACCTGCTCTCTCCAAATCTTTCATCCTCTGTTCAGCAGTGGGAGCGGCGTCTCTTTTCCGTTGCTTTGCCGGCAAACTGGCTTACGGAACCGGCCCTGGGTCTCACAGCTGGGCTTTCAAAAGGCGCCCGTGTCACCGGCATGGGGCGGCGGGAGCCAATGGGGAGGAGGAGGGGCAGGGGGCTCCTCCCACGATGACCCTCTCCGAACCTCCCCGGCGGGCGCCGACCGGCCGAGGCAAAACGAGTGTCGAGGCGTCTGTCCCTTCCACGCGTCCATTCTAACCCACCCTGTCGTCGTTGCTGTATGCTTTGTCTGCAGAGTCTAGTCACAGTCCTTATCGTCTTCTGCCTCCACACCTGGAGACTGTTTTGTTGTGGTGGCTATGTTATGACTACCGGCTCATTAGGAGTTCGGGAAGAAGATGCTTGTGTTTGTAAAGCACTTCTGCGTTGCTTTCAGTATGAAAAACAAACTCTGGTTTTGTACGCACGCAGATATGAGCGCGGAATTAACTGTATTGGCGTTGTTGGAATGCAGAAAACATCAAAACATAAGTAACTACACGAACTTTAAAGGTGATTTTTTTTTTTTCTTCATCGATTTCTCCGAGTTTGGATTTTGATTTTTTTTTTTTTTTTGTTGTTCTCCATCTCGTTTCCTTTTTTTTTTTTTTCCTGTTTATTGTTTGTGTTCTGGAGAACGAAAACGAATGGACTCAGGCAGCTGTCATTGTTTATGAAAGTGTGTTACAAAATGGTTTCCCTACATAAAGTGCTATCAGCAGTGCTTCTTGGAGAAATATTTTAGAAACGTAGTGAAGTAATCCTTAAAAAACCGAACAAAACCTGAAGTAGCCTTTTATCTGAACAGAAAGAGGCTAATAGTCTAGACTGCTATGGATGCCTTGCGTTTTGCCGTGGAAGTATGCTCATGGAAAATGTGAAGATACTAATTTCGTGTTAGCAGCTTTCTATTAGCCTTTTTCCATCTACATTTTTCTTTGGTATGAGAAGAAATTTCTCTGCGTGTGGCAGTCTTGCTTTTGTCTTGGAAGTGTGTGTTGGTTTTATTTTGTTTTTCTTTAAGCATCTTCAGTTTTCTAGTAAGTGTGCCAGTTATGCGACTCTTGTGTACGTTCTACTTTCTGTTGAAGAGACTTGCAGAAACAGCTAACAAAGGGAACAAGTCAGCTTGCAAGACGCCGTATTTATAATTGCCATGTTTGTGCTTAGGTGTCAGAAAAATTTGATGTGTGGTTTTGTTGCTTTATGTAAAGGACGAAAAACTGTCAAGGGAAATGAGACTTGCAAAGATGACATGGGCCATAAAATAGGTTTTATAAACGTTGTGTATATCTACTTGGAAACCTTGGGGCAAGGTCTAGGCAGTTTTAACTTTGAGAAGTTATCTGCGTCTTTTATAGTATTACTAGGTAATGTTCCCTTTTTTTTCTGGGCCAGATTACACAGCAGGCTTGAAAAAGTTACAGTAACATAGATTCCAAACTTGACTTAGCTTGTGTTTTGTGTGGCATAATACTTCTACCAGTTAATAAGCAATTGCCAACAGTGAAACAATACTTGCTCATAATGGACGGTCATGTGCATGCCTTATATTCTTATTTGTGGCATATTTTTTTTCCCCAAACTCATCAGAACTTCAGATGGAGAAGTTCCTTCTATTTCTCAAAGCATCAGACCTTTAAAATGTTAATTTTGGGGATGTTTGTTAATGGTTACTGAACAGGACTCTTCTCAGTACTTGTTTTCCCCTTAGATTTTTGTGCAATTGCCATTCATTTATTTTTTCGTTCCCTGTAAGTAATGAAGTGATGGTGACAGAACTTCATGGCTGTACTGACATTGAGCAGCGTGGTCCACCAGACATGTCCTTAGCTCGAGCTGCAGCTTGAGGTTAGGAGGTTAAAATGACAAAACTGATAGACTTCCTTGACAGAAAGTCCTCCTGGAACAACCTGTTGTAAGGAGCAAAATCTAAGCCAGTTCCTGTGTGTACACAGGACTCATACGAAGTCTGGAGTTGGTGAACTTAGCGAGAGAGGTGCTCGTTTCCCCTTTTCTATTGCACAGTTTCAACATAGAAAAAAGACCTTATTTGTATCAAAGGACAGTACAGAATAAAACTATGCAGGACTACATTCTTGTATGCAGTTGTAGATGTGCTACTGTAAGGCAGTAGCAGCAACAGTCAAGTTGTTAGAAATCAATATGTGAAAGAGGAAAGAGCTTTTTTTTGGAGGGAAATACTGATGTAACTGTATCAGGGAAAACGAAGTCTTAAGACTAGCACTTCCGGTGTAGTGGTTTTAGTGTTGCAATACCAGGTTTTAGTGACAGCATGGACCTCTGTGTAGAGATAGTAGTAGTAGCAAGCCCAAATGTAATTGCTGTGTTGAGTATCAGTGGTGGACTTCGAATTTTCAGAACATTCCATGACTTCAGAGAAGCAATCATATCCTGAGATGTAAATTAATTCCCATTAGAATTGCTGTATTACAATTACAGTTAATTGTATAATACCCTAAATTACCCTGGCATTCTCTAGATTTCTGAGAAGATGGGTCAGAATATAAAATTGTTAACAATCTAAGAGCTACCAGAGAAGCAGAAAATTAAAGACTTGCATAAAAAAAACACTGGAGTCTGTTAATTCACTTCATCTTCCACCAACTCCAATTTTTCTTTTTAACTGCTTACACATGTATTTTTATTTTCTCTGACCACATCTATTTGCTTGTTCTCTTCTACTTTTGATATTGCTGTTTGACTGTTTACGTTGTAGCAAGCAAAATAGTAGTAAGTACATTCTGTTTTGTTTGGAGCAAAAGAAATACGGATAAAAATGCCTGTCGCTTCCTTGGAGTTCTGCCTGTATAGCGGCTGATGTGGAGGTCTGTCTGTCTTCATTAAATCAGTTCAACTTCTGCTTTAAGTATAGAAATACAATGGAAATTTTCTAAAATATTATTTAATGAAAGTAGACTTGTGTGTCCTGAGCTTCAGCATAAATAATCAAGTGAGGTATTGGGTGTTATATGACTTTTCCTATCCATGGATGTAATTTATCTGGTTTTCCATAATGCAGGTTTTTCTGACAGACATGATTCATTCTTTTAATGAGATAAAACATCCTGTAAGAGACAACGTGGGGAGTGGAAGTGCACACAAGAAAAAACAACATATGGTCACATCCAACTGTTGACCTGTATACGGTTAACACTCCAGGAGGAGTGTCCCTGAACTCACACTTGACCTCAGATAGTCTTGACCCCTCCCCAGGGGTGGGTCTGGACACCACCAGGTGATGGTTAGCCCACTCCCCCCTTCCTGTCCCATAAAAGCAGGGAGACTTTCTGTTCCTATCGCTCTCTGGACTACACTGCAGCTCTCTCTCTGCACCCCTGCATCTCTCCACACACATGGTCACCACCATCACAAACTCGGGTTGTATTTATACCTTTTGGTATTTGTTATTTTTCCCTTCCCTACACCTTTGTAACCTCCCTACCTCTGATACCCTTTTAAGTTACTGTTAAACATATTTTTAACTTTCAAATTGAGTGAGATTGATTTATTTGAGTGAGATTGATTTATTTGGGTGTGCTTACCTTTCCTTTCTACTTCTAATTCCTTTCTCTGGGGAAGGAGGGGGGGAGAGGGAGAGGCACTTGACAAATTGTCATTGGTTCTGTCAAATTTATTAGAGTCTCTGGGAATTTAGATCAGACCCGACACATGACCCAACATCACCATGGTCACCAAAACATGTCTCAAAGTACCATGTTCACACTTCTAAATAACTCCAGAGATGATGATGACTCCCCTTCTCTGGGCAACCCATTCCAGTGCCTGACCATCCATTCAGTAAAGAAATATTTCACGATATCCAATAAAAACTTCCCCTGGTGTAGTTTCAGGTCATTTCCTTTCATTCTATCACTTGATACGTGGGAGAAGAGACTGACTCCAGCTTCATGAAGATCTCCATTCAGGGGGTTTAAGAGAGCAGTGAGGTCTCCCCTCAGCCTCCTCTTCTCCAGACTAAACAATTGCAGTTGCCTCAGCCACTTCCCATAAGACTTTCTCCAGGCTTTTCATCAGCTTTTGTTGCTCTGTTCTCTGGACACACACCTGCATGTCAATGTCTCTTGTAGTGAGGGACCTAAAACTGAACACAGTGTTGAAGGTGCAGCCTCATCAGTGCCAAGTAGAGGGGCATAATTGTTTCCCTGTTCCTGCTGACTACACTATTCCTGAGGCAGGCCAGGATGCTCTTGGCCTTCTTGGCCACCTGAGCACGCTGCTGGCTCATGTTCAGATGGCCGTCAGTCAGCATGTCCAAGTTCTTTAGTGCTGGGCAGCTTTCCAGCCACTCTACCCTGATCTTGTAGTATTGCATGTGGTTTGTGTGACCCAGGTGCAACACTTGGCCTTTGCTCTGTCCATTGATTCAGCCTGTCCAGGTCCCTTTGCAGAACTTCACCCTCAAGCAGATCTAAGCTCCCACTCAATTTAGTGTCATCTGTAAACTTACTGAGGCAGCACTCAATCCCCTCATCCAGATCATTGATAACTCTATTAAAGAGAACTGCCCCCAGTACCGAGCCTTGGGGAGTGCCACTAATGACATGCAGTTGTCTTACAAAACCAATTCAAACAGTGCAAGAGGACACTGGTGAAACATTTCCAGTGTTTTTCCCCCGTTCAGTTGATGAATCGATGGGCTGTAATGCCTGTCTAGTTATAGAAATTGTTTCAGCCCAATTTCTGTGCAGGAGATATTACACTTCTCTGAAGTTATAATGCTTGTCTGAAAGTGGGGTGTGTGTTGGTTTTTTTTTTTTTTAAACTATCTGAATTTTCTTTCCCAGTTACAGTAGAGGAATCTCTTGGTGTGGCTGTTTTCCTCCATCACATTGCTTATTAACAATTGTTACAATTATTAGGGATTAACAGCAGTATTAGGGTTGCTAGCATGTGAACACCAAGGAAAAATCTAAGATGAGATAACACAAAATATATTTGGGTGGTCCGTCATGAGAATTGTACATTTTCTTACAATATTTCTTGATGTAAATCTTTTTGGCAGTAAAAGTACTTCTTTGCTTTTGAAAAGGTACTTTGCATCAGGTAATGTTGGAGTTCATGGAGGTAGAATCACTACTATTGCAATATTTCACTTACCTTCACCTTTGTGCATTGACTTCCTGTAATTAGTGAGTTAATGGTACTTTTATGTCTAGTGTGAAGTCTGTTACTGTCAAAAAAAAGTACTTTTATATATCCTGAAGGACAGAGTTCATATGTGTTTGCTTGAGCTATATGGGGGAGGAAGGAACTGAAGTTAATGTATTTGCAAAATTAATATGAAATAGTTCACTGCAGTGGTTGGTACTTTTACCTCTTGTATGTAATTCATCAAGATCAGGGCTTTACATGTTTAAAACAAAAAATCCACTACACCCAAAAAGAATGCCACACAGCAGTAGAGGGGAACATATAAACCAAACTACTGGCTTTCTAATGCTTTTGAATTTCTCTTTTACAGTCAAAGTATTCCAAAGCCATGATGTGGATAACAAACATTAACTGTGAGAGACTGACCCTTAGGTTTTTGTTTTATATGAGTCCCGAGTCAGCGTGGTGGGGTTTTGTTTTACTGTTGCATGGGTGCAGTGCTGTTTGTTTTCTAACCATAGTAAATGAAAGCCTGGACTAAATTGTTTGTTTCAGCATAATGCATTCCTTTTCCTATCAGACAAAAAGGCAATGTTACTGTGTGACAGGAAGGGAGATGTTTTTTTTTTTTCTATTTTTGAATGTTGAGGTCATTGTGGCTGTGGTTTTTCTAGCTTCTAACAAATGTTATGAACATTTAAAAATAGTAATTGAATATCTGACACTTCTGGTTACTATGATTGGAAAATAAAGTAATATTATGTGACGAAATACAGCATTTTAAAACTTTTTTTCAAGAAAAATTACTTATTCTAACATTGCCACAAACATGCAGCCTATTTGTTTTTAACAGGTCTTCAGCTAACAGTATTAGTTTTCATTAGTAGTCTGCTTCCATTACATAAAAAACATTGAAGAAATGTAGTATCTTCCTTGGTCATTCCTGGTTTACTTTTCTCTTAAGTTTTCCTGAGAGTTTATGTATCTCCTAACAACAGTCTTGTTTTGGCAAACATTACCTAATAACGTCTGTTTAGTATCATGTTTGCAGCTTTGTTAGGTCAGAGACATTTTTTCTTCTCCTCCTTAACAAAAGCAGACCAAGTATCTCTTGTATTGCGTCTGAGATGTTTATACCTATTTTCTTCTGTTCCAAAAAGGTACTTTTCAGGTAAGAGCCAAGAAAGAGGAGGAAAATGTTCATATCCTCTGTTGTTTGGCTTCCATATAGTCTTACTAGTCAGCTTAGCTTTTCTAGGGTTTATATGTGTATGTATTTTAGCACATACCAATTGTCCTAACACCCGTGTAACTTTACTCCCTTATGTCTTTACAGCTGGAGTGCCTAATGCAGTTAGTAAGAGCTGGAGCTTCTGTAAATGCCAGTACAACACGTTTTGCTCAAACACCAGCCCACATTGCTGCTTTTGGAGGACATCCACAGTGCCTGAATTGGTTGATTCAAGTGGGGGCCAACATAAACAAACAGGTATGGATTCACAAGTATTTCATGTCTGCATTTAGTTTTTCGGAAGGAGAGTGTCAGTCCCTTTTGACTACATGTATGATCCTTATATTCACATACAGATACGTTATTTTTAACATGAGCTGAAGACCTTTTTCATTGTAGTAGAGAGAGGATTAAAAAATGTCCTTTAGGCCACTAAAGGTTTGGAGAATATTTGTTTTAGGAGTTGGACATCTTGCTACTGCTACTTTGAGCAAAATGGTTTGCTCTGGTGTTGGCAGCATTAGCAAGCACTCTAGTATTGTAATGCCTCTGTAGGGGAAAGAAAGGCCTAGTGAGGAACACATTACTCATATGCTAAGAATTGAAAAATTCACTGTGACCTACAAAACCATGAGGCATTTCTGATCACACATCTAACTAGTTAGGTCTGCTGTGGTGTATTTTAAGGTGCATCTGTTTTCATATTGTTACCCTTTTTAGATTATTTCCAAAGCTTTTCTAGTAACTTAACTGCAAGTAGATCAGAACCATGTACTTCACTAACAAAGAATGAATGAGGGTTGTTTTGTTTTTTTTTTTAAATAATTGCATTTTTTAAAAATGCTTTTAAATGCTTCCCATTACTTCTACAGTTAATATGGATCATTACTTATTTCTTAGCAGTGAGAGTATTTATAGAGCAAAAGTCCTGTAAAGGACTATTGTACCCTGGTACAGTAACAGAATCAAGTGCTTAAAACTACCATGGTTTTGGCAAAAATGCTTGCAGTACTGAATTGATCTATTATGTGTGCTGGGCATCCATAATATGTGTCTTTATGACAGTATTGAAAATTGCTGTTTGTAGTATTCTGTGAGAGTAATTAATACTACAGCATATGCACTTACTCAAAGCTATAGTATAGCACACTATCCATAAAATGTCTGGTATGTTAAATTTTGCATCTTACTTTTCTTAAAGTATTTAATGGCCAGACTCTTTTCAGTGCAATAGTTAAGTCTGCTGAAGAATTTAAACATTTGCATTTCTAGAGTTTGGTTCTTTTTTTTTTTTTAAGCTATGCAAAAATAAGAAATGGGGAAGTTTGTGTTGAGTTTTCAGAAAAGAAGGCTGGTGCATTGAGAACAGCTGTGAGACACCAGGAGAATTGTAGAAACAATGAAGGTGACTGGATGCAGAGGCTATAGATCGCATCTTCTCCTTGATACCTGACAAACATAACTTATGCAATGTTATTGCTGCATAGTGGTAGAATCTTCAGAAGAGAAAATACAAGAACTATAGATGCATCTGGAGTCCAGGTAAGAATATAAAGAAATGGGGATTAGAGAGGAAACATGGCATGCACAGAATAAAGATGTACAAATATCTGCTAAATGAGAAGAGAAGAATGAATGAAAGTGAATGAATGAGAAGAATGAAAG
Source organism: Tricholaema leucomelas (assembly GCA_013400475.1). NCBI lineage: Eukaryota > Metazoa > Chordata > Aves > Piciformes > Lybiidae > Tricholaema lacrymosa > Tricholaema leucomelas. Next base: position 111,677 of record WAAF01019558.1, read on the forward strand.
TTTCCAACTAGGAGAATAACGAGAAGAACTGACCAGTGAGGTTGAAATGAAGAACAAGCTTCATGCCCTGGAACTTCTAGTGAGTGAGGTTATAGCAAAGAAGAAAGTAGCAGCTAGCCCATGAAAGAAGAGGAGAAGAGTGCAAAGAGATCTCTCCATGGGCAGAGAGCAACATTCAGATGACTGAAGGAAAGTAGAAGGCAGTATAATATGCAGTTAAAAGTAGGCAGGAAATTCATTCCAGCCAGAGAAGTTGCCAAGACTAGTCCAATGATTCAGGAGTCATCATAAATCAATGGCCTGTCATCAGACCAAATACAAAATATGTCTGTGGTCCTCCATGGGCAGAAATGTTCTAGGTTTCTAGTTTTCAGTCAGCAATGCTAGTACCCTGTAGATTTCAAAATACAGGTTTAGGTATTGACAGACAAAGGACACTATTACGGATAATACCAAGTTAACACTGTGGAAATCTTGTGTGATGTTAATGGTAGGCTCAGGTTGCACCTGAATGTAAGAACCTCTTTGCCCTCACAAAATACTGATTTAACATGCCAAAAGAGGTATTAGTTTAGAGGTTTAGTTCAATGACCGGATAGTAGCTCTTGTTAATTAAAATAATAGAGGCGAAAAAGTCTCTTAAATTCTTTGTTAGGATGCAACTGGTTTGCCACACTGGCTTCACATGCATGAGCCCTGAGAATTAGTGTACCTTGCTGGCACCTGCAGCAGCAAACTCATCCCACAGATACTTGGAATGTTTCATACATGGCTATGCTAAAGCATAGTGCATGCTTTGCTCTCCCTGCTTCCTTCCAACTGTTTATTGAATTGCAGTCAAATTCTACTACTCTTCTTCAATTTGAAATCCTTAATAAATTGTCTTGTTGCCTTACTTGGAGGTGCTTGGAAGTTATAGGACTCCCACACATGTTTTTAAGCTTTTTGAGCTCTATTTCCTAATGAGTACTGTTTATTCCTTCCAGCTCACTGACTGATGCTGTACTTCAGACATAGTCACTGACTGATGTTTGTGTGAGGACAAATGTTCCATGGACACTGGATACAAAAACACATTCTGTATTCCCAAATCTTTCTCAACCTACTTAATACTAAAACTAGTAAGACTTAACTTCCAAACTGACTCCTGGTTAATTGCTACAGGCTACCCCATTACCTCTGGGAAAAGAAAAGAGTAGCCTCCAAAAAGGAATCCACTCGAGTCTGTCAGTCTTTAATGTAAACCTCTGGAACTCCATAGAATCTGCATGCACGCTTTCTCACATCTGCCCTGAAGTTTAGGAGAAGTTGAAAATGCACATCTCAGTGCTGGTTACAGTTGCTCAGGATATTTTTCAGGCAGCTGCTTGTCCCAGCTGCACCTTGCCCCCCAAATAAGTTCTTTGACTATGTGCTGTGATGCTCAGCCCTCTAATAACTGTATGTGCTGGCTAGAACCATTTTTCTCTCTTTTTGATCTGTGGGCAGTTCTTCCTTGCCCAGGATCACTACAAAAATGAACAGGAGACAGTTGAAGTGCCAAGCAATGATCTGCCTGTTTCTACTCTGCAGTGACCTCCAGAGAAAGTCCTACTATTTAGCCCCCACAATGGGTAGTGCCTGCTAATAGTTTTTTAATAATGTGATTCAAGACCTGCATTTGCCTACCTGCCTAGTTCACTGTAATAGTTCAAAGCAATTATACTGCTGCTTTCTCTGAGTGTTCTTTTATATGTAATTGTCACAATGCAGATTGATTCCAAGTTGTTAACATCAGATAATGCATGAGTGCTTTTTGATCAAAAATCATGTTACTTCATTTAAATATACTTTCCCTCATCTTAGTAAACATTTCTGTTGTATGTTGCCTCTGGCCAAAAAAACCCTAGTCTTGTGTAGCCTGTCTTAAGGAGGAGGGATAAGAAATGCTGTGTCCTTAGAGGTTATGCTAATTTGCTTTTTGTCCAGCCACTTAATATCTGTGGCAGTGATGGCTAATAGATTTAGGAGGGTTAGATATTTGTGCTATAAAGAACTGTGAACACTGATATTCTTGGTGGGAAAGAAGAATCCTTATTTCTTTGGTATGTTATAGTTTTGTACTTTAACAATTTGGACTAAATCTGGATAAAATACTTGATCAATTATCTGTACTCAAAATTCAGGGGAAACCATTCTGAATTCAAAGCATTTTTAGTAAAGAATGAGGAAAAATACTCTATATTCTCCAGCTTCTTCTTGCCTTCAGAAAGGATGAACTACTGCGTTTAAGCAGCTGTTGTAAATGTGGTCAGGTGATATAACTTGAAATTCAATCAGTTGTTTTAAAGAATAGCTTTACCTTATTTTTGTCAGGTAAAATAGTGTTTCTGTCTTAGCACTGTACAACTGCTTGCTTGTTCTGTCCCCAGTGGGTTAAGGGAGATCACTGGAAAGGAAAAATTAAAACCCTTGGGCTGAGATAAAAAGTATTTAATAGGTAAAAAAGAAAACAAAGAAACAAAACTAAATCAAGTAGTGGCAAATGAAAACAGTTAAAAAACTTCATCCCACTCAAAAAATCCCACAGTTGCTCACCACTAGCTGACTGATGGCCAGCCAGTCCCTAAGCAGCAACAGCCCCCACCCCCAGCTTTTCTTGTTAAGCATGTTGTCATGTGGTGTGGGATATTCCTGTAATCATTCTGGGTTAGTAGTCCCAGCTGTGTCACCTAGCTTCTTTTGTACTCCTGGCCCACTGCAGCTACAACATCCCATGTTATCAAGTGTTCTCAGTACAAATCCAAAATACAGCACCATACAGCTACTATGGAAAAGAATTAACTCTGTCCCAGCCAAACCCAGTAGACATAGCTGAAAGCTTTCAGTGTAAATGTGCATGGGGCTTGTTTTAAAAATGAGTATTTTCAGGTAAGTAATCGTTCTTTGTAAATGATACAAAGGTACCAATGAAATTAACTGAATCATATCCAGAGACTTGGAACTTGGAAAACAAAATGGGAAATTTGCTTGAAGTTCAATTTGAAGATCCTAAAGCCAACAGAAATTTTGGTGCCAAAACAGAAGGAGGAAAAGAGACTAAACAGTAGCTCTAGACTGTGGGAATGAGAGAGTTTGAGAAAAAGAGGAAATATCTCTTGAGGCTAAGCAGCTTAGTGAGGGAATGCAAGTTGATTAATCAGGTTGTGAGAGGTTTATTGAGAAAATAAATTTTAGACAAAAAAGCAAGACTCTTAGCCATATGTATAGAAAAGGGAATAAGGAAAGAAGCTACATATTTAAGGAGTAAAACGACATTTAAGTCAAAGGTGATCTAGCCATGACCACAAGCTAGAGAAGACTGGCCTTGCCTTTGCAAAGGGGTAGTCGTGCTTCTCCAAAGGAAAGGAGGAAGGCATTTGATGGTGTCAATGAGTTGGAAAAAAATAATGTGCCTATGATAACCTCTTGGCTCTTACCATCTCTTTAGGGGCACTATAGACAAAATACAACCCACAAGAAGAAATGAAAGAAAATTGTTGTCATGATGCTGAATTAATTTTAAAAATTAGTTGGTCTTTCTGCTTACTTATTTACCATATGACTTCTGGTCTGTGGAGGAGTTTGTTCTGTTAGTGCAGTGTTACGTTACATCAACAGAAGAGTGAATGGGACCCTGACAAGTACTGTTGTAGATATGAAAGGCTAGTACAATTACTGATGGTTCCCTTCCTGAAATACAAAAGGCATTATATCAAACTGTATTTATAAGAACTTTCTTTGCTCCACATGGCCTAAAAAATGTCAGGAAGGTGTCTTACACGTGAAAATGTACTAGCAAACTGTACAATCAGGTCAAACAACTTGCTCTTAGAAGCTTCTTGGGAAAGCTTATGTTTTATATTGCTTGTTCTGTTTGGTGGCATCCATTCCAGTTGTTAAATCAAAACAGAATTGTTTTGGGACTCATGCAGTACTTTATTTTCCTCTGAAAAAATGAGTGAACTCTGTGGGAGACTATTTTTTGCCTTTCAGTCAGCTCATAATTCAGACTTTTTTTTTTGTAGAGCTAGGCAACTAATATGCAAACTATTGTGACACAAAAAGGTTTAGTCCCATGGGAGAGCATCCAAAGAAGGTGATATTATCAGTTACTAAAATTTAGGTGGTTTATTTAAACCAAATGCTATCAAAATGTTAATCTTTATATTCTGTCATTCACTTAAGATTTTTCTCAATTCTGTAGCTTTATGGAAGATACAGACTGTTCTCTGGGCCAGTGATTGAAAGAAGGTGTTCTCAGATATGTTCAGAGACATTAAAGTTTTTGATTGTTGGTAACAAGGTTTTTAGCCTCTATAAGCTTAGCTTATTCTTGTAATACAGTGGTTAGGGTTGCTTTTGCAAAAGTGTTTTCATCCTTCTAGCATTTTTGCATAGCACTACTCACTAATTCTGTTCTCTAGATCTTATTGTGACCAAAGTGTTGGGTTTATGAAGCTAGTAGTGACTTCTGTCCTCTTGGTCATATGTATGGCTAGTTGAGTTAACTTTGCCTAAACTTAACTATATGGGGTGATGATCCTTTTAATTAGTTTTGGGTCTGTGAATACTAAAGCTCAATATAAGGCAGATCACTTCTTTACTGCACTTTTACCTGCATAACAAAAGCAGGGAGGAGGTAGTGAAGATGGAATAATAACTAAATGGAGAATCGCAGATAGGATAGTGTGTTAGCAGAAAGCTTTCATGGGTAAATTAGTGTCAAGGGAATTTCCATGTGTAAATAATTACTTGTATCCTCTGTTAAATACTTTTGTCTTTCTGTAGCTTCTACAAAAAATACAAATAAGTGAGATTGTATAAACTATTGGAAAGCAGTCTTCTATTTATCAGTTACAGCCAGCCATTTTGGAAGAAAGACCGTATGGCTCTTTTCTAGTCAGTAAGGGACCCCAAGGAGTCTTTCTCCCATCTCCAAGCTTTGTGTCAGCTTCAGCAATTTTTCTTAGTCTGTAAGAAGGCAGATTTTGCCTGATACCATTATTACTCCCTTCTGGGGGTGCCAGGTGGTTAACTGTCTTTAAGCACTGCTAAACTGGTTTACTCTCAGTGGATGTGTAACTTGCTAGAAAAATATTTCACCATGTTGAAATAGTTGACAAGTAGAAAACTTCATGTATAGCCCATAGTCAAGTATTAATCTTCAAGTTATGTTTACATGGTCTGAAAGGTGCATTCTAATTTCACTCAGACAATTCCAAACACTACCTTCTACCAAGGCAGTAATACGATTATACTTTGAATATTTTTACATTTCAATGGAGGTTAAATCATAACCTTTACTGTAGACCTAGATGTAAACACTGTCTGAAAACTGGTGCCTCAGTAACAATATTTGAATAGCTGTTGCCGATCATGTAATAAAAGCAATGGGAAAACATAAAGGAGGCATGTACAGTTAGAACACATGTAGTGTTAGTGGAGCTGACAAATGATGTCTGTCAGAAACTTGGAAAGAGAGAATAGGGAAGGAAAAAAAAAACCAAAATAAAATAAAAAATCCCCCAACTTGCTATGCATTGAGAGTTGAAGACTGATAAGACACATAAAAAGCCAGTAATTGAACATGTACTTTCTTCAAGTACATATGTCATTACAGATTCTTCTCTGTGCTTCTTGATACTGGTGGTTAATCGCAAGTAATGCGTTTGAGCAGCAGCCTGTAGATTGTGATGTATGGAGTTTACCTTCCGTTTGCCAGCTGCATTTGTAAAATGGCTGTAGGTTCTACTTGTTACATGAGAAAATAGTTTGTAGAGAGGAGTTGACTGAAAAGCAGTAGACTACTGCAAGTGTGTTTGCATGTAATGTGAAAACCTAAGTGATTGGCTGTGGTGGTTAACAATGATAGAATGTAAACAAATAGAGATAGAAAAAAAGAGCATATGGGACATAAGTCAGTGTGTATGTGTCAAGAGAGATCTGGCCTATCCTGTGAACTCTGGTCCTATTTCTGTTATAGGAAAACTTAGCATACATACTTCTCACCTGGCAAGTACTTACGGTGTGGTACAGTACCACATGTCAGCAAGATCTGAAAGCAGTGTAGTCCCACAAACTCGGCTATGCTACTTCTGAATTCAAGATGTCTTGCACAGTTCAACACTGGACTGAGGTGCTGGAAAACAAAAGTGTTAGAATCATCTGTTACTGGAGGTTTTAACAACTTTTGCTGAACATGACTATGCTGATTGCCTAGTTATTGCATAAGCTTTATCTTGTGAGTTAGATACTTTTAGTGTGATTTCTTGTCAAATACCTAATGTACATGACTGCCTACTGCAAACTTTTAAAGTACCTGATGCATTTGCTAGCTAATGGCTAATGTTGCTTTTATGTATCTGCTTTTAAAATTGAAGTGAGTAATGTAGAATAAGATTCTCATTTTTATAAAGATTATGCTTGACAAAATGTAGTTTGTCTTTACAGGATTATGTTGGTGAAACTCCTATTCATAAAGCAGCACGGTCTGGTAGTATGGATTCCATAAGTGCCCTTGTGGCTCATGGTGCGCAAATAGAGTAAGTGAGGTATTTTTTTGTTGTTGATTGTTTTGTGTTAAGCTAACTAACTTAGACTTGTAAACATAGATATACTAATGTCAGAAAGAGAAATCAAAACAGCAGACACCTGATAAAAAGACAGCTAGACATGTTCAACTGTAATGAAGTCCAAGATGTTTGCATGTCTAGTAATAGTTTGTTTATTTTAAGTGATACCAGTGTGTTATGTTAATACTGCATTTGTATCTGATACATTAAAATAATGACTACAATTCTATCAGATGACCTCAAATTTTACACTTTAGTCTGTAGTTATTTTTACAACAAATCAACACCTCACACTGGTGAATAAATATAGAAAACAGTGCAAAAACAACATGTGCAAAATGGCACTTTACACACTCTTCATAGTTTAATGTTGTTTGTTAGTATATTGTGTATTTGCCTTGTTAACTTTTTTCTTTAAAGGTTTATGTACTGCAAAAACATTCAGAAAGTCTCACAAACTTTTGCAACTTACAGCATGGACAAAATGGATGCAGTTTTCACCTAGAAATGTTGAGTATAAGCTCTATGGCTTATAATACTGTAAATTCTTTAGCAATTTGTTTTAATGCGAAATAGCCTTATCTTAAATGGTAACTAGTTACTGTATTTTAACCTGCAATATGAAACTTCTAAGTCGTAAGTGAAATAAGAATCATGTAGTCAATTTCTTGTTTTACCCTTTGGTTTCCATCTTACTGTTTTTGTAATGCTGCCCTGACAAATCTATTTGTCCATAAAATCTAACTCTTCCAATAATACCATAGAATATTCAGGAAGTAGAGTACCTTTTAAGTTGATAGTGATGAACAAATTGCTTTATATGAAGAGATTGCTTCATAGTCAAATGACACAGAAATAAATTAGGCAGGTGTCTTGGTCAGTTCATAAAATCAGTCTTAAATTTATAAATTCCAATTTTGCATTTATGTTCAGATACCTTAAGATAAACTTGGATTTAAATTTACAGTGGAATTGAGCAAACCTTAATTATCATCATCAATTAGTATGTAATTTTGTGATTTTTACAAAGCATTGAACCAAAAGAGAAGTTGTGGAACTGCATAAACAATGTGGAGTGAATTAAGAATCTGCTGTAAAGAAGATGTGTGACACCCATAGGACTTTAAAAATCTGAGCTGAGTAATAGGCTGAAGATTAAGGCTGCAACTTTTAATTTGCAGAACTTAAGTTTTGCTTTTTTAGCATCCTATTTGCAAGCCATAGGCAAAACACTTCTGTACAACTTGCGAAAGTGATATCTGCTTTTGACCAAAATTCTCTGCAGCAGAAGTAGCGTAGGTTTATAGCAGTTTTAGTGAACAGGAGATAATATAAATTCTCAGTTTCCTAACTTTGAATTCCATCTGTGTTTTAGTAGGATAGACTTGTCACAAGTTGTATAGGTAATTAAATACCAGATCAGAGATACAAATGCAGCAGGCTGGTGGAGCAGCCCATGTTTAGTCATTTAGAGAACTAAGACTTGTCCCTGGCACATGAGCAAGCTAGCTAGTGACTGAGCAAACTTTTCCACAGAATCTAGTTTCTAGGCCCAGTATGTTAACATAGGCAAAATCCATGTGTACAGTGTTGATATTGATTGATTTTGGGTTGTCTGAGTTTGAAAACTAGCTCCATATCTATAATGATTATGTTCACTTCTTGATTTCTGTAGCATCGTGTAAGTGTAGATGCTTCTTCATTTTATGGCTTCCCTTAGATGCTACAGACAGGGATTGTGCCATACACTCAAGGCCTAATTTGTATATATTTTTGGGAATTAAAATTATTGCCTTGGTCCTATATATATTAAATACAGAAATAAGCACTATCTAGAAGTGCTGCTCTGTACTGATGGTGGATATGGCCTTTTTTAATGGGGATTTGATCTTCTAATCCAACTTTTTCTCTTTCTTCATACAGTTAAGGTATCAAAATCTAGTTACGTGAAGATGCAGAGAATATCCCTTGTGACTTCACATCTTCAGATATACTGCTTATTCCTGATATCTACAGTATGCATCAAATACTGCAGCTTCCCTGCTTTTTGTAGAAAGTAGAACAGGGTTATTAAGTTCTCACTATTACACTAGTAATCAATAGTGTAATACTAGAAGAAATGTCTTTTCAATTAGAGTGATTACTGAAATACTACTGTTAAAATGAAGTAGCTTGGACTAGTACAGTCTTTGGTATCCATGTTTACCTTATTTCTACTTTATTCACCCCTTTGGTTATATTGGAAGCCAAAGAATATATACAATAGTCCCGTAAGGGTAGAAGGAAGATTTTTAGTTTGAATAAAAGTGCCTTATTTGAATTGTATTAGCTTACTTCATTTCAGGCTTGGTAGTGTGTTGCTTTTACATAGAAATACATTATGTTGCAATCTCTAAATTTTGTTAAATTGTTGCAATGTTTTCCTAATTGATGAGAGAGAATTTGGGTCTCTATTCCTGTGTAAATTTTTAATAATATTTTAAAATAATACTTGTACCCTAGTGAAAATATTTTGATTTTTTTTGTGGTATTTACCTTCTCATTTTAGCTGAAGCATATTCTGTGCACAGTATGTCCTACAGCCATAAAAATGGTTGCTCCACTAACTATGGTATTCATGGACCCTTGAAGAGGGGGAAGCAGGTGGTCACAATGTCCTCATATGAGTGAAAAGGTTTGCTGTGTAACTGACTTTTTAATGTGGATAGTACCTTTTAAAGTATCCATAATAACTGCTGGGTTTTCACTAAAAAGCATAATTATGCAAGTTATGTATGGTTAATTGTGTATTATTTATCATGGTGACAAACAAATGTCCACAGCTCTTAATGGAGGAAAAGCCTTCTTGGTGCCATGTTTTATTTTACTTTTTCACACTTAATTACACACAATTAAAGTAGTTACAAAGATTGCATTACAGCATATATATAAAACTATGAAATTCAGCTATAAACACAGAACACTGTCAAAGTAAAAAACCCAAGGAGATGCAGTTGTTCATTTTATAGATTTGAATTCTCTTCTGTTCCATGTCCATTTTCATGCAGTTGTGTATTATGTCCACTTATTTCTGAGCAAAAATGCTTCTGCTACTGTCACTTGAACAGCTGCTTGTTCCTTAGTGACTGATCTTGACTTGAGAGAAGTTTCAAACAATCTGTTGTCCCAAGATAAACTTGTGGGGCAGGATGCTGCTTAGTGTGCACCCATCCAGCTGAATGACAGTACTTGCTTGCTTCAGGGCTTTGTTACGAAGATGTTTGAATAGTAGCATAGAAAGCTCTCAACTTCCCTGCCAGAACACTTTTTTTTTGAAAAATCAGTTTGCATACTCTGATAGGATGCTACAAGACCAGAATACTTTCCTTTCTGCCTTCTTACACTGTGGTCTCCAGGCTTGAGGATTATAGCTGATGGTCTGGGATAAATATACTAGTACATCTGTTTCTACCAGATGACAGATTCATATCATGTTGTTGTAGTTGAGGCAGACACTTCAGCCACTTTCTCATTAAAGCTGTCTTGCATTCATTTGAATGTATAAATTCACTGCTTTGCTTCCATTTCTATAATGCCAGAAATGTACTGTCTTTGGTATTCAGTTTTTGCTAATTTTTTTATTCCTGTTTGACAGTGGCTTAATTTTAATTATTCCTTTTAATTTATCATATTGTTTTTAAAAGCAAAGCATCATTGTCTTCACAACTTCCATCTTCCATAATGGAATCTTGTCCAATATGGTTTTTATTGCCACTAGATTAGCCCTTTATGAAATTCTTGCAATACAATTCTGTCTGAGATGAAGTCCATTTCACATATTATTGTGGTCACTCCTACAATATCTTTGTGATGTCTTGACTCTTTGGAATTCAATCACTTTTACTCTTATCTCTCTTCAATAATGTGTATATTTCATGATATAACAAAAATCAGCTATTCCTTGGTGTTACAAAGCCTCTTTTTCTTTTCAGTAGGGAGAGGAAATGTGCATTGCCTCTTTTCTAGAAGGAAGGGCCTGAGAGTTCAGAGATCTCTTCCCTTCATTCCTGGATTTCTTCCTGATTTTTTAACAAGTCTTAGTACTGATATTGCTAGATTCTCAAAATTTCCTTGCTTTTCTACCGTGGCTAGCTACTATACAATATTTAACTGCAGTCCATTTCTAGTGTTAACGTACTTGTCAGCTGCCGTTACTATGTCACCTTTTTACTTGAGAAGCTGTACTGATTCACTGTGGATGAATCAACATCCTAGTTTCTTGAAGTCATTAACCTCATCCTGAGAGTTATGCTTCAGGTTCTCTCCTAGTTTTTTTGTTTGGTTGTTTGTTTAGGGGTAGGATTTTGACACTTTTTCAAGTGAGCAGTTCTTGCCCATTAATTAGTGTATTACTAATACTTCTATAATCTGTTACTTTCCAAACTTAGACCACTTCAGACATTCTTCTTCTAGCAAAACCTGATCTCTAGATAGTGTTAAGCTCCTGTTGCTGCATTACTAGATAGCTTTCCTCAAGTATACTGCACTATTCTTCCATTTTATACTTACAGGCATCTTATGGGCTGCCACTGCAGTACTCTCATAGTAACCATTATGCAGCATGGAGGTTACAGATGTTGGGACTCATTCTTCATTATGTAAGTCTTTTCAAAAAGGGAAAGTCAAAGTGGTCTGTTTACTTCAGTCAGGAAACTTGTAATTCTCCTACAAAATAATTACAAGTAAAGCTTACTAATTTCTTCCATGTTTGATTTTCCACTTGTGACTATGAACTAAGGTGGTAACCGAGACTTAGTCTCAAGGAAATGTTTGGAAGTACTGAAGCAGAACATGCATGATGGATAACTGATAAATCAAAAATGGAAGAGGGAAGCTCAGTCCTACAGTAAACCAGGATGAAAAGAGATAGTTTTCAGTTGGTTTTGTTTGAATAGCTACAGGAACCTGAGGCAAACTCTTACTACTGAGTTCCTGTTCAGTTTGAGTTGAGTGTGGCTTATTCTTAGTGGGGATGGAATAACAATAGTGGCTGATATCTGCTCAGAAATAGAGAAGAGCGTAAGTGGTTGTACTTCTCATGAATAAATTCTCAATATTTTGTGACCCTTCTAGAACAGAGTTGACAGGGTATGGGGGTTCAGCTCAGTAGGGGAGCTTATTCATCAGCAATGAGCCTCTGATTAACTAGCACTGTTACTCTGCTTCAGTCCAACAGAACTGGATAAAGAACACTGAAGCATTGTCAAAATTTTTGAATGAAGATACCTTAGATTTCTGATAGAAATGTTAGGAGTTGTGTGTTGGGAGTGATCTGCCTTCACATACAATATTGTGCTAATGCTCATTGTGCACCTCCCCTTCAGACGGGCTATTTTTTTTCTGTAAAATAATCTATTACTGGCAACAGAAACCTGGGTGTGGCTAGGCTAGATCAGGTGCAGAAAACAAAGTGTTATAAAGCAGAACTTGGCAAGAGCAAAAGTTAAATACGGTGGAACGCACAAGTGTGCAGTGTATTCCCTAATACAGTATTCTGATTAGTTCTGATGCTTAGTCCTGGCATTGAGAGTGTTCAGGATCACAGAACCTTAGAGGTTGGAAGGGGCTTCTAGAGATCATCCCAAGTCCAGCTCTCCTGCCAAGCAGGATCGCCTAGGGTAGTTCACAAAGGAATGCATCCAGGTGGGTTTTGAAAGTCTCCATAGAAGGAGACTCCAAAACCTCTCTTGACAGCCTGTTCCATTACTCTTGTCACCCTCACTGTAAAAGAAGTTTCCCCTCATGGGTGCTTGATCTGCCCATACTTTCGAACTGGATATATGATGAAAGAATTCTTAGGTGCAGCTTTAGCTTTTGCTGTGTTGATTTGGGATTTCTTTGCTGTTCTAGTTTGTGTCTTTAGTGAAAAGTGAATCATCGTTCAACTAGAACCTTTGAACCTGGGCAAAAAAATTAAGAACTATAGCATGGCCTGTAACATGTCCAGGTTGGTCAGAAAGGTTTTCTAGTGTGTTATGTGCCACAGATTACACCCCCATGCAATAAAATATAGCTGGTAAACTCTAGAAGAGTTTTGGCAGCTTTAACTTAGGAAAAGTGGTACTCTTCTGTTTCAGCTTCTGTTTCTTTCTGTTTTTTTGCTTGGTGTTGATATGTGGCAGATGATTTTTTCTTTTAAATGGAGGCAAATACAGTTTGAAGAAAGTCTTCTCTGAAGCTCATTTAAAGTGGTTTTATACACTTCAACAGTTTCTTAATCTGGAAGATCTTCTGTCTGCTTAAGCAGGAGCATCAAGTTACTGTTGTCACAAGAAATATTTTTTTTCTGTAGTTTGATAGTCTCCCTCTCCACGCCTGTTGTGGTAAAATAATAAATCCATCTAATACCTTTAGTCCTTTTGTTCTTGTTCCCTCAGCACTTGTGGCACAAAAATGCTTCAAAATTAATTTATCTTTTCTCTAGGTTTATTGCCATGCTCTTACTGTACATCTTTTTCGTACTGAAGATCTCAAACTGTCTTCCATGCTTGGCACATTTGATAGAAGCTTTCTTAGCTTTTTTTTTTAATTCTAGGCTACTAGTGGGTTTCATTTGGTATATTGAGGAAAAATAATGTGACTTTATTGGCTACTAAGAGGCATCTTTGCAGAATCTGCGTTGGAGGGCTGTTCTATCTTTTCAAGTCAGAGTTTGCATTTAACCTTTCCATACTAGTCTGTCATAGTGCTTTCCTCATTGTAAGCAACATTATCTGCATTTCCTGATCTTCACTGAAACATGATAGCAATGATAGTTCTTGTTTCTGTGAAGCTGGCTAGTGAAGTAACCCTTACAACTGTCTTTGGACTGAAAGTGGCTGCAGTACTAAAATACGGGATGTGATTTTTGGTAGTGCTCAAGGAAATGCTCCTTGTAATAGGGAAGGTCTTTTATGCTGTATTGCAATCAGATTGTTGTTTAAAGAGTTACTGTAGTCTTCCGTACTTCCTTTTTTGTGAGTTGTGTTTAGGAATAATTTTGCATAATCAGATATGACTTTCTAAATAATGTTGATTGATGATAACAGGCAAAGTCAGACAGGCCAGTATTATTCAGGCAGAAATTTACTTGTGAATCATTTATACAAGAGATACTGAAAACTGAAGTCCACTGTTTGATGTCTTTAGTAAAGCATATGAATTGGAACACACATACAGCAATAAATCAGTGTCTGACAGTGCTGTTTGTAGTCATTTTGAAGTTGCCTGCTGTGGTCGGCAAATTCATTCCTCTGTCAGCATTTGCTCAGTTGTGAGCTGGAGTATCTAGGAGCTCATAATTCATAGTGAACCTTGATTTTTATTTGAAAAAAGTGGCTTATGAAGAAGAGCTTTCTAGTATATTGAATTTGTACTGATTATGGATTATATTCTTAGAAAAATCTACCACTGCTTTTGAAAGTCTAAAATTTCAGCTGCCGTATCTTTATGTTGTGAAATAAAAACTTGGCACCAACTTGTGCTTCTGTAGATGCCCAGTGTGTCATGTACTTTAATCTCTCCCCAGCAGTGACAGATGTCTGTTTTTAGTTAAGAATATTTTTCTCTTGGTCTCTGGAAAAAAGAAAGTTCTAAACTATTTCCCAACTTTTGTATTTGGACACCAAAGGGTTAAAACACTTAACGTTTAGTGTTTTAAAATCATCTTGCTTTAGAAATTCTAGACTGGTAGTATACTGCTGTTTGTATAGGAAACGCTTTTTTCTCTCACTGTGGGCATTTTAGTGTTCTGGTTTTTAAAACTTTTTTTTTCTCTCTTGTTTTAATCCTTGTATCTGCTATTTTTTATATAGGAATAGTTACTAATTCTTTGGAGATACAGCCTACTAAATTTTAAAGTAATTGAAGCCATGAGTTGACCGGTAATTTTAATCCAGTCTATATAAATTTCAGTGAAGAACTGACAAATCGGTTTCAGGATGAAAGTAGTAATGCTTTAAAGGCATAAAAAGCTTAGTATCTTGTTGTTAAGGTGGTCACATGATAATGGCTTACATATTGGATAATGTGCTACAGCACTATATGTATGTTAATGTAACTTTTAATGTTGCCTGCAAATATGTGATCCCTTATGATATAAGTTTCCTGTTTATGCACCATTGCCCGTTTAAATCAAAGAGAAGATTCTGAAACTGTAAAAACTACACATGTCAATGTTTTACAGCTACGTAATTCGAATTGACTTGATTTTTTCAAGTAATCCTAGAAAGGGGGAGCATTCCATATAGAAACTGCTGAAACTGCCACAGGTGCTTCTCCGAAAACCTTACAGTTGTGGCATTGAATGTTCAGTATCGCTTCCTTTCTGCACACAAGGCATACTGTTGAGGTATTTGTTGCGGTGATTGGTTTTAATGCTAATCTAGGAATTCAGATATAGAATCTATAGATTTGCATGCTTTGCTTACCCTAATTTACAATTATCTACATTTTTATTTGTAAACTAACAATAGATAAGTTGAGATCAGTGGTTTTTAACAGATATTACATTAATGTACGAAAACTGTGGTTTATTTTCTAAGATTGTCGCATGGCATTAACAAAAACACAGTAAGCTGTAGGAGATGTAATCACTGTTTAAAATTAAACGGGATTTTTTTCCGTACATTAATGGTTTTTTCAAAAATACTGCTGATTTTTTTGGTAGCAAACACTTGTTTTGTTTTTCAAGGTATGTGACATTATAAGTGGAAGGTAGTGTATTTTAAATGTATTTCTGTTAAAGAACCGTAGAAATGTACTTGCTTTTCCCCTCCAATAAGTATAAACAATTGAAACAACTAAGAATGACCTTCTAAGTCAAATCAATATTATTGGTAACTTTCGTGTGAGATGCAGAAGTTGTCATCTCATCTTTTCTTCTAAGAGTAAATTCATTTAACCTCGATGTAAATCTCTTGAACCAAGGTAGTTACATTTAATCAATTCAAAGTTTCATTTTACTTGTTGGGGTTTTGTTTGTTAGGGTTTGTTTGTTTTTTTTTCTTTTATTTTCTGTAGCTTACGTATACTGGATATATCTTGCATATTTTTTGAGTGCTTGCCTCAGCTTGTTTCTTTCCTTTGGTGATCTTACAACAAACTTTGGATAGACTGAAATAATAGAAACATCCTTCTAAACTAAATATGAACTGAAAGTTAACTTCATGTTTCTGTACAACAATCCTGTTGTGTCAGATAACATTTATCACCTTTTCTTTTGAACAAGTTAGTTACACTCAGAGCGTTTTTAAAAGCATTGCAGAGAAAGGAAGTGTAAACATGCTTCATTAGCGTCATCTTTGTAGCTGCTGTAACTTAATATTGGAACTTTCACATGAAGAGGGCCTTTAAAATAGAAATTCTAATTGTCAGCCTAAAGGAGAATAACTTTTTTCTTTAATGAAGGTCCTCTTCATGCCAAGATTAGTCAGTTTGGAAGACTGCCTGTGGACATGACTTGATGGAAGAAGAAAAATGTTATGAGAGTGTTTTAAGCATTATAGAAAGTGTGTGAATAAATCTGTGTATGGAAGTAATAGCTTAAACTCTTTAATATAACTGCACATATTTAGTTTATGAAACACTGTTACTGTTGTTATTCAAGTGTTGAATGTAATCTGTGAAGGAACTTCCAAGATTATCTGCTTCTACCCATCAATGTCCAGGCTTTCTTCAACTTTCTTTTTAAAATAACTTTATGATAAGAAAATACATCTTACCAGTTGCATTTGTCTTCTGCTTTGGAGTTAGCATCTCATACTTCTGTACTTTGAGGGAAATTATATGTTTTTGTTATTCTCAGCTCCTGGATTTAACCTACAAGAAGGCTGAGGGTAAAAAAAAAAAAATGCTATGTGATTCTAATTTGTTTATAGTAATAAGGATTCCATGGAGTGAAAAAAATAGAAAGCAGAAAAAAATACTGCCAGGTGAAAGAATCTTAAGAGGACTCTCGATTTTTTTTCAAGCACTTGAATTGCTTTGGAAATGATGTAGGGTATGTGTTTTCTAAATGTGGAGTGAACTGGTTTTCTGACAGCTTTCCAGAACTGCATTTAGTTCTGGGTAAGGTTAAGGAATTTTTCTGCTGCTTGTCAGTTCAAGCCTTCATGTATTTTCTTGTCTGGAGTAGGTTCCAAAAACGGAATTGTTTTTTCAGAGCTTTAGTTTTCAGTGTCCTTTCTTCAGTTTTTACATCTGTTCCTGTAGCTTGACTGATCTTCAGAGACACCTTCATTTTTTGCTTTGTGTGCTTTTGGGTTTGTGTTTTGGTTTTTGTTTTGGTGTTGTGTTTTGTTTTGGTTTTTTTTTTACTGGAGGCAGTTTACTTTTTTGAGCACAGCTGTCTGTTTCAACAGTAACTAGGCCAACCTGTAGAAAATAGTGTACCAAGTCCAATGAATACTGTTTAATAAGACTAACCATAAAATTACTTTCAATTACTTTCTTCCATTCCTCCACACCTTCCTTACTGCTAGCTTCTTCCCCCAGAAGATTGTCTTTGAAAAATATCAGTATGTAGCTTACTTGCCTAGTCATGTTCCAGATGGGTAGCCTAGATGAGAGAAAAACCCTGAAAAGAAATGTAAGTTTGTTTTCAAGTTCAGCATCCTTGTTGGAAGAAAAAAGAAAAAAAAAAACACACAAGAAACAATCCTCAAAAAAACCCCCATCCCTACCCACAAAACTTGCTGGAAATTTCCTTACTCATTTTTAAGTTGTGAGTAATGCAGTTACAGAAATAGAGCTGTCATATTTGCTGTATGGTTACCAGTAATGAAAGGGCAACATGCCTGAAGATTTAATATCAAACTGTGTGTTCTGAGCTTTGCACCTTCTGCTATTTCAAGATGTTTAGGGTAAAAGATGAAAACTAGTATTAAAGGTTTTTTAACTTACCAAAAAAAATGGGGGATGGATGAATTTTTTTTTTACCCTCAAGAGACATGAAATTTGGAGCTATTTCCATCTATGTTGTCCAATGGCTTACCCTTTTTTTTTTTTGCCCTACTGCTTTTCTTTCACAGCTCAGATCTTGAAGTTATTTTGAAATGTAATACCCTCTACCAAGTTAAATCCTTTTTTTTATATAGTCAATTCTGAGAAGTGGAGAGATATTTTTATCAGGCATATCTCTAATAATTGAAGTACTTCAAAACTTACTTAAATGTAGTGATTTGGATTTGAGTTTCCTGCTTGATTTTTTTTTTTTAACTGCTCAGTCTGTGTCATTTATAGTTTACTTAATAGCCAAATGAATCTTCAGTTGCTGTTCCTTCTTGTCACTTAATCATTTACATCTAAGTGCAGTTCTTAACCAAGGACTGGTAGAGAAATTACACACAAGGGATTGAACTGCTCTTCACCTTATGTGTAGTTGAGGCAGTGAATGACTTTTACTTTAATTCTTGTAATGGAGTATGTTTACACTAATGGCTTCTATATTCTTAGCTCATGGGCTATGCTGAGATAGTACCTTCACTTTCAGATTGGCAGCATTTGAGGTAGTCCATACATGGCAGCTCTAGTAATAGCTGTGTTCCCAGTTCCTTGTAACTACTGCTGTAACAGGTAGTTCTACTCCCAAGTTCAGATTAATGTTTTTGAAGAATGGTCTAGTAAATGTCATGGAATCACAGAACGATAGGAGGTGGAAGGGATCCTCTGCAGATCTTCTACATATTTTGGGAATAGATGGAGTTAGAGTAGTCTGGTAAAACTACTATAATGCCTATTAAGAGTATTTTCTTTCCTGCTTTGCACATATGGCTGAGTTGACCATTTTTTCTTGAACTACATGCATTTTGCTACGATCTAGTACAGCACAGCTAGCTTTTGCTGTCCTTCTATTGCCAGTGACGGGTCTTGCCTCAGCTGAAGAAGTAGGTCTTTTTCATCAATTCTGCTTCTGAGGATGTGGGACTTTCTGCTGATTTTTGTCTACTTCTCTTTTTCTCCCTCCCATTAATATAGGAATGCAAGCATATTTAATTGATATATCAAAGAATTTGAAAGTCCCAGAATAATCAAACTTTGATTAAATTAATAGAAACTGACAACTGGATGTAGAAAATATACGCAAATAGGTGTTCCAGCTGAGGGAGCAGAGAGAGCAGCTGTGTTTTCTTTTGTAGCAGTTGGCCAATCAGTTCCCAGAGTCACTGAGATCCTGTAATCTCTATTTCATTGGACTTTCATTTTCCTCTCAGTTTCATTACTAACTTCTGCACACAGGAAGTTCTCTTGAAATTAATAGGCTAAATTTAGACTCAAATTTTTAAGAGACTCTTGAAACTCTCAGAACCAAAAATGTTTTAGCATGGTTTGGGTCGGAAAGGACTTCCAGAGGTCATGTAGTCTGACCCCCCAGCAGTGAGCGGGGACATCCTCCATTAGATCAGGTTGCCCAGAGTCCTGCTGAGCTTGACCTTGAAGGACAGGACCTCAACCACCTCTCTGGGCAACTTTTTCCAGTGTTGCACTGCCCTCATGGTAAAGCAATTCCTCCTAACATGCAACGTAAATCTAATCTTCTCTAATTTAAAACCATTACCCATTACCCCTACTCCTATCACTACAGGCCTTTGTAGGCAGTTGGTTTTCAGCCTTCTTGTAGGCCCCCTTCAAGTACTGGAAGGCTGCTTTTGGAGTTCCCCAGAATCCTTCTCCAGGTTGAACACCACCAGCTCCCTCAGCCTGTCCTCATAGGAGAGGTGTTTCAGGCCCCCATGCGCTTGAGTACTATAAAAATTTGTGCAGTTCTTCCAGGATACTCCTGTAGAACAAGTGTAGCTTTGTCCACCTGTGAAAAGTAAGCTGTTCAGGAGGAGGTGGGAAGGGGATAGATCTAAAAATAGCAAAGGTTATTATATTTTAAAATCTGATGAACACTAAGGTTTATTTCTGGGAAGTCACTTGTTTCCCAGAGTTTAGCCATGTAGCCTTACACACTTACTACATCTCCAGATACTTCTATGAACTTAAATCAACATTGCCGGGGAATTGCTGATGTGACTGTAGCCTGTCTTACAAACCATTTTTTCAAAGCAGGGTTGTTAATCAGAAACATTTGCTAAGTAACAGAATTGCTTACTCTTTGAAGTGATCCTGCAACACCATGTTATTTTAGCCTTGTGTAACATTAATTTGTGTTCAGTTAGATTTCTTTTACTGTCATTTTGTGGATCACAGATTTAAATGGGATTTCAGAGAACTGAGCTAGTCTTTTTTGACCAAAAGAGGTGTTTTGAAATATAAGTTGCAATTGCATTTTATAAATTACAGTTGTGTTTTATGTCCATACACTATGTAATCAGAGTTAGTTGAAGAGCATTGAATGTTGATTAGGTGGGAACTCCACAGGCTGTCTAGTTCAGCATGGAAAAGAATTGACTGTATTTTGCAGAATTTCTGAAACCAGAGTTGTCTCTTAAAATGGGGTAGGAAGGTCAGGAAGAGAACCCTCTGAATCATGTTAGGGACTGGAAGGGACCTCAAAAGATCATCTAGTCCAGTCCTCCTGACAGAGCAGGGTCACCTACACCAGATCACACAGGAATGCATCTAGACAGGTTTTGAATATCTCCAGAGAGGGAAACTCCACAACCCTCCTGGGCAGCCTGTTCCAGTGTCTTGTTACCCTCGCAGAGAAAAAAAATTCTTCCTTATGTTTCCATGAAACTTCTGTGTCTCAGCTTCCACCCATTTCCCCTTGTCCTGTCACCGAGCATCACCAGGAAGAGCCTGACTCCCTCCCCTTGGCACTCACCCTTTACATAGTTATGAACATTAATGAGGTCACCCCTCTGTCTTCCCCAGGTTAAAGAGCCCCAGCTCCCTCAGTCTCTCCTCATAAGGTCCATCAAGTTCTATAGTCTCTAGATTCTCCTAATACCTAATTTAAAATACCCTTTGTTCATGTTGGTCCCATTTGTTTCCTATTTACACTTGTCACACAGAGCAGATTATTCTCTTTGCAGCTATATATAAGGTATTTGAAACTGATAGGGTCTACTTGAGGTTTTTATTTCTTTTTACTAACTAGATTTTTGAAGTCTTCTGAAGTTTACTTTCTAGATCATTCTCGGCTGCTACTTCTTGGATTTTCACTAGGCTGATGACTTTTTTTCTGAATCTGTAGTATTTTGACTTATTCCAAATTTTATATAATCAAGTTGTATCCATTCATTGAATTAGTTTTTCTGTAATACATTATTTCTAGAGATTGTTTGGTCTCATTTTTTTAGCAAATAATTTGCAGTGATCTGGGAAGCAAAACCAGACTTCATGTGAGCTGGAGTCAGTTTCGAATTCCATATGAATTTCAGTAGAATGAGGTCTATTAATCTTATGAATTCTTGTTCTGCTGGCAGATCTGTTTCTGAATTAAGTAATGGACTTGTCTAAACTACTGAAGCCAAGAAACAAAAATTCTTATTTTCTGACTAGTTATATATCTCTGGAAATGCAGGAAAGATTTATTGGCATCTCTCACTTCACAGTCTAGTTTTGCCATTTCTAGCCCTCTCATTTCCACTTCAGTGCACTTACAAAGTTACTCTCTGTTTCTAAGCGTGGGCGTACTGTATGTTTCCTGCAAATGCATACAATACAGCACTCCTTCAAATTTAGCCTCTTCATCTGTCTCCTACCTGATTTAATTTCTACACTCTTTGATGCATTAGAATATTCAAAACCCAGTACCATTCTCTTATGCACGAAGTCTTGGTTCAAATAACAAAGCAAGTTCCAGCACTTATGATGTCACACACTTTGAAATGAGAAACAAAACCAGAAAAAAGTATAAGCAAAGCATAACTAAATATAGCATCTTTATTTATCTTTTTCTATATATGTATTTATTTTATTGTTAGGAGGAATAGTGATGTTGTTATTTTAGAAACTGGAATGCCATGGACAATTGCCAAATCATGTTAAGTTTGGTTTGAGTATTTAATCTTTTGCTCAAGTTTAAAGCAATAGATTGCAGAATAAACTGCAGAAAATGGGAAAATTCAAGGATTAAGTTAGTCTGAAGTTTATGTAAACATCAGATACTTCAGACTACTTTAGGATAAAGCATTTTGAGAAGTTTAAATAGGAAGATGGTTTTTTTAAGGCACATAGTGTATTGATTTTTATTTTAAAGTGTATTGTCTCCCAAATTTCACTTAGAAGCCAGCTATAGTTATATATATATGTGCAAAAAGTTAAGTTAGTTATAAAACTAAGATGATTGACTAATTTCTTGATAAGAAATTTGCTAAGTGTATGTTTTCTCTCATCACCAACAGTCAGATAGTCAGTAAGGGCAGCAGCACTAGCAAGCTAGCCTGATGAATGAGTGTAATTCAGTTTCTTTGTATTGTACAGCTTGAGAAATGCCAGTGGCCTGACAGCAGCAGACCTTGCACATACCCAGGGCTTCCAAGAATGTGCCCAGTTTCTCTTGAACCTCCAGAATTGTCACCTGAACCGTTTCTATAGCAATGGTACCTTAAATGAGGTTCATCAGAATGCAGGTCCCAATTCATTCGGTGGTGGGACAAGTCGAAAGAGATCCTTTGAAGATACAGAGTCTGCTGGAGTGAAGAAGGCTAGAACAGAAGGTAAGACCCACAGAGGTAACAGGGGTGGGGTGATAACCATTGCCAAGAAAGGGGAATAAACATTGCAAGCTTTTCAGAGTGTTAAGCATTGTTGACAAACTCAAGAACACATGTAAGTTGTGTATTAATACAAGAAGCAGATGAATACAGTTACCCCGTGCCATGAGATCCTAATTCTCCCTGTCACCATCTTGGTGTGTTCTGAAGTTTCTATTTCTAGAAAGTGTAGATCTACATATGCCAACAATAATATGTGGAGGAGTAGTTGCTGAAATTGCATTCTACTCCTTCCTTAATTCCTCCTCCTTCAGGAAAGCTAAATAATGTTGCGTTAATTGACAAAGATGGCCAGATAGCCTGATGGCAATTTTCCCTTTTGAGATTCATTGGCAATTAAAAAACTGTTTGCTAGATAAAATGGATGAATGAAATTTAGTGTGAAAAGGTTCCTCAAAAAAAGGGATTATGTCTGTGACATTAGGTTACTGTACCTTGAGTTTCCAGGATCATGTTCCAAGGGGAACTGATGTCTCACAGGAGGATAGAAGAACAGAATGAACCTTAAGGAGCTCTGTTCAGCACAGAGGATACTGTTGCTTCCTGTAGCAGCAATGGTGTGATAGTGCAACCTCAAATACATTTTTTGGTGGCTACATGATTTTTTTACATCTTATAAACACCTCAAATAACATGGTGGGGAATATTCTCTGCTTCCTTTCTATTGGTTATCCTAGTAAATGCATATTAAAAAGAATGCAGCCTTCATATCGTTCTCCTTTGTCTAGTAACAGGATAAGGACTTTGAAGGTCTTAAAGATGCTTTTTACAGTTAAAAGTGTGTATTGTTCTAACAGATGTGACTTCCAGTAAACTAAATGAAGTGGGTTCAAGCAGTGTTTTAATCCCAGATAACAAGGGGAATTGAGACTAAAGCGATGTTTATAAATATGAGGCAACTTAATAGAACATCAATCTTGATGTAATGTGTATTTGCTTTAGTAGTTGCTACTCAGCTGTCATTTCAGCTATACCAAGAGGAGGTTAAGGAGGTACTCCATAGGCAATCACAAACAGGATAAAGCAACCTTCCAGTACCTGAAGGGGGCCTACAAGAAGGGTTTATAAGGGCTTCTCGTAACAGGACAAGAGTGAATGGCTTTAAACTTGAGGCAAGCAGATTTAGATTGGATACTAGGAAGAAATTCTTTACAGTGAGGGTGATGAGATGCCAGAACAGGTTGGCCATGAAGGTTGTGGTTGCCCCCTTTCTGGAGATGTTCAAGGCCAGGTAGTCTAGTGCAAGATATCGCTGCCCCTGGCAGGGAGGTTGGAACTGGATGACCTTCAAGGTGTTTTCCAACCTAAACCCGTAGGTGAATCTGTGAATATGTTATTTAGTGTACTGAGTCTAAACAATTGCATGACAGAGAAGAGTGCCTATGAAAGTCAATGCAAAACTGCTTGTCAGGAATAACATCCATAAGTAGCTACATGGAATGAGAAAAGTAAGTGGTATGCAGATGCCCATAACAGCTACATAAAGATGTCTTCAGTGCATTCACATTCTGTTACAGGGAGGCACTGCTTGAAGTCAAAGATAACATCATTTGTTTTGAAAAGCTGTTTCTTCTGAATGTTCCTAAGTAGCAATCTCTTAGCTTCATGAAATGGCTCCGTAGGTTGTGTTTTCTCACAATCTCTGTGATACTGGGCTAACGGTTCATACATATGTTACCATGAAGTAGCAGTGTCTGAGTTACCTTTCAGCAGGAACAGTTGGTCCAGTGGGTAAGTTAGATCAAGCAGATAATTAGACATTGCAGTTTAAATGAACAAGATCTAAGCAATTACAGAGTTCTTGGAGGAGCAGAGTAGGCATAATGGTAAAAATTGTTGAAGTTTTTTACCAGTATGACTTTCTAAGATCTCTGTAAACAAAGCCAAAAGATTTTCTGTGTTTGCTTGAAGGTATTTAGAGTAATGGAAATATGCATCGAGCTACAGAAGTTGAAGTTTCTAATCTGATGTGTCTACCCTCAAAGGTAGCAGCAGCAGTAATAATAGATCAATGTAAGAAGTGTATTGGGGTGAGAATGTAATTACAGTAATTACTGTTCTTGAGATGCTCTGTAAACAGTAGAGCTGAATGATGAGAGGTCATCAGTAGATTTTCATACCTAGCATTTTAGAAAACAAACCAAGTTTTGTGGTAAGTTCACTGTTACCGAAACCACTCTAGTATATTGTGCTTTAAAGATTGTTTGCACAGGATTCCAGGTGTTCAGAGTGCAGGCAACCTGTATTTGCAGAGAAGTAGGTTTTCATGGCCATACCCCAGGTTAAAACCGTGCTTTGAAAAAACTCACCTGTGAGTAAGCACAGTGTATGCCCTTTAGAACAGCCTGTAAGTAGTAGAGCTAAGACAAGAGAAATACTTAACCTATGCTTTGCCGTACATCCTGTAACGGTGAAGCTGGGCAATGTGTGGGGGTTACATACATGTGACTTTGTATGCACATACATGTGTCTGTAGTAAGCAAACATCTTCCACCTTTAATAGCACTGATGCTGTGATATGAAGTAGTAGTAACTCTTCAAGGGTAACGCAAATAGGAGATCCAAAGGCTAAAGCTGAATTTCACAAAAGTAAATCAATGTCCATTTTCAGAATGTACACTATATAGTCTGTATTTTTTACTTAGAAACATTGGCTGGGTTTTGTGTTTGGTTTTCTGAAATCAGTTCCAGAAATGTCACTGTTCGTGTGGTTGGTGGAGGATAGTGCACACCAGGCCACCAACTGTTCAATGACTGCTTTTAGATGTTCTTAATGAGGTGGGTATGGAGGACATTGCCAGATGCACCCTTGGACTGTCCAGTACGAAACTGCATTTCTTTGTACCTCTAGGTAACTGCAAAAAAAACGTTTCCCTTGCTGGTTTAGGGTAGTTTGAAGCTCACTGATCCAAGGGTCCTAGTTTTCTTTAAGTCCCATGTGATCTCTTTGGACCTGAAACACTAGCAATTGCTTAAGGTTTTTTTAAAAATTAGTAGTCTATGGACATTTCTGCCCAGGGTAATGAAAGCTGATTTGCAGGTTGCTGAAATAGCATTTTATAACTGTAGCATTAAGGGTGTCTGCAGTGTATAGAGGGAAGTGTGTAACGTCAGTGTGAGAGCTGGGCAGGTATGCTGGGGTAGTAGTGCATCAGTGCTTTGGGTGGTAGCTGTAAGAGGCCAAGAAGTCAAGCCCATCTCGCTTATTAAAGTACTTCCCACAGCACTCTAACCACTTGCCTATCTTCTGAGAAAAGCTGTCATGTTTTTGTAGCTCTCTAGGGATGCCTGGAGCAGTCTGATATGAATAGGGAGTGGGTTACTGGGAGCTGGCTCTTAGGCCCAAATGTGAGGCTCTGACTAGTTTTTGTCTGTTAGGTACAGTAGGTGTAAAGCATACATGTAAGTACCTTAAACTGCTCTTTATTCAATCTTTTAGCATATCGAGCTAACAATTGTTTGATATGTAGGTGTAAAATCTGATCAGCACACTGGTAATTCTCCATTTTGAGGGATTAAAATGGATGGGCAAATACTTAGCATATACTTTTCATTTGGAGCCTCAAAAGTGTCAGAAGTTTTCAGACATGAAAAAATTGCATGTCTTTGTAAAAAGGCTTTTGCTTAAATAACACAAATACTCATCTGTTTGTTCACTGTGTTTTCAGGTGTGCACTAGTGACTAAACACAACTTTTTTTCTTTCTGATCAGCTTACAGCTTTGATGGCTTAATACCGGTGATGAATGGAGGAGTTGAGGACGATGCTGACAATATGCACATTGATAGAGAGTTTGCTGTTGTATCAGGTGGGAGTGGACAGTTTCCTGTTAACTACAACAACACTCAAATGGTTGAAGACACCAAACAACAGGAGAGTTCTTCTGTTGGACCAAAAGAAATTGAGATATACACTGTTTCTGCAATGCAAACTCCTTGTCGTTGCAAGAACCAATACGCATTTTATTTTTAAGTAAAAAACTTAGTCCTTTATTTTTGCACATTGTTGTCTGGAGTCTTGAAAACTATTGTATTGCTGTAAGACCCATTATTTTGGGGGCTTATTAGGTATCTACCGTTAGCTGTTTCACATAATACTTTGTAATGGTGAAAGAGAAGGTTTATCAGTAGTTTATTATTTCAGATAAACAGAAATCTGCAACGGCTGCTTCATTTTTAACTTGAGGCTTGTGTTACATTGTGCCTTGCTGTCAGTTGCTATAATTTCAGGCTAAAGGGAATTCAGAAATAATTTAGGCTATTAATTTAATTTTCGTTTAATAGATTTAATTGTTAATAAGAAGATTTGATAGGGAAACATATCCTAGTGCTTACATAGCTTTGAAAATTAACATGTTATGGCACAGCTATATTCAAAATAGTTCAGATACTATAAAAAATAATCTAGATACATGCTGTGTGTCCAGAATTTACTCAGACATGGTGATTTAAGTGCAAGATCCTGCTGTGGGATATTTAAATGTAGATAAGGCTGGACGTAACAGATCATAAACTCGTATTTGCAACTAACATATCATGGAAAACGTTTTTGTTTCCTACTGATCTTCATGAAACAGTCAAAATGTTACTAGTGTTAATGAATATTAATGCTCTAAGTGTTTTTTTTCTCCTTAAGGGCTGCTTAATCAAAATGCTTTTGTTAACCCCAGGACATGTATAGCGTTTTGAGTAAAACTGTCTCGGGTCAGCTTTTTCCATGCACTTTGTAATTAAAGGCATGGAGTTACTATGACAATGCATTATTACATTCAAAAATGAATTCCTTGATTTAAGTTTTTCTTTGATAAACACATTTGTGTGTTGTACCACAGATTGGATTCACCAAAGGGAATGATAATTAATAGATACTTTAATATATTAGAAAGAAATATATGCATATATATATATACACACAACCAGTACTTTAAAATTAGAAAGTGTTCTTATTTATGGAAAAACAATTGTCTTTCTTAAATATACTCTATTACTATAGGTGCTAATTTTTAACAAATAATAATGTCCTATAATAGTTATTAGATTTATTCATTACCTACTTGTACATTCTAACAGTAGTGCCATCCTCATTAAACTGGCAAAGCCCTGCCTATAAAGATCTATTTTTAAACAGTTAAAACTTTGCACTTTTCAGTTAATATGAAATTATTTTAGTGTTTTTTTATCACTGAATTAATAGGTTTGCTGTCTTGATGAGTTTGGATTTTTTTTTCACTTTCAATAAGAATTTGTAGTTAGTGAGTTCAGATGATGTGTTATTTTAACTTGTGTAGGGATTGAATAGGAAAGTCCAGTCCATTCAGCGAGTCACAAATGGAATACTTTTCTCTGCATTATGTATTACTGTGTGAAGTGTTAGTATCATAACTCATATTTTGAATACTATCCATGTCAAAGAGAAGCAGAACTTGCAATTCTTCCTTGTCACACAGTGGTACTTGTGACATGTCACTTACACAGGAGCCCAATGTTTTATAAATTTGGGAAGTTGGCAACGGGCTTCCTGATTTTAATTGGAAATGCACATTAAATGCAGTCCTATTCTGCATGTAAGTTTATGCATTCATATATACATAAACATATGTGCACATACCCAAGGCTCAGAGCAGAATGTAATCTCTTTAGATGTCATCATATAGGTCTGGAGTTCTACATTTGCCTTGCTCATCTTTAACAATATAGATTTAAATTTTAGATGTCCTTTACCAGTAGGTGTTTTGAAGGCAGAATATATCACCCTTTTTTTTTTTTGGCACTAGTAGTTTGAATATCACTGCAAAAATATATTCATATTTCAGACATACTGTTGAAATCTGTTTATGGAAATAAAAATTATTATATTAATTACTAAACTCAAAGGAGAAATTGCCTTAAGGAACCTGTCAGTGGGTTTTGCATGCACATTCTTGGAAATTTGTTTCCCACTACTAATCTTTTATAGTCTTCTGTGTGCTCTGCTGTTGCTCTTGTATGGCACTTTGCATGTGGATAGTACACATGCTATTATAAATTACTGGTAAACGCAAACCTGCCTGATGTGTTACCTAGCAAGCTGCTAGATAAATTGAAGTACTTGCTGGTAAAGGAACTTTGGAACATTTTATATTAGCACCCAAATATAACATATAGTCATAGAATCATTTTGGTTGGACTCAAAGGTCTTTTCCAGCCATTAATAACCTAACATTCTGCATTTGACCTATTTCACTGTATACTGTGCTCTGAGAGTTACTACTAGGGAAAAAGAAGAAAAAGGAAAAAGTGCCACATGAATTACAGGGGGGGAAGAAAAAACCCACAAACACAAAACCCAACCCTTCACCCTCTCACAGATCCTCACTTTTTATTGGTACCTAGTACTGCATTGCAAGAGAGCATTTTGTTTAAGGTGGAAAAGATGCCTTTTATTCCACCTTTCAAAGCACTACCTAGGATGCTGTCTGCTAGAGTTTTATTTCATACAGTTAAATGAAGACTATTCTAAAAATGTGATATTGTCTTTGTAAAGAGTAATGTAAAAAAAATGTAGATGGATAGCTGCATTGTCCACATAAGAATCCATGCTACAATCTTACTGCTCAGCTGCCATTACTTTGGACTACCTATATGGTTATAAATAAAGGGTAGATTATTCTCAAAGCCATGTATGGAAACTTAGTTTAAATAAGCAGAGTATAGTGGGGACGTTTTGATGTATTTTGATTAATTATTAATTGTTGGTGACAGGTGTATTTCTCAATGCAGATATGAATAGCAGTAGCTCCATATTGAGTGCACTGACAAATGGATGTGCCATCAATGGACATTTGGATTTCACCGCCGCACAACAGCTCAGTGGAATGGATGTCAGGCATGAGGAGTGTTTAACACTAACACCTAATGGAGTAATTCCTGGAATAACTTCTCCCAGTAGGCATCGAATTCATACCAGTAACAGCACTGAGGAACCGGAAAAAGCCATGAATAATTCAACCGAAATGTGTGGATCTCTGCATCTGAACGGAAGCCCCAGCAGCTGTGTTTCTACCCGACCCTCGTGGGTGGAAGATCCTGGAGATACTTTACACTATGGACACTATCATGGTTTTGGGGATACTGCTGAAAGCATCCCTGAACTTAGTAGTGTTGTTGAGCATTCCAATTCTGTCAAGGTCGAACAGAGATACGACAATACTGTCCTCGGCACAATGTATTTGTATCACGGTTCCTAGATTAATGATCTTTGGGTCTAATGCATATTGAAATTGCTACCAAATGAAACTGGGGGGATGGAATCCTCATATAGCATTAAATTTGAAGATTGCAACTTACTGCTATTTTTACACTTTGTTTATATGAAGAGCGAACCTTTAATTTGACAGCCTTATACAATAGTTGTAGTTTGATGCATGTATGGGGCTTATTTAGTGATAAAATAGGTGCTGTTATGATAGAATGTTTATTGTTTTCATTTGTTTTTTTATTATGGGATGTTCTGGTTTTGTATTTTTTTTATTTCAAAGCTTGTGAACACTATCCCTTTCTAGAGATGTTTTCTCTTTTATTAAAACAATGTTTAACTGAATTTTGTGAAGAAAATGTTATGTGCATCACTTAGAAGTAAGGATTTTTCTTTTCCATATCTTCTGCTGAAGCTATGGTAGCAATATCAATGCCAGCTTATCACTATGCAAGGTTGAAAGTGGCAATCTTCTGGAGCTTCTCTGACTTCTCTAGTTTGTACATTTCTTTGGTATAATTAGATGTGCTGCATCTTTAATTTTTTTTGAACGAGTTGTTTAAAAATGCAAAGATAAAATTGGAAGAAGTTACTGTTTGACTTACTGTAGTGTAGAAGTGCTTTTCATCATTGTTGGACTCTATAATGTAAAGAGTGGGAAAGTGAGCTGCCTTTGTTGGGTGTGTGCCTCAGGTTCTGAATTTGTGGCAGTTTTTCTTTGGCTTCTCTACTTTGTGTGTGCTTGATATTTTACCATAGCTCACAGACGGGAGGCATGTTGGCACTGTTCTGCTTCGTGCGCAGTTTAAAATTGCTGTTACTTGTTACAGAATTTGCCAAGTCAAAATATTTGAGTTTGACTGTCTTGGATATACATTTATTGTCCTGGGTTTTTTTAAACATACGCTTTGAAAATGTAACATTGTATACTCCTTGAGCTATGCTCATGGAAAAGACATTGTATTTAAAGCTTAATACACAAGTCAAAATCCATATAAGTGCACTATATGAGCACTAATAATGAGTTGCTGCTTTGTGTGCTGTTAAGTGAAGGGTGAGGAAGAATACGGTAAACGAGATAAGCCTTCTGAGTTGTGTTGATTTTTTTGTTCTAGTTTTGTTCAAAAAGGGACCTTTACAAATTGGATTTAAAAAATAAACATGTTGTATCTGAATATTTTGTATAGGCATTATTATTTTATTGGTGATTTCATCAAATCTTTAGTAATTTTTAAATCACCTTCTCCATAATCTTTATCAGTGCAACCATGGAATGTCTTGATTTTATCAGTACATGGAGGTAAGTAGTAACAGCCCAGTAAGCTCTCCTTGACTGAATTACAGAATCACATACTGGATGTTCTGTGTGTGAAGATTCTATCAGCCTTTCACTCTAAAAATGAGTTAAAATACTGTCTAGCTGATTTTCATCAAAGTTGTAGTCCCCTTTGTAGTCTAGCATTTTGCCTAAAAATGTTCAGGAGAAGCTGATGCTTGAGACTCTATGCTCTATCTGGTTCACTGTCCATGTAAAAGATACTCAGTGTATTCA
Source organism: Tricholaema leucomelas (assembly GCA_013400475.1). Taxonomy (NCBI): domain Eukaryota; kingdom Metazoa; phylum Chordata; class Aves; order Piciformes; family Lybiidae; genus Tricholaema lacrymosa; species Tricholaema leucomelas. The sequence goes on from WAAF01019558.1 coordinate 142,741, forward strand.
AATTGAAACTACCAGTGATTGGAAAATTGACCAGACCCTTTACAAATAGTTGGCCAGACCAACAAAATTCCTGTATGCTCTGGAGACACATGAGATCATTAATGAAAGGTGAGTCTTGCCTGGGACAGGCTCTTCTGCTATACTTCTGCCTGAACAGCATCTGAGCCCTGTTCTTAGCCAATCCAGTTGATGCTGTGTCCAGAGGCATGTGCGCTATTGCCATCATGCTAACATGAGACACTAACTTAAATTTGTTCTAACATTGGGTCTGGGGACCTTTTTAGTACTTGCCAAACTTGCTGCAGATGCTTTCTTATGCTTCAAATAAAGCAACTCGGTTCCAGTAAGCACTGCCATCTTTTATACATGACTTTAAACTGATTCCTAAAGGGTTTTCTTTGTGTAGCAACTAAGTCTATGTGCGTCTGTTCTGAGGGTAAACTTTTAGGTACATAATTTTAGCATGACCAGATTTACAGTGTTCATAAGACAAAATGTTTATATTCTATGTACATTTGGGTTTTGCTCACTTGCTCTTTACCTCTTACCTGAAAAATACGTTGGAAGACATTATTTCAAATTCATGGAGAGAACCTGCTGCTTTATTTGTAAAGCACTTCCATGTATGCGTGTTCAGCCAAATGCTAGCAGAGGCAGAGTTCATGGTCTTCATTTATCATTGGGCCCCATGGAAGCTAATTATAAAGTTATAATTAAGTGTAGAAGGTCAGGGAAGGCCTCATGATATAGACACTGGCTTTGCTGGGTATCTTCCTTTACAGCTAATGCTGCAAAAGATAGAAGTCAGCCATGAGCTGAGATGTATAATTTTTAAAGTATCCAATTTTTTAAAGAGAACTCTTAAGACTCTTTAGAGTTGCTTTTTGAGAAAATACCTGGACTTACAGCACAGGCTGTCTAATGTCTTGAGTTTATTGCAGATTTTAAGGAATAATTTAGAACATGAAATGAAACAGCATGTTTGAGGTTGGTGAATACACATAGAAGTGTATGGCACTGTTATGAGCCCATACCACCCTGACAAAAAAAATAGATTTTCTTAAATCTAGGTGGATGGAAAGCAAACTTTAACTGAACAGCACCACCAGAGGTTTCATATATCACTGACCAGTTACTCTCATCATCCCTCTGGTTATCTCTTTGGTTAAGACACAACTTTGTGTTAAATTTCCATTGGTTTTTGTGGATGTTTTTGTGCAAATTGATTGCTTTATTCCAGATATAATATTGCTTCATTTGTGAAAGGCAATTAGATAGAAGATTTGGATTAAATTACTGTTAGGTGCTGCTGTACTTCAACACTTGCTGCAGGAGCTTTCAGACTTTGTGAACTTGCCTGAACATTGGTCTTGAAACTGACTGATCAAATCTTGATCCTTGTTCAGACTCAAATTCCATAAGCTAGCAAAAGACTCTGCAAGTCTCTTCTGCTAAAGCTATTTAACAAATTATCATTCTTCTGCAGCTTGAAATTGAACTCAATTTTAATATTTATAGTCACATTATAAATCACTGAGGAGTTTCTGCCATTGTGAATATAAATGTAATACATCAGAAAGATCTGCCTTGCAAATCATCAAAGCCAGTCCTGAGCACAAAGCAAACCTGTATGGGAGAATGGAATTTCTGCTGTGCTACATGCCAGAGTCAACCCATGGTACACGTCTGTGGTATGGCACATGCTTTCTAGCACACAGCCTGGCACACTTCTCCACTTCATTTGTGTCCAACCAGTTTTCTTCCTGTTAGGGAAAACCACACTTCCAGCAGATGGGTGAAGAAACAGCAACAATGAAAGCCACTCTTTCCTTGCCAGCATAGCAAGTGTAGTGTGTCCTTCACATCCCTTGACCTCCTGAGCACGTGGGGCATTAGCAGCAGAAGGTCAAGCAACTGGATCATTCCTCCCTTGCCACCGGATGTGACATACTGCAACTTCTCCCTGTCACCTTGTGCTTTATCGAGGTCTTCAACACAAAACTCCACCTTCTCTCGTGGGTTGGGTAATAAGTAAATGTTCTTATTTGCCTCCGATTCAGGTATGGCTTCATGTAAGAAGATACAACCAAAATTAATTGCTCAGTGCTCCAGGGAGGAAGTTCTGGATGCCTTGGTTAGGGAGCAAGTGAGTTGAGGATGAAGCAGCATTGCATGTCTACAAGAATAAAATGAGAGGAAGGTTGGGGGTGGCTTCCTGTGCTGTGCGGACCTGGGAGCAGTGGTTGAAGATGGCACCCTGAGAGCAACCCCTTTTGCCACTGCTGCTGGCCTGGGGTATGTGGATCCACAGGGCAGCAGGGTTTACCATTCCTGGCAACTTGTGATTACATATCTGCTGCACTGCTTAATGACTCCCAGATATTTCACACCTCTCCTTCCGTTCCCCGCGTTTCCTTTCTCAGAGTGGTGACTGGCTGTTTACAGGCAAAGATCAAAAGAACTCTGGTTTAAAGCAGATGGTTTATTTTAAAAGTATATCTGGCTGTAATATTGTTTCTGAAAATGCACTACAGTAGTTCAGATCAGTACAATCTCTTGGAGTATCCAAATTAAAAGCATTTCTGCATTTAAGGTGCAGTTTATAGAAAATTATGCTTTTTCTATAAATAGCACCCCCCAAAAAATACACTGAATGCTGTTTTAGTACAGGCATAAGAGTTAGCCATCCTCTCTCCCTCTAAAAAGCACAAGTTTTAATGAGTAACTTCTGTTTGCATCTCTCAGCTGCACATACAGGACTTGATAATCGTTTACAAATCAGTAGGAATTAGCCTCAACCGGCTGAAGCACAAGCAGGGAAGACACACATTTGACACTTGAGGACAAGTCCCCTGGCTCGATCATTAATCTGAACACTGTTGCACAAGGAAAACCTAGTACCTAAAGCTGAACATCATACCAAACTGCACGGCATTAATTATATTTCTTCTTTCCAGACTAGAATTGCGAGATAAAGAACAGAAGTAAGTTAGTCTGAGTTTCTCTTCCTGCAAAGGCAGGATGTAACCTTACTAGAGGAAATACCACATAATAATAGAGCTCTTCTCTTGATGTTACCAAAAGGTCAAGCATTGTTCAGTGGTGCTAGCTGGCAGCTTGTTCTCACCAAAGACGTGTACTTTCCTGTGACAATCACAAGCTTAACAGCCTGTGTGTTTTGCCAGATTTTGTTTGAGGGAAAATAAGTCACAAATTGTTTGCTTTTATTTTATTCCCAGTGTTTCAATAAGGTGTTGGAAATTGGATAAGCCCTCAGTGCCATTAAGCAGAGAGCATGGAATCTCAGATGATTCTATTTTATATTTGACACATTGTATAACAAAGCACAGTTTCTAAAAATCAGTGCCAAAAAAAGACCAAAAAATCAAGTAGGCACACAGCACAAGGAGAACCAAGCAGTTGAGAGAGGTCTCTCTACCTCTTGTTCTTGTGGGAGACTTCAACGTCCTGAACGTCTGCTGGAAATACAATACAGCAGTGAGAGAACGGTCCTGGAGATTGCTGGAGTGTGTGGAGGATAACTTCCTGACACAATTGGTGAGAGAGACAACCAAGGAAGGTGTCCTCCCAGATCTGCTTCTTGTGAACAGAGAAAAACTAGTGGGGGAAGTAAAGGTTGGAGAACCTCCGGGGCTCAGTGATCATGAGGTGATTCAGTTCTTTATCCTTGGGAAACCAGGAGAGGGGTTAGTAAAACAGCCAATTTGCACTTCTGGAAGGCAAACTTTGGCCTGTTTAGGAGGCTGATGGACAGAGTCCCTTAGGAAGCTATCCTGAAGAATTTAGGAGTCCCGGAACTTCAAGAGGGAAGTTTTACAGGCACAGGAGCAGGCCGTGCCTGTGTGACCAAAGGTAAGTCGTCAGGAAAGGCTCCAGCCTGGCTAAATAGGGACCTTTGGCTGGACCTCAAGAACAGAAGGAGAGTCTATGACAGGGATCCTCAAACTCCGGCCCGTGGGCCCCCTCAAGGCCCTCAATCCGGCCTGCAGGTATTTACAGAACCCCCTCGCCGGGGGTTGGGGGGCAAACCAAGCAGCCACTTCCTGCCACTTAATCGCTCGCAGGCCTCCGCAGCCCCCAGGCACCCGCCGGGACTGGGCTGGAACCGAGCTATAGTCCGGCCTCCCGCAAACTATAGCCTGGCCCCCAACAGTGTCTGAGGGACAGTGAACTGCCCCTCTGTTTAAAAAGTTTAAGGACCCCTGGTCTATGACCTTTGGAAGAGGGGAGATGGCCCTCATGAGGACTACAAAGATGTAGCAAAACTATGTAGGGAGAAAATTAGGAGAGCCAAAGCACAGCTAGAGCTTAACCTAGCTACAGCTGTTAAAAGAGAATAAAAAGTGTTTCTGTGAATTCATTAACAGCAAAAGGAGGACTAGAGAAAATCTCCATCCCCTGTGGAACGCAGAGGGAAACCTCATGACTAAGGATGAGGAGAAGGCTGAGATGCTCAATGCCTGCTTTGCCTTGGTCTTTAGCACTGGATCCAGCAGTGCCCTGGGCACCCACCTTCGTGAAGTAGGAGTCTGGGAGGGGAATTGGATCAAGGATTAAACGATTAAGTGGTCACTGACCTGCTGTGCCACTTAGACATATACAAGTCTGTGGGGCCAGATGGGCTGCACCCAAAGGTGCTGAGGCAGTTGGCAGAGGTGCCTGCCAAGCCACTTTCCATTATTTACCAGAAGCCCTGGCTAACTGGGGAGGTGCCAATGGACTGGTGGGTAGCAAATGTAACACCTGCCTACAAGAAGGGCAGAAAGGAAGATCCAGGAAGCTATAGACCTGTCAGTCTGACCTTGGCACCAGGGAGGTCATGGAGCAGATCGTCTCAAATGTCGTCATAAGTTCTTCCTAGACTTTTGAAAAGCCTTTGATACTGTTCCCCACAAAACTCTTGTAGACAAATTGGCTACTCATGGCCTGGATGAGCACATTGTCCTGGCTGGACAGGAGGTCCCAGAGAGTGGTGGTCAATGCAGTTACATCCAGTCACTAGTGGTGTTCCTCAGGGGAACCACTTCTTTTTAACATCTTTATAGATGACCTTGATTCAAGCACAGAGAGTGTAATCAGTAAGTTTGTAGATGACATCAATTTAGGTGGCAGTGTTGAACAAGGCTAAATGCCAGGTCCTGCACTTGGGTCACAACGACCCCAAGCACTGCTGCAGGCTTATGGCAGTGTGGCCAGAAAGTTGCCTGGCAGAAAGAGATCTCGGGGACGTGATAGATAGGCTGCTGAATATGAGCCAGCAGTGCGTCCAGGTGGCCAAGAAGGCCAATGGCATCCTGGCTTGTATTAAAAATGCCGTGGCCAGCAGGAGCAGAGAGGGGATTGTCCCCTTGTACTCGGCTTTAGTGAGGCCACACCTCAAGTATTGTGTTCAGTTTTCGGGCATCGCAATACAAGAGAGATGTGGAGGTGCTGGAGTGGGTCCAAAGGAGGGCAACAAAGCTGGTGAAGGGCCTAGAGAATAAATCTCATTTGCAGCTCATTAACAGGCGGCCACGTGTCAGAGCTCACACCAGTAGCTTAGCGGCATCTCTTTCTTCCTCTGCCTGAAATATTTGTATTTTTACCCCGGGATCAACACGACGTTGAAAGCGTCTTTCATAGTAGAGGAGACATACTCAGGGACCAAAGGCGTCGTGAGTATATGCCAAGATTGCATAGGCATTAGTTAGAATTTTTCCTGTTCTCGTGTTATTGTTTTCCAAGTTCTGGTTGATTAAACTGTTTAATTCTATATAATTGCTTCTTGTCGACCAAAAATACAAAGAACTTACAGGATTTTTTTCCTGATTTTTTAACAATAAAAATAAAAATAATATGCATACAGAAATTAATATTAGTAATCCATAACAGTTATTAATTTCTGAAACAGTGGCCTCCGATAGTTTACACTTCCAGAAAAGACAAATACTCCAACCACTGCATTGAAGCTAATATATCACCATTACCCATGTGACCTAAAAAGCAACAAGGCTCAGATCTGCAGTGGCAGCACCCACCTTAATATTTTCAAGAGATGTGCAAAGCTGCCTTTTGCTAATGCAGGCAATGCCTGCCCATCAGCAGGGCACAGCTGATATGCTAGACCTGCCATGCCATTTGCAGGAGGAATGGGGTAGAGAAGTTTGTGTAACCCTTGATAAAGAGCTCTATCTGCTAAGTATTTCCAGAACTTCAGGAAGTCTAGAAACAAAATGAACCTTGTTACTCTGGTCGGAAAGCAGACTTCAGAACATGAGCGAGGGAAACTTATGGTGATCTGCCAAAAAGATAAATCAAGTAGTTCTACTAGAGATTGACACAGCTGCAGGGCAGGATGAGTGACCTCCATGCATGTTTAGGTGTGCAGCATGCCTTAATGGAGCTTCTTATATTGCTTCACTATCGCATGTAATTTGGTATACCTGCATCTACAGAAAGGCTACTACAGCATTAAGTATGAGAGTCTTTCAACTTCATGCTGAACACATGCTTCCTGTTTCAACCTGCGGTCCTGGTTTTGTGGTCTCTCAGCCAGGGCCTTGCTGGAGCACTTTGTGGCTGTAGTCCAGTCTATACTCCAGTGCTGCCCTCACGAGGAATGAGGACAACATGGGCTGAGCACCTGAGCACTACGCACTGTGATCTGCAGTCAGGACATCACTATGATACATGCCAAGGCCATGCTCCTGGAAGCCACCGTGCAAAGGTGAGTTTTGCTCTGAAAGACTGATTTCAAAGTATAGATCACATCCTGCTCCGTTCAATGTCAGGTGCTAGAAAAGGGGCAGTGGCAGAATGACCAATTGTTCCTGTCAGACCTCTCTCCACACTGATCAGCATCCACTCCCCATGCCTGGTATCATGTCTCGCTTGCTGGGAATGATGCAGTCTCTGTGGGCACATCGGCTGCCTCATATTCCTCATGGTGTTGAGGTGCTGCTCAGAGCAACACTGCATAGCCCCCAGCCAGACATGCACCAGCTAGAAGCTTGTAACCAGGTTAGCATGGCACTAATATAATAAGCCCTATTTATTAGGTCTTTGGTACTCTGTCTGAGGTTAAGCCTGCTGTGACCTCGATAGCAAAAGGCAGAACAGCTGAGGGAATAATCCTGATGAACCCAAAGACAGGAGAATAAGATCATCCCTCAGACCCAACCTGCAAAGTGAAATAACTGGGATACACACAGATGAGCTCTTGCCAGGGCAGATGTGTACTGTGAGACTAAAGATGGTAAATAGGGAAACAACTGCCACATCCTGAAACAAGTTGGACTTGATCTTGAAGTTTTTTCCAATCTTGACGTTTCAGTGAAAGTTCTATGAGGGTCAGAAAATGACCAAGAAACTATATATGAAGTAAAGCAAAAGGAACAGAAAGGTGGCATCCTCAGTACATGCAGCTGTTTAACATGCAGATTCTCAAGGACTCACCAGAACTTTTCCAGTACAGAAAAACACATCCAAAAATTCAGTGGTGAGATGAGGTGAGATCCAGTTATGGTAAGACCAGAGATTTCAGGAATGAGCAGAGGACCACAGGCCAAGCAGTAAAATGAGGTGATGAAAATACTCACCCTGAGAATGAAGTAGAAACCTCTTTGCCACAGATGGCACCAACAATTTGGTTGCTGTTAATGAGCTTTGAAGTTATTATGAATAAAGCAATCCATACTTTAGCTGTCCTATACCCTATAGCTGTCCTGAAATCCTGTTGAAGAGTTTCAGTATAGATGAAATACTACACAGCTCCCAGGCTGGGTGAATTCAGATGCTAGGCTCAAAATTAATTTATACTGAATGTGGGCAATTTATATGGCCACTGAATAAATTCAGACATATTCTATCGTCACCCTGTTTCTGACAGCAAAACTACTTAAGACTGCACAAGCTGAAGTATGCGTGGAGCAAAGCTATTTTTAAATTAAGAGAAATGGTCCCAGAAATTGTATTTAGTTTAATGCCATTCCAGGACAATGTTTGACATCAGTTTATGCACATGCTCTCCAACCTGTATCTTCTGATGTATTGCTTCTGAGAACAGCAGGAGTAGTAAGGGGAGGGAGGTGGGGGGAAAAGGAAAAGATAAATAACAATACCAAAGCCTGCTATGGCCAGTAAGATACAACTTAAGAATTGGAGCAGTTACATTTTTCACAGCCATTTGTTTTCAAGGGGTCAAAGTCTCCACCTGATGCAAGAAACACATGGTGCCTGTTTTACCTGACGCCAAGTATCTGGTTATGTTTGACTTCCCTTTTGCTTAAGCAGCAAATAAATTTGCCTGATCTAAGCACAGTGTTGGTTCGAGGAACTGCAAATGCAAGTTCCTGATGGCCAGGAGCAGAAGTCTGTAGAGGACTAGTGGGTATCAGAGGGTCTTCAAACAGTCAGCGTGTGCAGTGCACCACTGAAGTGTCTGCATGTACAAGTAAGTGTGAATTTCATGCAGAGTCCTGGCAAATGTCACCTGGAAAAGTCATTGGAAAGTTGGGTCTTGGTCATGATGCACTAGCTCAGGAGGCATCAGGGTAAGTTGGGCTTCACTCCTGCATCCCCACCTCTTCATTTGCCTGTGTATGCTGCCCTGTTTGACCCCTGCTATCAGTGTGAGGAGGTTATTCAGTGTGTTTACACAATTGGATACTTGCTGCTCTTTGAACTTTCTTCAAGGATTCATTGCCTTTCAGCATTGCAGCATCTTCTTTGATAATCACCATCAGTACAACGCTGAGGACATACCCCTGTAAAGGTGGGAGCTGCCCAGAACCTCCCCATGGGTAGGCCCATAGCTCAGACAAGAAAATTTTCTGCTGTGTGCCTCTCAGTCATCCTGATGAGGCCTGCCTGGCTTCCTTGGGTCTCCTCTCCTCATGGCCTCTCCCATCCACCTAACGTATCCATCTTGCTAACACATTGCCTCTCTCCTATCAATCCACGTGATGGGAAAGATTCTCTCATCTTCTCATTACTCAGTTGTTTTTCACTAACTTTGGTATCTGTGGTGGTGATAAGTTAAACCTAGCCTAGCTGAGCTGCGTACAAACTACTGCTGCAAGACAATTTCCTACCCTATTGGTCTGATTGTATGTTTCCTTCTTGGGCTCCTTCACTACATGTCCGATACATGCAATTTCCTATCATTTCCAAGGCCTTTCCTTTATTTCCAGACCCTACCACCCATTGTTCAGCACAGTCTGAAACTGCTGACTCTGCAAGGGCCATCCTGCCAGTGTCATCGCCTGCTCACTGAACTTTTAAGCAAACATTTTCATGTTTTTCCTGTGCAAGCTCCCACGCTTAGAGAAGTTCCTCTTTTGTGTCTGCTATGATACTTCACTGTGCTCTTTCTGCTCCCTTGAAAAAGCGCCTTTAAAACCTGAAAAAAATCATCTTCCCTATATGGTTGGGTTTCTATGGGCCACTGATGGATTGATACTAAAACCTATCATGCTGACCAGCATTGTTCCTCATGTACTACCTACCTGTATCTGCCAGTCACCTCCTGTTGTAGAAGTGGATTACATGTACTCTGAGACAAAAAACTGATTTTTTTCAGTTGAGTGCTTAAATGGCATCTGGAGAGATGAAATTCTCATCTTCTGGAAATGATAATGACAACAGCAGCAACAACACTAATAAGCTAAGAATATAATCTGGGACTCTGTCTGGAGTGACAGGACTACGGGGAACGGAGCAAAGCTGGAGATGGGTAGGTTCAGGCTGGACGTGAGGAGGAATTTCTTCACCATGAGACTGGTGAGACCCTGAAATTAATTGCCCAGGGAGGTGATTGAGGCCCTGTCACTGGAGGTGTTTAAGGCCAGGCTGGATGGGGCTCTGGCCAGCCTGGTCTAGGGTAGGGTGTCCCTGTCCATGGCAGGGGGATTGGAACTAGATAATCTTTCTGATCCCTTCCAACCTGACTGATTCTATGTTCTATGACTAAAAGCCACAGCACCAGCTCCAACACACAGTGTCAGTAAGTGCAGCATTGTCTTTTCTTCTTCTCTGTTATATAGACATATATTTGAAAGTATCAGCTAATATGAATGATGCTGATTGTATCCTGTTGTGATTATTTGCAAAAAAAAAAAAAGGAGTTGATTTATTATACTTTTAAGAGCAGCCTGCCTTCACACCCTGCTCCTGTAGTGTATCGGGATGAAAAATTTCCTTCCTTTACCTTATCTCAGGCCTCATTTTCAGACTGACTTCCAGTCTCCCAGTCAACACAAATGAGCTATCCATCCTTCCTCACACTATTTCTTGTCTGCAGTCAGGAGTCCATCTCTGTTCCTATCCCAAACCCCTGATTCTGCCACTCCTAAGGGTGTAAAGAACAGGGGCAGTACCCTAAAACTGAGGGTGAAGAGAGAAACCAAAACTGATTATTCAAAATCTGTTGGGAAAAAGAAACTGAAACAACCACCCCAGAACAAAACAAGTGAAAACAACACTTAGAAAAAAAACCCAAATTGCACAGCCTTGGAGGTGCAGGGCTTAAAGGAGGCCAGCTGATAGGAAGGAGATCTCAGTCCTGGTGAGGGTTGGACATTCACTTCCTTGTGGAAGCCTAAACCCCGCAGGAAGACTGGAGTAAGAAGCAGACCCGATATCCAATTTCCCACCCAAAAAGGGTTAACAGTATCAAACAAGACTGAAATAGAGGACAGCCACCTAAGACTTTGAGAGAAGCCTCTCAGCAGCTGCTCTGTCTCTTGGTCCCTTTGGAGTGTTTGTACCCAAGGGTGAGCAGAGTCATGTGTCTCCTCCTAGCAAGATGCAGCACAGTTTCTTCTTCAAAGTCACATGTGGCAAACGGGAGATTTACCTCAGCCCTTCATTGGGCTGCTAAGGAGGAATAGTTCCTCTGCTCAGCAGAGCCAGGGACTGCTAGGGAAAAGTAAGGTCAGCAGCAAGCTCCGGTTACTCCTGTAATTTCCACTACTGAGGCTTTCAGTGAGATGCAGTGGTACCTGCCTCCTCAAATGGTGAGGGCAGTAAATTGGGAAAGTTTTGCAAGGAATGATGTTTGACACACAGGTAAAATGCAGAAGGACAAAAGCAAAGTGGGGGAGGCATTTAATAACACTTCAGCAAACACTTTGAGGAGAAAGATCTGAGCACTCCCACAAGTCTTTGCCTGCTCCAAACGGCTTATGGTGGGTTTTAGCGTACTCATGAATCTCTGAAGTATTTTAATCATCACAGAGTGCGGGAAGCTGACCTCGGCGTGTGCCTCAGAGTGTGGGAAGTTTTTGTCTTGCAGAATACTACATATTGAGTGTATCAGCTCAGTTGGTCTTCAGTTGCGCCTACATTTCCAATGTGCACATCAGGTCCCCTCTTGAGAACCTTCTCCCTAAGACTTCTTTGTACTGTAAAAGGGAATGGTATCGTGCCAAGGGTTGCGTTTCAGTTGGCACAGGGGACCACAGAGTGCTTTTTCTGAGCAGTAATTTGCTAGACTTTAGAGCACATGGACTATGGGAAGATACAGAGCCCTCTGGGCTAGGTGGATGTTAGGAAAAACAAGTCTTTGTAAGGAAAGAAATTACATTGTATGAGCAGAGACAGCAGTAGCAGGGTGCCAGGTCCTGGGACAGAGCTATTAAATTAGGCAGCTGCTGAATTAACTGAACGAACAAACTGCAACTGCAGTGACATGGGGAGAGGAGAAAAGAAAAAAGACAGAATCTCATTTAATACAGAGTCAGTACTCCAAACCAGCAAGTGTCAGCTGGGGTGCATGTAAAAGCCAAATACAGAGAAATAAACTGCAGTTAGCTGAGCAGACTGAAGACAGAAATGTACTTTCTATTTTAATGTCCAAAATGAGAGCAAGTGTGAACATCTATTTTCTGTGGCCACCAGGAATCAGTAAAGACTCTCTATCAGAGGTGCTGAAGTGCCTGGCACCTTGCTAGAGGATAGGGCCTGTGTGCCTATTGATCTGCAGGGTCCTGGGGCTGGGCAGGAACAACAGTACACCACAGCACCTCAGTCCACAGGTGCAAGCCAGAGATCAGATCATACCACCTCTGGACAGATGACTGAGGAAGTCTTTCTCATATTCATAACCCTTATACAGCTGTCTTGAAAGGCTGAGTCATCTTTTCTCACTGCTGTGATTAAATGAGCAAAGGCAGATGAAAGCTCCTTGGGGATCTCGTGGATTACTGACTGCTCTACCCATCTTCTGACAGGTGGCTGTAGCAAAGCATCAGAGAAATATTTTTGCCTGTTCAGCCAGCTACTAACTCAGCTGGCTGGATTTACATGTCTGCCAGAGTCCAACCATGTATCTCTCTGCTATGATAAGTGAGGACCATGCATTGCCTCACTGTCAGAAGCCCTTATCATTTATATGTGTAAGTTAGGTCAGACTCTACCGTAATGAGCTTATGTCCATATTTCTCCATGTTTCATTTTTTAATACTTAGTACTGTAGATGTGGATGGTACCCAAATAGTCATGCCAGTCTTGTATTTATTCACAGGAAGGATAGACTACATGTATTGGCATATTGCTTTGCCCTCCAGTCTTTCATGTACACCTCTGGCAGTTCCTAGGGCAACCAGAACCTGTACAGATCGTTCCAGCCCCAACACTGTGGCAGTCATTGACCCCCAGTTCTTTGAGGCCTCCATCCAGTCTTGATGTGCATCTAAAGCCCTATCCTTCAGCATACCTAACACTGTGAAGACAAGAGGGAGGTAAATACCAGCCATCAACAGCTAATGATGGAGCCTTCTTAGGGTTTCACTGCCATGTCGGCTGTTGCTACAGATTAAAATGAATACATTTCTATCTGAATGTCTGGAGCTCAGACACTCAGTGCTCCCATCAGTCCTGTGGCTGGATGACAGCAACTGTCGGAACCAAAGGAGATGGCTCAGACAAAAGCGCACTTGTGCAGCTTTCACATGTGTTATTTGGTCTGTGTACCTCTTGCTGACCCATAAGAAGTTGTGATGGTTTGGGTGTCCCCCGCCCCCCACACTTTTAGAAATTACCCAGACTAGACTCAGTCGGCTCTGGAAATTTGAATGAAGCTTATATTTACAGCTGGCACAATTTACAAGCAGATATTTACAGTATATACAGTTATAGACAGAAATAGACAAGGTAAAAAAGGTAATACAAACACAATTCCCCTCCCAGAAACCTGAGTCCCCAGGAGGGGCTCTCAACCACCCCTCACCTTCCCCCTACCCCTCTCAACCTTACCCCAGTCCCAAGGAAGAATGGAGGTTCGGCCAAAAGGGTTAAAAGCAAGGTGAAGCAGCCAAGCAAAGGAGGGTGAGGTTAGAAAGCAAGATGGAGTCCAGCCAGCAGCCACGAGCTCCCAGCAGGCAAAGTTCCCCAGCGAGGAGAAGAAGCAAATGCCCTAATCTTTGTTTTGCCTTTCTTCTTTTGTATACATCTCAGCAAGACTGTGAGGGAAGTAGACACCATTGTTTTCATTTTACAGCCTATCATCTAGTTCTTCTCACCAAAACATGCTAGCTAGGCTCAAACTAGCACAGAAGTTTTAGGCAATTCAGAGGTAATGGAGACAAAATCAACCTTCTAGTACCCCAATGTAAAGACAGAGCCTGAGATGTATTTCTGCTACTTGATATATACATTTGTTGGAGAGAAAGTTGGATGTGAATTGAAGACTTGAAAGAAATTAAATTACTTGAGAGGGTACTGTAATTGAAAAGAAGAGAAGCATGTGTGCTTGAAACAAATTTATTTACTACCATGGGAGAAGTGTAATTTAAAAGAAAAGAAACTTGTAGAGCGGAGCATTTGGAATTGACTTGAGAGGGAGTGAAAGTACAGGGCTCCTGTGCTCTGAAATGAATTTCTTGCTTGATTTGTAGTACCAAACTCTGCAAACATCTATACCAATTAACTTGAAAGTGTAAAGTTTTACCCTAGGGAGTCAGGCATAGCTGTGTAGGGATAGAAAAATAAGATACTTTAAGTTTGTTCCTCAGCTCTTACACAAAGTGGGACAAGGCATTGACTAAGATATAACTGACGGCAGCTCTAGGTCTAGGTTTCAGGTGCAATGCCATCTATGTTTTGTGCTAAAATCTGCCTGCGGCTAAAACTGAATATTCATCATCCTGAAATGACTCATGAAAATGAAACTGTCTTAGAGAGCCCTATTACATAAGCAAAGCAACACCATTCACCAGTATATGACTAGTACTTAATGGAGGAGATGGTGTCTCATTCTTCTATCAGAAGAAGCTAAAAACAGGAGTCTCACCGAGCACTGCAAAGCCTTCTCTGTAATCAAGAGCTGGGAACATCTCTCACATCCTTGCATGCAGTTCAAATAGTGATTGCTCTACATCAGAAGGTGAACTGTCATGCAGTCAAGTGCTGGGAGCCACCAGCAAACTCCCAGCACATTAGACCTTTATGAAACATCACGATGTCCTTCAGAATGACCAACAGCTCATTCACTGTAGTTGTCAGACTCTCTCAGACTCTTCCAGTATCAAAATTTGATTCCACGTTGAAAGCAGGTGAAAATGGCCTTGCCAGATCTGCACTTGCACACATATGCAGTAGCTGAGGACATTCTGAAAAACATCTGTGCTAGGTCTCCTCAGCTGTAAACCCTACAAACTGAACACAGGTCACAGGTTTAAGCTTGTTTTATTTCTGCCTTACACATTATTGAGTGCATGCAGGACTGTGCAGGGTGCTGAAGTTTTTCATTGGCACCTCTGGAGCCATGAGGCAAGTGTGATTGATTTGCCATGTAATAGAAAATTGTGAAAGGAGCCATCTGAGGATGCACAAGATGGAGTGGATGCCTTAAACTACTTTCTTTTCCTAGCAGTAGCTCTGTAGAGTAGCTCTGAGTCAAGTGTGGTTACAGTTTCATCTTGTCATAAGGCTCGGGTCACTCTCAGGCTTCAGGGTGTCTTCACATGGACTGCAGAATCTCGTTTTTCATTACATTTATGTTTTATTATTGTCTAAATATATTTTCCATATGAACACACACACACACAAAATGATAAATAGATGCACTGATTCTGACTCAGGGACAATCTTATCCAGTGCTGTATTTTTCCCAGTACAGCTTTCTGAACTCTAACAATTTCTACCTAAAGGAATTAGGGTCAGAGGATCATAAAGAAGGTGGGATCATTAGGTAATTCAGGCTGGAAGTGACCTCAGGATGTCTCTTGTGTATCCCTGATAGAAGCAGGGCCAGCTTGCTCAGGGCTTTGCCCAGACAGGTCTTAAAACTCAAAAAGGATGGAGCTTGCCTAGCCTCCCTGGGCAGCCTATTACTCTGCCTACCCTATAGCTTGCCTGTTTTCATGGAGGAGAGTTTTCAGTATCCAACCTGAACCCCTCTTATTTCTGCTCATGCCTGCCGTACCCTGTTACTCTGCCACACATGTCTGGGAAGGGCCTGGCTACCTCCACTCCACTCCCTCTCAGTAGACATTGTGGTGGCTGTGAGGTATCCCTGCAGTCATCTCTGCCCCAGGATGCAAAAGCTCCACTGCCCCAGCCTATGGTCATGAGACAGTGCTCCAACCCTGAGCATTCTGCTGGTGAATTTAGCCCAAGTTATCAGTGTCTTTCTGCACTGAGGAGTGTCATACTGGGCATAATACTCAGATATGGTCTAACAACAAGTGCTAGGCTCCTGCTGAAACAGCCCCACATACTGCTATCTATCTCTGCTGCCATGGCTTGATACCAGATCCTTCTCAGCTCACCACTCCAGCCAGAGCATGTGTCTGCATGCTAGTTTTCCATAGCCCTTGACATCCTCCCCTCCATTGGTTTGTTGAATTATTTTTGAACCTGAATTTCAACTTCTACAATATCCTTTGCCAATGAGCTCCACAAATTCAATATACACCATGTGAAAAAGTACTCTCTTTGCTGTTTCTGACTGTTTCATTTGGTGACCCCTGGTTCTGTGAGAAACAGTGAATAAATTTTCTAATGCAGCACACAATTTTTTGGAGCTATATCATATTTCTCCTCAATCATCTATTTTCCAAGCAGAGGAATTGCCTTCTCTTCAGTACTTTTTTATGAAGCAGGTCTACACATCACGTTCTAGTTATTCTCTCTACCTCTTTTTCATTTTGACTATAATTTTTTGAAGTCCTGAAAAGAGGACATATCATAAGTTTATAATGTAATGATCCATGCTGTTTTGTACTCTCTTCTTTCCCTAGTAATTACCAAGAATCTCTTTACTACTTAACACTGAAGTGATGTTCTCAAGCGTTACCAGACCTTTATCATGTCGCTAGAGGTAATGGAAAGCCCAGTCACATATATTTATGTAGTTAAGATTGTTTTCCCTATGTGAATTACCTTGAATGCAGTAATACCAAATTTCATCTCTCACTGTATTTCCAGTTAATCCCTACCATGAGATGCTTCTGAAACTCTCTGTAGCTGGTTTCAGTTCAGATAAATCTAAGTAATTTTGTATACACTAACAAAACCCTCTCACCTCACAGTAAATGCTTCTCTTCCTACACTGAGTAAGAAAGTATTTTGAATAATTATAGAATCATTAAGGTTGGAAAAGAACACTAAGATTATCAAGTCCAACTGTCAACCCACCACCACCATGCCCACAAAATCACGTCCTTGAGTGCCACATATACAGGTTTTTTTTGAACACCTCCAAGGATAGTGACTCCACTACTTCCCTGGGCAGCTTGTTTCACTCTTGGTAGAGAAGATGTCACCAATATCCAATCTAAACCTCCTCTGTCATGGCCTGAGGCCATTTCCTCTTGTCCTATCACTAGTTACTTGAGAAACCAACACCTACCTCACTACAACCTCTTTCCAAATAGTCGTAGAAAGCAACAAGGTCTCCTCCTCTTCTCCAAACAATTTCAACTCCCTCAGCCACCCCTCACAAGACATGTTCTCCAGACCTCTCACCAGATTTGCTGCCATTCTCTGGACCTGCTCCAGCACAGGAATGTCTCTCTTACACTGTGGCAGACAAGGCAGTACACAGTACTCAAGCTGCAGCCTCACCAGTGCTGAGCACAGGGGCATGATTGCTTCCTTACTCCTATATATGAGAGTGTAGGTCACAACATAAATTTAACTCTGACTTCACCCATATTCTCTTTCCAGCTGCTTATTTATGCCTGCTTTTACTCCCTACTTTTAAAGCCACTTTAAAAACTTTCTTATATCCCCATTTCTTCAAAGATCTTGGATAAAGGACCTTATTAAGAAGCTTTGAAAGAATTGTTTGATTAAATGCATCTAATGAAACAGGATTATTCACCCTACAAAATACACATTGGTTCTTTCGTGCATATCCCCTTCATCCATCTGTCTCCTACTTTTCTTTCTCATTAGCTTGACAACCACACTGTCAACTCATTTCCATAATCTCTGGACTAGCCATTTTAAAAAGAGGTACCACACAAGCCAACTCCATCCTTGCAAAAGGAGTCCTCGCCTCACCACCAGGTGACGTATCACAGGGGTCTGATGAGTGGATTGAAAGCAAAGAAGAACTTGGGGCTATTGGTTGACAAGAAGACCAACATGACCCAGCAATGTGCATTTGCACCCCAGAAGGCCAACAATATCCTGGTCTGCATCTAAAGAAGCATGGCCAGTAGGTCAAGGGAGGTGATTCTCCCCTTCTGCTCTTGTGAGTCTCCACAAGGAGTACTGCGTCCAGTTCCGGGCCCTTCAAGTTAAGAAGAATCTGTTGGTGCAAGTCCAGAGGAGGGCCATGAAGATGATGGGAAGCCTGTATCACCTCTCCTATGAAGACAGGCTGAGACTGTTAGGGTCATTCAACATGGGGAAGAGAAGTCTCCAGTAAGACCTTATTACAGGATAGCGAGAGGGATTTTTTGCAAGGATATATAGTAATAGGACAAGGGTTAGTGGCTTTAAACTGAGAGAGGATAGATCTGAATTAGATATTAAGAAAAAAGTTATTTTCTGCAAGACTGGTGAGTCACTGGAACAGATTACCTTGCAATTGTTCAAGGCCGGGTTGGATGAGACTTTGATGTAGCCTTTAGCATATGGGCATCCGATGGCTCGGGGCACTTCAGCATCTGTTCCATGTGAATTCCTCAGGTGGAAAAACTGTATCATACAGTTAGGAGCTGGGAATGGTGAAGGGAATGGGAATGGAATCTAATATATTTTTAGCACTTTCTTTTCCTTCTTCTTTTTTTTTTTTTTTTAAATTGCCATTGAAATAGTTGTAAAGTAACTTGTGCTCTATCACAAGATGCATTGCAGTGTCTCTGGAGAAAACAGTGGTGTAAAACAGATGTACTACTTCCCACTTCCACCCAAAGTGGCTGGTTACCTACAGGAGCACTCCTGGCCAGCTGCTGCTCTAAAAATGCACCATACTCTAAAGTGGCCACTCTGCTCAGAGCACTCTTGCCTTGTGTTTCCTTGCCAATGCAGATGGCCTGGCTGCACTGCAACATGGGCAAAACTTCCTTCACTGAAACATCTGCATTCTTTAAAATGCCTTTCACAGTGAATGAGTGCAACTGAAGAGAAGATGCTAAGAGCAGAGCTATCCACCAGCTGCTCTGACTTTCAGAAGATGACCAGTCTGCGTCGGAAAAAGTCCACAAGATAAACTTCCATCAATTGTTAGGAAACTACATGGAAGCAGCATTTCTCACACAATGAAGCCCCTATGCACATACTTGGTACAAGGCTGGTTTCACTGAAATAGATGAGAAGTGGCACTACCTCAGTGAAACCTTGTAAATGCCGGTGACTTCCTCTTAGGCTTTGCACATAAAAACCTTAGGTGGGATAAAACCTCCTTTAAGAAAGATGTATCTCACTAAGCTGTGTGTGCTCTCACACTACTGCGCCTTGCAGGGAGGACAAGGGTGCCTTCTCACTGAGAAACAGAAATGTTTTTTTTCCTCTAACAGGGAGGAGGACCATTCATATTGCTTTGTGGAGACTCTGTGATATCCAGTTCTTTACTGGAAAGTACCATGGGGAGTCTCATTGCATGCTACTCTGCAGATGACAGGAGCATGTGGCTTTGTTAAGGAAAAGAGAGTAGTCTCTGCCTGGAAAAAATAACATCATTTCTCCATAACCTACCTGAAATGAAGGTAGAGTTGGTTTAAATGTGTCACTTGCATGCCTTTTTCTGCAACATTTGTGAGAGGGTTCTATATATGAGGAAATACCTCATCTTAATGGGGTCAGGTTGCAGGTTTTAACAGAAAACTATCCAGATAACTCACCTAGAAAAGCTCAAAAAGGCTGAAGCAGATGACAGCTGCTCACCAACACAGACTGGAACAGTGCAGTTATCACCCTGTTGGTCAGCATCCTGGTGGATAATTCCTTTGCAAGACTGGAGCAGAGCAGGAGAACTGGGGAAGAGAAAGAAGAAGGAAAGTTGGAAACACAGAAGCTGAGGCCATCACCCTGGGCTGTGGGATGAACTTGTTAGAGCCATGAGATTTCTCTGCTGTTAGCCCTAATTATCCTAACCCATAGTGACTTTAACCAGTGGTGGCTTGAACGTGCCCGCAGAAGGGCAACAAGGCTGATGAGGGGTCTGGAGCACAAGCCTTATGAGGGGTGGCTGAGGGAGCTGGGGTTGTTCAGTCTAGAGAAGAGTAGGCTCAGGGGAGACCTTATTTCTCTCTACAACTACCTGAGGGGAAGCCATAGCAAGGCATCCAGTGACCGAACAAGAGGACACAGTCCCAAACTGCACCAGGGCAGGTTTAGGCTGGATGTTAAGAAGTTCTTCACAGAAAGAGTAATTTCTCCTTGGAATGGGCTGCCCAGGAAGGTGGTGGAATCACCATCCCTGGAGGTGTTTAAAAGGAGACTGGATGAGGCACTTAGTGCCATGGTTTAATTAATTAGAAGGGCTAGGTGATAGGTTGGACTCAATAATCTCAGAAGTCTTATCCAACCTGGTTAATTCTGTGATCCTGTGACTCTGACACCCTTCTGCCATGAAACCCCAAAGGCAGCCCCTGAGGGAGCATCAGTGCACTGACTCCAGGGCAACACTACACACGTTCTGAATGCAGACTTACAGTGGAAGCTATGTTTGTGCATGTGAAAGGTCAGTCAACTCCCCTAACTTCTGTCCAGCAGTGGCCTGAGAAAGGCATGTGAGAGGGCTGAGACAGGGACCTGGGAGAGCACCTGTCTGCTGCAC
This sequence comes from Tricholaema leucomelas, assembly GCA_013400475.1. NCBI lineage: Eukaryota > Metazoa > Chordata > Aves > Piciformes > Lybiidae > Tricholaema lacrymosa > Tricholaema leucomelas. Next base: position 162,974 of record WAAF01019558.1, read on the forward strand.
CTTCACAGTGTCATCAGTCCAAGGACAGGCTGGTCCAAGATGCAGTTAAACATGATGAAACACATTGCTCACTAACTGGAGTCTTCTGCAGGCCCACCTCCCTCATATGTTGCCTAGGAAGCCAAAATAAAGGAAGGACCACCTTTTTCTTCATACAGTACATGTGTGGGACACAGAGACCAATGATCCTGCCCCTCCAGTGTTTCACTCAACACAGAGTATGGAGAGCAGCTCTTGATTAAGCAAGAGCTCTGAATATTTCCAGCCTAGAGCAAATGCAGCATCCCCAGTCTATTACACACTCTTGCGCCCGGATTTGGCTGGCATGCAGCAGGGAGCTAGCAAACATGGCTGTGGTCCATCACCAGTCTCACATGACTGGTGTCAACGGGGAGCACTTGAAGCATGAGGGATTTCTTGAGCTACTCTCCACTTGAGTGAAGCTACCAAGAGAACAAGGAAACTGCTGTTAGCCCTGTGCCTTTCACAGTATAGATAGACCAGCTTATCCTCTCCTTGTTTTTGCTTGTTGCTTCTTCAGCAGCCTACTCTAAGGGCTACAGAACTTGCCTCTGAACTCAGATATAAAACAGACACCTGCAGCTCCTTCAATTCTTATTACTTTTGTAGGAATGATTACTGCCCAAAAGGGACAAAAATCCCTTTAAATAAAAAATAGTTTTATCTTTTTGTTTACTATCTCCAAATTAGGTCAGCCTTGAATTTAAAAGGCCAAGGCTGGAGTGCTACAACTTGCCACTTAGGCATTTGGTAGCCTATTGTTGCATCACATTTAGAAAGAGAAATCTGAAAAAAATTACCAAGGGAGATCAAGACTGGGCTGGCAAAAAAAAACAGTTGGAATGAAACAAGGAGGCTCATTGTGATGTTGGCTTTGTGAGTTTTTCCAGTTCCTCCTAAGGTATGCCTCTCTCTTGGATGTTAAACAATGCTCTGTGAGAGAATCCCCTGGTGCTTGGCCTGTCAGGGTCAGGCATCCATGGTATCACAGTCATCTGGGGCCCTGCAGATACTGAGGGCATCACATGAACCATGCAAATGGAAATATGTCAAAAGATGGGTGTTTTAGAGTCTATAAGTGGCAAATTTTCATGCAGCTCAGAAAAAGGTCCCTATTGTGTTTGGGAAGATAACCAAAGAATGCTGTCCCAGAGGGCTCCTTCTGTACATGTGAAAGTCAGCTGATGATTGCAAATGGCTTGACTCTTGAGAGAAGGGGTAAACAGATGGGGGTAACTGGCAGATCAAGGACACTATACTCAGACTACTCACATTTAAAAAATACTTTGTTAGTATTCTCATGCAGTAAAAAAAAAACCTATTATAGTGAATAGCTAAGCATCATCACAATATGGAGGTGACTACAGATGTAGGCCAGCATGCTTCGGCACTTCAAGACCAACCATAGAATGTTGACATACAAGCAGGAATAAAAAAGAGAAGGTCAAGATTCTTCACCAAAAAAAAGTTGTTAGAAATAAAGCAGTGCCAAGCAGGGAGAACAGCTAAAGAATCATAGAATGGCTTAGATTGGAAGGGACCTTAAAGACCATCTAGCTCCAACTCCTGCGCTGTGGGCAGAGATATCTTCTGCTGGATCATGTTGCTCAAAACTCCATCCAACCTGGCCTTGAAAGGTTCCAGGGAGAGGACATTGCACTTTCCTTGGGTAATCTGCTCTGGAGCCTCACCACCCTTGTAGTTCTTCCTTATATCTAATGTCAATCTACCCTCTTTCAGTTTGCAACTGTTACCCCTCATCCTGTCACCACACTCCCCTATAAAGAGTCTCCTCCATCTTTCCTGCAGACCCCCTTTAAGTACCGGAAGACTGCTATAAGGAGAAGATACAAAGTTACTACAAAGAGAAGAGATCAGCTAAAACATAGGATGGGTGGCAGATACAGTCTTTTGTAAGTGGGCTAACACTTTACACTTATTTCACTGTGGTCAGATAAACCTGGTTTTATTTCCATTTGGAGATCTGTCTTGTAACAAAGTGATCTCACAGTGAACAAGAAAATGGTGATGTTCCTTACAGAAACAGCAAAATGCTGGACAGGTAGCTTGGGACAAACACAGTGCAGAAGGTGCTGCATGTGTTGGAGGACACTAAGAGAAGGGATGCATGCTTTCAGAAGTCATCTGGCAAGTGTAAGAGCTGGGAATATTGAGTGATAGCCAAAGGAGAAACATTTCCTCTGACAGTCTCTTCAGCAAAAATCTGCTGGTTTTCCACAGTTGAGTTGAATATGAACCATGCTCAATGAAATAATAAAGAAGCAAAGGGCACACAAAATAGGAATCTTGATACATATGGAAATCAAAGAATCATAGAATCGTAGAATGGTTTAGGTTGGAAGGGACCTCAAGGATCATCCAGCTCCAACCCCCTGCCATAGGCAGGGACACCTCCCACTAGAGCAGGTTGCTCAAGGCCTCATCCAGCCTGGCCTTAAACGCCTCCAGGGAGGAAGCATCCACAACCTCCCTGGGCAACCTGTTCCAGTGTCTCACCACCCTCACTGTAAAGAACTTCCTCCTAACATCCAGTCTAAATCTCCCCTCTTCCAGCTTAAACCCATTCCCCCTTGTCCTAACATTACTAGACCATGTAAATAGTCCCTCCCCAGCTTTCCTGTAGGCCCCCTTCAGATACTGGAAAGCCACTATAAGGTCTCTTCACCACTTGATCCTGCATGTGTGATGCCTTCACCCATAAGTTCTGTTCACCCTCTGCTTAGACTTTGCCTAGCAAAGAAGTTCTGGAAGCCAGTCCACAGCACTTGCAAACATCTCTGATGGAGAGCAACTCGCCAGGGAGGGTTTCATGATTCAAGGAGATCATTTATTACCTCATTGACTCTAATCAGGTTGATTTATGTCACTGAAGGATTTGAATCATAACCATGCCTGGAAAAGTGTTTGTAATACCTCTGATTTGATGATAGTTAATAGCCTGACCTTGCTTACCTTACTATCCACACTATCAACTCTGAAGTGTTCAAAGTGTTTAAGGACTTTCTTTGGTTTGGGGAGGTTTTGCTAGCTGTTTTTGAAGCCCTAATAGATGGCTGAATTATCACAGCTTTGGATTTTCCTGCCTTATGTCAGATGACTTTTGCACTCTAGTGATAACAAATTACCACACCATCACTTCTGAAAAGCAGCTTTACAGGCGTAATGCACTAGACAAAATCAGGACAGTGTAACAACTCCTGAAGATAGATTCATGTTACGATATTAGTGCCATGTTATTCTTTCTAGGTCACCTTTGCATGGCATTTGTGCATTTGTAATGTAGGAATGTCTGGCTAAAAATGAAGCTCTGGACTTTTAAATGACTTGGCATGGCCTTCTGGGCCTGAATGTCAAGTCTAGCTAAATGTCTTCAAGGACCATATTTGAGTTTTCAGTATTCAAAAATATGTTATAATATCAACATCCCTTATGCTTTTATTTCCTGGGGAATTTGGAATGACCATGCTTTGCCAGTGTGATATTTTATCCCCTAAACACTTCTGGAAAGCTAATTCCATCAAAAGCAATGATGTTGCTGAGTTTTAATATTTTTTAACTACTTTTGAACTCTACTCTGTACTTGTTCACTGTGTGTGAATCACACTGCAATGTACCATAGAATCCTCTTAATATACAGTTCAAATGCTAACTTTGAAACTCTGTCCAATCTATTCCTATCTTAATTCATACATTCATACATACAATTCAACCCCCATACATTTGGGTATATTATACCCAACCACATCTTTGATGGCACTGGAATGGATGGAATTATTTGATTTACTTACTGGAAATTGTGAACATATTGTATCACACATCTCTGAATACCAACAGCATTCATTTTTAAATACTGTGAACTGTTGGCACTGGAAAGACTAATTAGTGTGATGTGAGTCTAGGTGTGTGACATCAGTCTTCATAATTACATGCTTGATTTAAGATTAACATGTTTTGGAACATGCTTGTATTAATATAGTGTTTGTGGCAAATGAGGCATCAAATGTAACAGTTCTCTCCAGAATGTAGTAAGGCTGTTTTTTGCTATAGGGCATACGGAATCACCCTCTTCAGTACTTCAGTGGTGAAGTTTTCTGACACTGATGGAAAGTCAGAGGACAACAGGGTGGCATAAAGACTGAATGGAATAAATAGTAATGGTACAGGTTAATTCAGCACAGGTTTAAACTGGGTTAAAAATAAATAGCTGGCTTGGTCTCTCTTTTCAGCAGGATCTGTGAAATAAATAGATTTTTCACAGTATCACACACAGTATCACAGTATCACCAAGGTTGGAAGAGACCTCACAGATCATCAAGTCCAACCCTTTACCACAGAGCTCAAGGCTAGACCATGGCACCAAGTGCCACGTCCAACCTTGCCTTGAACAGCCCCAGGGACGGCGACTCCACCACCTCCCTGGGCAGCCCATTCCAGTGGCCAATGACTCTCTCAGTGAAGAACTTTCTCCTCACCTCAAGCCTAAACTTCCCCCGGCACAGCCTGAGGCTGTGTCCTCTCGTTCTGGCGCTGGCCACCTGAGAGAAGAGAGCAACCTCCTCCTGGCTACAACCACCCCTCAGGTAGTTGTAGACAGCAATAAGGTCACCCCTGAGCCTCCTCTTCTCCAGGCTAAACAACCCCAGCTCCCTCAGCCT
>WAAF01019559.1:0-62904 GCA_013400475.1 Tricholaema leucomelas
AGTGTCTTAAACATACATTATTAGATCTTTTATTTGTCTTCTCTCTTACCTTGAAAAACAGTTGCGTCCAGTTCCAGATCTTTCTCCAGCATTTCTCTAGCTGACCACTGGTAAATTGTTTGCAGCTGTGAGGTCTCCAGTGCCAACCCCATGACACATCTCATATCAGCTACATATGCTCTGTCTCCAGTTCTCAAGGCTCTGGTATAGTACCAGACTGTTGTGGTAGGCCTAAACAAGGCAAAATAGGCCTGCACACATACTAACTTGTCCAGACATGTTTTTCTGCTCTCCCTCCTTCTGTTGTGAGAAGAAGCAACCTTGGGAAAGAGAACAAAGAACCTGGAGCCACTGAGTCTATGGACTCTGGCTTGCCCAGACTTGTTTTGCTCCTGTTTACATCCTGTGGTAAATAAGGTACACATACTCAGCTTGTGCCTGCCTCGTGCAAGGCCTATGTTTTCCCAGATTTGGGTAAAGCAAGCCTATAGCTTCACCTAATATGGTCAGGCTTGTATATCTGCCATTCTGATTGGCATTCTGTGTCCAAAGGCTCATTAGTCTCAGGCTACAATGATAAAAAGAGATGAGCAGGTACTATAAAGTGCTCTGCCATTGTATTCATGCTTGTCTGCTGCTGCTTGCAGCTATTGCTCTCTGCTTCTGGCAGTGTTATGCCTCATTGCCTTACTGCCTTCTGCAGCATTATGCTTCACAAACCTATGTTAGCTCTGCTGAACTGCCTGAAAACTGCCTGCCTCAAGTTTACCAGGAATAGGCACCAAATGCCTCCACATGATTGGCCTGCATAGTCAGCATGACCTTGTGCCAGAACTGCACATCACAAGACATCCTGCCTACACCTGAAGGTCTCCTGCCAAGACGGGAAGTCCTGAAGGTATACAGATCACCTAGAGAAATCAAGAAAAGGTCAGAGATCATCTGCCTCCTTTCCCCAGCACACTGTGTAGTCTGGGAAAAATCAGAAGCCTCAGCGGCTAAGAAAACACCAAGAGAATTCCCTGAAAACATTTTGAGCACTGTCTGAAGCTGTAGCTAGCCCCGCAAGTCAGGAGATAATGTTTGTGAGTAAATATTGAAACCTCTTGTAATTCACCAATTGCCTTCTGCCATAAGCAGAAAGGAGGTCCTTGAGTCCATCTAGTGGACAAGCGGTATAATTAACTGCAAGCAGTATATTGAATCTTCCAGTTCAATGAGTGTTTATATTTTTACTAGTTATTTATTAAACATTCTAGATCCTGTATTATTTTTCTGTATAATGTTTCCATGACTGCTGCAGAAGAAACTAATTGTTATTAAAATTAGTGGTCAGGAGTGATGAGAATTTAGAATATCAAAATCAATAAACAATACTAATTTTGAGAAAATACCATCTTGCAATCAATTAATTACCCCTCCATTACACAGACCTGCATTTCTCTACTTTGCCACATCATGTTAGAAGCATAAATATCATCCTATATAGCAGGGGTCCTCAAACTACGGCCTGTGGGCTGGATAAGGCCCCCCAGGGTCCTCAATCCGGCCCGCCGGTATTTACAGACCCCCCCACCAGGGTTGGAGGGGAAACCAAGCAGCCACTTCCTAACACTTAATCCGCTCACAGGCCTACGCAGCCCCCAAGCAGCCGCCGGGATTGGGCTGGAACCAGTGCCTCGTCCTCAACCTGCCCCTGCCATGAGGCGCCTCTTGGCTACAAACTGTGCCGCCGCCACCCCATCCTCCCCCTCCTCCTATTTCTCATTGTCACTCGACAAAAGCAACGATGTTCGTGATTCTGCACAACTTCTAATTTTCATTCGTGGGGCAATTGATTCTTTGGAAGTCACAGAGGAGCTTGCTACACTCAAAAGCATCAAAGGAACAACTACAGGAGAGGATATCCATGAGAAAGTTTGCCAAACTATGAAAGATTTGGAGCTGGACTGGGGTAAACTATTCAGTGTGACCACTGATGGTGCTCCTAGCATGGCGGGGTCCGTGAAAGGAGTGGCTGCACGCATGAACAAAGAGATGGACAAACGCAGCCATTCACATCCAATAGCCACACACTGCATCATCCACCAACAAGCACTGTGCTGTAAATCACTGCAGCTGGACTGGGTCTTGAAAATTGTGGTTTCTTGTGTTAACTTCATTAGAGCTCATGCACTAAACCACAGACAGTTTCAGGAATTTCTGTCTGAGCTGAATGTTGCCTATGGAGATATTCTGTAGCACACAGAAGCCTGTTGGCTGAGTTGAGGGAGAGTTTTGAAATGATTTTATGACTTACTTCCACAGGTTTATGATTTTATGCTTTCTAAAAACAAAGAAGTACCAGAGCTCAAAGATGCAGAATGGAAATGGCACCTTGCGTTTCTGACAGATGTAACAGAGCTACTCAACAATTTCAATGTCCAACTTCAAGGAAAGGGGAAGCTCATCTGTGATATGTATTCACATGTGAAAGCATTTCNAGATCCAGACTAACTGATGAACACTTGCATCGCTTGCTACGACTAGCAGTGACAAATATGGACCCTAACATTGACCATCTCCTTATCCAAAAGCAGGCCCATAGTTCACATTGAAACATAATTTGGGTTTTTGTTGATTACAATTGTTCTTAATTTTAAATACTGCATTCTTTTTCCTGGCTTTTGTGCAGTACTACAAATAAAATATGTGCAATCTGCATAGGAATTAGTTCATTTTTTTTCCATATAGTCTGGCCCCTGACAGTGTCTGAGGGACAGTGTACTGGCCCCCTGTTTAAAAAGTTTGAGGATCCCTGCTATAAAGTGCCACCGCTTGTTGTTATTGCCTGTTTAAAACTATACCATGCAAAAAGAGAATATGTTGAATGTAAAAACTGCTGCTACAGTTAAACAAAGCAAAACAAAGCTGCAAACACACAAAAAAATATTCAGACAGAGCAAGTCTGACAAGCTTCAGTCCCAAGGCCTTGGAAGCTCAGTAAAAGTCTTACGGCCTGTTATGAGCAACAGCAATACTTTATTGCAGGACTACACAGTTACAAGTTGATAGTGATCAAATACAGTATTTTAGTACTTTACAAAATATTTCTGTCTTCCCAGTCTTTCTTTCGAGATATGTAGTCTATAATGAAGGATCCTACTCTGATCCTATGAAAAGCACCCATCACAGATTGTTTACACATCCCTCAAAAGAACACATCACAGATTGTTTACACATCCCTCAAAAGAACACATCACAGATTGTTTACACATCCCTCAAAAGAACACATCACAGATTGTTTACACATCCCTCAAAAGAAATAACAGGAAGAGACAGTAAATTAAAGTAAAATAGAGTAAGATACAGGTGTCTCCAAGCCTTTGTGCAACCACTTGGGACATATGTGAGCCAAAAGAATTTTTTCAAAGAGCTTTACCTGTTTGGACACTTGGAGGCCTCATGCATTAGCAAAAAGCAGACTTCTCATAGAAATCTCTGTAATTACTGTTTTGTATTATTTATCAATATCAGCAGATTGTCCTCTTCTCCAACTGCTACTTTCATGAAAATAAACATCATTCCTAAATTTTAAAGGCAAATCAGTAATAGCTTTACATCACAAGATAAAATTTTAACAACTGTCCAGATCATAACAGCTATGCCTCCATGATCTGCCACTGACCTTGTCAGTGGTGTCTCTGGGCAGTTAATAAAGTCTTTGTCCTGACTCCAGAAATCCTCAAACTCCCAGCACAACAAACAACCAGCGTTCTCAAGGGAAAGAAGTCCATCTTCTATGTCATTAGTTTTCTGACAGATAAAGATCTCTGATTAGTGGTTTTCAGCCTATCTGCCACTAATCATTTTCAGAAGAATCTTACCTCAGTTAAATGAGGACATTTTGGCTGTCAATGCAGTGAGTCAGTTTTGAGAAGACTCGTTTTCATGACTTTGCTTTCACGTGCCTTGGCAAGAAGCAGATACTTGTAAATTATTAATATGATAGGAAGGCACCGGAAGTTACAGCGGAAGGATGAGACAAAACTAAAAATACATGTCTGAGAGAACACAGGATTACATAAAGGGAAAGAAGTTAACCAGAGCAGAGAATTCATTTTAAGTAGATGTACTGGACTGGACATCTTCTGCACAAATCAAAGGGTTCACTGATAATGGATTTCAGAGAACAATGTGGAAAACATCCATAGCTCTTGTAGCAGAATCTGAGAGCATTTTATATGGCTCTATTCACAGACGGAGACCCTTTTGATTTCAGCAGGAGCATCCACCCTCTATCACATCCTGCATCCATAACCTCACAGCAAGATGTTATTAGACTAGTGTCCTGTAATTATATCTAAAAGGCCTACAAATGAAGGAAATTAGACAAAGTTGTTCACAGGAAATAGGGAACAGTAAGTGTCAGACTTCTTTTCCATTAAATATTATCATTAATTTGGTGCTGTTTGCTCTGGAATTCCTTCTGAAACCTGAAAGATCTGTGCAGAGATTTGACTGAATTTAATTGTTTTCAAGCAGGAAAATAAACCACCCATTCAACAAGAGTGCTTTCAGAATTTTTGTGCAGAGAAGTTTGGACACAGATGTATGGGGGTGGAGGGGGGAGGGCCAGATTATGCTGTAACATTTTCTTTACTTTCAAACCACTCACAGTTTTCCCTTAGTTTTGATTATTGCATCACAAAACAGAATTTCAGCTGCACAAGACCCGTTCTCTTTTCTGTCATGTCCTAGGACAAGGCTCTAAGTGCCAAGATTTCTTGCACACAGAAAGCAACATTCCTTTGATTCCTCAAAGACTTATTTTTCTAAAAATACAGATGTGTTCATCTGTACATTAATACATCTGCACATATTTGCCCCTCTCTCAGAAATCTTGCACATTATGTACATGAGCTGAGACTGCAGTCCAGCTGTCATTTTCTGGTCCTCGCTTTTCACAAATATCTCAGGCTGCTTCCAATAAGAAAATTTCTTATGCTCTGTTTCAGCACAGATGTGTTATTTTGATTTGAATGTATACTTTTTCTGGGTTTAATTTTCTACCTTTTCACTCAGGTCACAGAAATTCCAAGTATCAATACAGGATGGGTCATGAATGGATTGAGTGGAGAAATTGGGGGTACTGGTGGATGAAAAGCTGGACATGAACCATCAGTTGGGGGGTACTGGTGGATAGTAGGCTGAAGATGAGCCAGCAGTGTGCCCAGGTGGCACACTGTATTCAACACTGGTGAGGCCACACCTTGAGTACTGTGTCCAGTTCTGGGCTCCTCAATTCAAGAGAGATGTTGAGGTGCTGGAACGTGTCCAGAGAAGGGCAACAAGGCTGGTGAAAGGCCTGGAACACAAACCCTACGAGGAGAGGCTGAGGGAGNATGGAGTCACCGTCCCTGGAGGTGTTCAAGAAAAGACTGGGTGAGACACATAGTGCTATGGTCTAGTTGACTGGATAGGGCTGGGTGCTAGGTTGGACTGGATGATCTCGGAGGTCTCTTCCAACCGGGTTGATTCTATTCTCTTCTATTCTAATGCACACCTGCAACCAAAAAAGCCCAGTCTATCCTGGGCTGCACGAAGAGAAGTGTGGCCAGCAAGTGTAGGGACACAGTTCTGCACCCTATTTCACTCTTGTGAGACCTTATCTGGAATACTGCATCCAGCTCCAGAATACTCAGTACAAGAAAGATGAAGCAGGTCCATAGGAGAGGTGTGAAAACAATCAGAGGGCTGGAACATCTCTCACAGAATCACAGAATCATGGAATATCAGGGCCTGGGAGCGACCTTGAAAGATCATATAGTCCAATCCGCCTGCCAGAGCAAGATCTCTTACACCAGATCACACAGGAATGCATCCAAGTGGGTTTTTGATATCTCCTGAGAGGGAGACTCCACAGCCCCCATAGGCAGCCTGTTCCAGTGTTCTGTCACCCACACAGTGAAAAAAAAATCCTCCTTATGTTTCCATGGAACTTCCTATGCCTCAGCTTCCACCCATTGCCCCTTGTCCTGTCATTGGGCATCATCGAGAAGAGCCTGGCCCCATCCTCCTGGCACTCACCCTTTACATATTTATAAACATTGATGAGGTCACCCCTCAGTCTCTTCTTCTCCAAGCTAGAGTCCCAGCTCCCTCAGTCTCTTCTAGTAAGAGAGATGTTCCATTCCCTTAATCATCTTTGTGGCTATGTGCTGGACTCTGTCAAGCAGTTCTATGTCACTCGTGAACTGAGAGGCCCAGAACTGGACACAGTGCTCCAGATGTGGCCTCACTAGGGCAGAGTAAAGGGGCAGGAGAACCTCTCTCCCCCTACTAACCACACCCCTTCTAATACACCTCAGAATGGCATTGGTCCTCCTAACAACAAGAGCATATTGTTGGCTCATATTCAGCCTCCCATCCACTAGGACCCCCAAATCCTTTTCCACTTCATTGCCAGCAGGTCAGTCCTCAACCTATACTGATCCCTGGGGCTGTTCCTTCCCAGGTGCAAGACTCTACACTTGCTCTTTTTTGAATTTCATTCAATTTCTCCCTGCCCAACTCTCAGCCTGTCCAAGTCTCGATGAATTGCAGCACAGCCTTCTGGTGTGTCAGCCACTTCACCCAGCTTGGTGTCATCAGCAAACTTGTTGACAGTTCTCTCTGTGCCCTCATTCAGGTCATTGATTGAATATATTGAACAGAACTGGTCCCAGTACTGAGCCCTCAGAGACTCTACTAGATACAAGCCTCCAACTAGACTCCATCCTATTTGCTACAACTCTCTGACTTCTTTCCTTCAACCAGTTCTTAATCCACCTCACTACCTGATCATCCAGACCACACTGCCTCAGTTTAGCTGCAAGGATGCTATGGGAGACAGTGTCAAATGCTTTACTGGAATCAAGATAAGCCACATCCACTGCTCTACCATCAGCTATCCACCCAGTTATGTCCTCATAAAAGGCTATCAGATTGGTCAAATATAACTTCCCCTTGGTAAAACCATGTTGACTGCTCCTAATGACCCCATTGTCCTTAGGCATATCAAGGATAGCGCTGAGGATAGGTTTCTCCATTACCTTGCCAGAGATGGAGGTGAAGCTGACTGGTCTATAGTTGCCTGGGTCCTCCTTACCCTTTTTGAAGATTGGAGTGACATTTGCCTTCCTCCCATACCCAGGTACCTCTCCCGTCTGCCACAACTTACTGAAGATAGTAGAGAGTGGTCTGGCAATGACCTGTGCCAGTTTCCTCAGCAGCTGTGGGTGCATGCCATCAGGACCCGTGGTCCAGATTACTCAACTGTTCCTTAGCCTGGTCCTTATCAACCAGGGAAGACTCCTCTGTCATGCATTGTGGGAGAATTTTCTCCCTAGCAGGGCATGAGCTGGTAAACATCAGAGTTCATGCTGGGAACTGTCCTTGGGCTGTCTCGGGCCCAGGAAACCAAGCTGTAAACAATGAGCACCCCACACACAGCTGCAGGGGCTGAGCTTGCCATCCTGCAGGGGTGGGCACCGGGGATTGTTTTGATACAGAGTGACCTATCGGTACCGTACGCGTATCTCTGAACCAATCTGTACCTTCCACTTGTGTCAACCTCAGCTAGCTGTGCACGCCTCTTCCAAATGGCATATAAGCCATTGTACTTCCTTAATAAACCATACTGCACTGCTAGCAGCTAACTGAGTCGACTCATCAGTACCCCCATCTCGCCTCTGCCGGCTTCCTGCTTCCTGCTTCCCGCAGTGCATTCCTCTGGGGCCTCAGGTGTCAGGGCCTCCTGAGTACAGTCTCCAGCAGCACGGATGGAGATGAAGGCATTTAGTAACTGCCTTCTTTGTGTCCTCTGTTACCAAGGCACCAACCTCATTCAGCAGAGGGCCTCTAATGTTAGCTTTTCCTGCAATGTATTTGAAAAAGCCCTTCTCTTATCCTTGACCTCCCTTGCAAAGTTGAGTTCCAACAAGGCCCTAGCCTTTCTAGTTGCCTCCCTACATCCTCTGACAACAGTCTTATACTCTTCCCAGGTGGCTAGCCTCTTCTTCCATGATCTGTAGACTCTCTTCTTCCAATTGAGTTTGTTCAGCAGTTCCCTACTTAACCATGCAGGTCTCCTGGCTCCCTTTCTTGATTTCCTACTTGCTGGGGTGCACTGATCTTGAGCTTGGAAGAAGAGGTCCTTAAATGCTGGCCAACTGTCATGGGCCCCTCTGCCTTCTAGCACCCTATCTCATGAGATTTCACCCAGCAATTGCTTTAAAAAGCCTAAGTTCACCCTCCTGAGGTCCAGGGTTATAGCCCTGCTTAATATCCTGTTCCTACTAGACAAGGTCTTGAACTCCACCATCTTGTGGTCATGAAGGCCAAGGCTGCCGTCGACCTTCATTGCTTCAACCAGATCCTCCTTGTTGATGAGGATAAGATCTAGCAGTGCTCCCTTCCTAGTTGCACCTCCAGCATTTACATCAAGAAATCATCATCCACGCACTGTAGGAACCTCCTGGACTGTGGTTGGCTGAGTAGCCCTTCCAGCAAATATCTGGATATTTAAGATCTCCCATGAGAACCAGGGCCTGTGTTTGCAAGGCTGCTGTTGGCTGCCTGTAGAACTCTTCAACTTCCTGATCGTGATCAGGTGTCCTATAACAGACACCCACAACTGTATCACCGACACTGGCCTGTGTTGTAATCCACATGCACAAGCTCTCAACTCACCCCTCATCCACCCTTGGACAGAACTCAAGATGTTCTAGTTGCTCCCTCATGTAAAGAGTAACTCCACCACCTCACCTTGATGACCTGTCTTTCCCAAAAAGGCCACAGCCAGATGCATTCCAGTAAAGTGAGCTGTTTCACCATGTCTCTGCAATTGCCACCAGGTCATAACCCTGTGACCACACATGGATTTCTAACTCCTCCTGTTTATTCCCCATGCTTGCGTGCATTGGTGTATAAACATTTCAGGGATGGAGTCGAGTACACAGTTTTCAGCCATGAAGGGACGTAGACCCTCTGGTTATCTAAGACACCAACACCCTCATCCTCGAGTGCTGGGCTATTACACCCAGGGTTCCCAGTAGCAAGGCCAGCTACATCCCAGTTGTCTGTCAAAGCTAGTTTAAAGCCTTGTCCATGAGCCCAGTCAACTCATGTGCAAGGATTCTTTTCCCCCTTACATGACAGTTGAACTCCATCTGCTGCCACTAAACTTGGTGCCAAGGAAACTTCCCTGTGGTCAAAAAACCTGAAGTTCTGTTTGTGGCACCAACCTCTAAGCTATGTGTTAATCACATGGGGGTTTTTTTCCTTCCTCTACTGTGGATAAAGTGTGAGAGTGTTGGAGTTGTTCATCCTGAAGAAGGCTGCAGGAAGACCTCAGAAGATCTTTTTGTAGTTTTTCAGCATATAAAAAGGGCTTATCAGAAAGACAGAAAGGGATTTCTTAACATAGTCTGTAGTGACAGAACAAGATTCAACAATTCCGAACTAAAAGAAGGTAGGTTTAGATTAGGAATTAGGAAGAAATTCTTCACCATAAAGGTGAAGAAACACTGGAGCAGGTTGCCCAGGGGAAGTTGTGCATGCCTCATCCCTGAAAGGGTTCAAGGGCAGGTTGAACAGGAATTTAGTCTCTCTGATCTAGTAGAAGATGTCCCTGACCAGAGCAGATCCTGGTCACAGGATCACAGGATATTAGGAGTTGGAAGGGACCCAAGGAGATCATCGAGTCCAACCCCCCTGCCAGAGCAGGACAATACTAACACAGATCACAGAGGAACACATCCAGACAGGCCTTGAAAGTCTCCAGAGAAGGAGACTCCACAGCCTCTCTGGGAAGCCTGTTCCAGTGCTCTGTGACCCTTACAGGAAGGAAGTTCCCCCTTGTGTTGAGGCAGAACCTCTTTTGCTGCAATTTACACCCATTGATCCTTGTCCTATCACAGGAAGCAAGTGAGCAAAGCCTGTCTCCCCCCTCGTGGCCAGCCTTCAGATACTTTAAATATTTATCAAATCCCCTCTAAGTCTTCTTTTTTCCATACTAAAAAGCCCCAGGTCCCTCAGCCTCTCCTCACAAGCCATGCCCTCCAGTCCCCTAATCATCCTCGTAGCCCTCCACTGGACCCTCTCCAGCAGATCCCTGTCCCTGTTAAACTGGGGAGCCCAAAACTGAACACAGTATTCAAGATGAGGTCTCACCAGGGCAGAGTAGAGGGGAAGGAGAACCTGTCTTGATCTGCTGGACACAATCTTCCTAATACACCCATGGTCCTTGAAGTTTCCTTCCAACCCAAAACCATTATATACTTCTCTGATGAAATTCAGGAAAACATGGACTTGCTACACTTAGATTTAACAAGCTGTTCAAAAACCAAAAAGAAAGAAAAACCCCAGTGATTCCTAACTCTGGACCTTTTAAATGGCAATCCTTAGCGGATCCAGCCGAAACCACAGAACGTTTCCACAGACCTCGAACACTGCTTGCTGCCAGCTGAAACACTGCTGCCCTGAAGGCGGTCACAACCAGGCGGCCGCCCCAGGCCTGCAGTGCCGCTTTCGGTCACTGGGTGTCTCCACACGCCCGCTGCAGGCCCCTCTGCCTCCCGGCGCTCGCAGGCCGCCGTGAGCGGAGCAGACGCTGCCTCTATAGGTTGTCCTCTGAGATGTGCCCTGTGTGGGTATGGTGCAGACCGTCTAACCCACTTAAAATATCTAACACTGACCTATATTTGGCGAAGGGAGGAAATAATGCCGTATCTCATAGATTATGTTCTCATTTTTCTCCTCAGCCTTCAAATACAACCTGCATGAACAAGATCATAGAATCAACCAGGCTGGGAGAGACCTCCAAGATCATCCAGTCCACCCTATCACCCAGCCCTGTCCATTCAGCTAGACCATGGCACTAAGTGCCTCGTCCAGGCTTTTTCTTAACACCTCCAGGGGCGGTGACTCCACCACCTCCCTGGGCAGCCCATTCCAATGCCAATCACTCTCTCTGGGAAGAGCTTCCTCCTAACATCCAGCTTATACTTCCTCCAGCACAACTTGAGACTGTGTCCCCTTGTTCTGTTGCTGGTTGCCTGGGAGAGGAGACTGACTCCCCACCTGGCTACAACCTCCCTTCAGGTAGTTGTACACAGCAATGAGGTCCCATCTCATAAGGATCAATCAATGCTCTCAGGTTATGTTTCAGGAAAAAAATTAACAGAGTTATTTATTTCAATCCACTCTAGCCTAACCACTAATAATACACATACTCATTTACTTATTAATCAACTATTTAAGAGCAGAAAAAAAAGGATAATCCTGGTCTTGGGATAGTCAACCTTGACCAAAGCTATATGGCCACTGTGAAACTCTGAGAGTGGCAGGTGCTAAGATCCTTCTGCTGTCTGCCTGACAGCATCTGGAGGAACTGCATGCCCTCTTTGCACTGCCTCTGTCACTCATGGTTGCTGTGAATTCAACAATTCAGTAGATTCAAGCAGCAGGTTAACAGTCATTAGCATGTAGATCCTTTGGAAAAGAAGGGCCTGACAACAAAATGGAGAGAGGGTGCTCTGAGTTCACATACATGAAAAAAAAATCAGTTTTCAGTGAGGCAGTGCAAGTGAAGAATCAAAACAACTAAGCAGGAAGCTGGTCTCCAGTAATTCAAGATAGAATGTGGCAAGACCTTGCAGAGTTTTCAAAAAAGCAAGAAAGCACAGTTAGGAGTTTATGTTACGATCAAAAAGTAATTTCAAATCATCTTTGAATGCAAATCCAATCCTTCCAAATGTTGAACATGGCTTTTGTAGTAACTTCAAGCTTTGGTTGTTGTTTTCTGGTTTATTTTCAAATCTTGAAATATTTCATGAATTCATAGGATATCTCAAGTTGGAAGGGACCCATAAGGATCATTGAGTGTAATTCCCTTCTCACAGGACTACTTAAAACCAGACTATGACTAAGAACATCATCCAGACACTCTGTGAACTCTGACAGGCTTGGTGCCATGATTGGCCTTTAAGAAGCCTGTTCTAGTGACAAACAACCCTCTCAGTGAAGAAGGTATTTGTAACATCAACTCTGAACTGCTCCTGATACAGTTTCATTCCATTTCATGTCCTATCGCTGATCACCAGAGAATGATCAGCACTTCCCCCTCAGCTGCCTCACTTAGGAGAGTTCTAGACTGCGGTGCAGTCACCCTTCATTTGGATTTGACATCATAGTTCGAAGCAAGGAAATACACAATCTGTTTATACCTCTCTGAAGGGCACTTTTCCAAAGGCTGCAAATGGGAATGTAGAGAGAACAGCTTTTACAGCAATTCTCCAAATTCTCTCTCAGACAATTTCTTTGACCTGTCCAGACACTATAGAATAGAATCAACATCACCCAGCCCTGTCCAGTCAACTAGACCATGGCACTAAGTGCCTCATCCAGTCTTTTCTTGAACACCTCCAGGGATGGTGACTCCACCACCTCCCTGGGCAGCCCATTCCAATAGCAAATCACTCTCTCTGGGAAGAAGCTGTGTAGACAGCCAGTACTCCCATCTAGGCTAAGGTTGAGGTTTTCATCTATTTCATACTTTCTAAGATTTGGCATTCCTTTGTTTAATTAATCAGCTTTTTATGTGTTTAACAGCAAGACAGGAACTGAAAAATACAATAAAATGTGCTTTGTCATTACCCTGTTTGTCGCTCTGTAATTCTGATAAGCCAATATATAACTTAGATTCCACAAATGCATAGAGCAAGGAAGACACCTGGTTCCTTAAGGGAGAGATCAACTATAGATTACCTTAACTATCCGCTCTTTATTCCTTAGGCAAAGTAAAGCAATTGTGTCCAACCCGAGAATGCTTTGGCTTTTAACATGACTTCAAAATTAAGAAAAGGAGACTTCAAAGTTAAATTATAGAAGAAAAAACAGGGGAGTCTGGGATTCATTCTTTTAGGGTACATGTCAACTATTGCCAGTTTAAACAAGAAGAAAGTGTGCCTGATGAGGCTGGCTGCCCTAGTGAGACAGAGTCATAGAATATAATCATAGAAGGCAGTGAGTTGGAAGGGACCTCTCCAAATCATCTAGTCCAATGGTACCTGCAGTAAGCAGGGAAATCCCCAACTGGATCAGGTTGCTCAGAACCCCATCAACTCTGACCTTAAGTGTCTCCAGGGATGAGGCCTCCATCACCTCCCTGGGCAACCTATTCCAGTGATTCACCACCCTCATATTAAAGAACTTCTTCCTAATGGTGAATCTAAATCTACTCTTCTCTGGTTTAAAAACATTGCCTTGTGTCCTAATGCTACATGCCTTTGTTAACAGTCCATCTCCAGCTTTCTTGTAGGACACCTTCAGGTGCTATATGGTCTCCCTGGAGCCTTCTCCAGGATGAACAGCCCCAACTTTCTCAGCCTGACTTTGTAGGAGATGTGATCTAGCCCTCCGATAATTTTTGTGGCTCTCCTCTGGACCCACTCCAGCAGATGCATGTCCTTCTACCTGGAGCTGGGTAAGGCATTTGACTCTGTCCCACATGACATCCTGGTCACCAAACTGGAAAAACACGGACTTGATGGGTGGAGCACTGCTGGATGGTGGCACACAGAGAGTGGTGATAAATGGCTCAATGTCCACCTGGAGACCAGTGACAAGTGGCATCCCTCAGGGGTCAGTGCTGGGACCAGTGCTGTTTAACACCTTTGTCGGTGATATGGACAGAGGAATTGAGTTTGCAGTTTGCAGCAACTTTGCAGATGACACCAAGCTGTGTGGCACAGTCAACTTGCTAGAGGGCAAGGATGCCATCCAGAGGGACCTGGACAGGCTGAAGAAGTGGGCCCAGGCCAACATCATGACATTTAACAAGGCCAAGTGTAAGGTCCTGCACCTGGGTCAGCGCAATCCTAAGCATAGATACAGGCTGGGTGGTGAATGGCTGGAGAGCAGCCCTGAGGAAAAGGACCTGAGGGCAGACCTCAGATGAAAAGCTCAACATGAGCCAGCAGTGTGCACACACAGCCTAGACAGCAACTGTGTGCTGCACTCCATCAATAGAAGTGTGGCCAGCAGGGCAAGGGAGGGGATTCTCCCCCTTTACTCTGCTCTCATCAGACCTCATCTGGAGTACTGTGTGCAGTTCTGGAGCCCCCAACACAAGAAGGACATGGAACTGCTGGAGCGAGTCCAGAGGAGAGCCACAAAGATGATCAGAGGGCTGGAACACCTCTGCTATGACGACAGGGTATGAGAATTGAGGCTCTTCAGTCTGGAGAAGAGAAGGCCATGTAGAGGCCCTCCAGTATCTGAAAGGGGCCTACAGGAAGGCCGTCGAGGGACTATTTACAAGGTCTTCTATTGACAGGATGAGGAGTAACAGTTTAAACTGGGAGAAGGGAGATTTAAACTGAGTGTTAGGAAGAAGCTCTTTACAGTGAGGGTGGTGAACAGTGCAACAGGTTGCCCAAGGAGGTTGTGGATGCTCCCTCTCTGGAGGTGTTCAAGGCCAGGTTGGATAAGGCCTTGAGCGACCTGTTCTAGTGGGAGGTGTCCCTGGATATGGCAGGGGATTGGAACTGTCTCATCTTTGAGTTCTCTTCCAACCTAAACCATTCTACAATTCTATGATTCTTATGTTGAAGGCCTGAGCTGGACACAATACTCCAGGTGATGCAGAGCAGAGTGGCAGAATCACCTCTCTCAATGCTTTTTTTGATGCAGCCCAGGATGTAATTGGTCTGGGCTGCAAGTGCACATTGTTGACTCATGTCCAGGTTCACATTCACCAGTACTCCCAAGTCCTTTTCTGCGTGAGTCCTTTCTATTACATCATCTGCTTAGCCTGTATTGGTAAGGAGCAACATCCTGAGCCAGGTGCAGCTCCCTGTACCTGGCCTTGTGAAACCTCATGACCTTCACCTAGGCCCTCTTCTCCAGCTTGTCCAGGATCCTATGGATGGCATCCCATCCCTCTGGCATATTGACAGCACCACTCAGCTTGGTGTCATCTTCAAACTTGCTGGGGGTGCACTTTGTTGCACTGTCTGCATCATTCATGAAGATATTTAACAGCACTGGACCCAGTACAGACCCCCCGAGGGACACCATCTTCATCCAAACATCAAGCCATTGATCACTAGCCTCTGGATGTGACCAGCCAGTCAATTCCTTATCCATTGAACAGTCCATCCATCAAATCTGTACCTTTGCCACTTGGTGAGTCAGATGTTGGAGGGGACCATGTTAAAGACTGTACAGAAATCCTGATAGATAACATCCATTGCCCTTCCCTCATCCACTGATGAAGTCATTCCATTGTAGAAAGCCACTATGTTGCTCTTCATGAAGCCATGTTGGCTGTCTCAAATCACCTCCCTGGCCTCCACGTGCTTTATCAGAGCTTCTAGAATCTGTTCCATGGTTAGGCTGACAGGTCAGTAGTTCCCAGGGTCCTGCTTTCGAACCTTTTTAAAAATAGGTGTAATGTTTCCTTTCTTCCAGTCACCAGGGACTTCATCTAACTGCCAGGATATCATGGAGAGTGGCTTGGCAACTACATAAGCCAATTTCCTCAGGACTCTGGGATTCATCTCATCAGATCTCACAGACTTGTATATGTCCAAGATCTTCAGGTGGTCATGAACCTTGTCTCCACTTACAGTGAGAGGAACTTGTGCCCCGATCCCTGTCTTGTGGTCCTTCAACTTGGGAGGTGTGAGGAGAGAGGTTACCAGTGGAGATTGTTATTCTGCAGCAGCCATGAGCCCATGTGAAAAAAATGGTTCAATAAATATCCCAGGTGCCAGGAGTAACCTGTATGTATTATCATCTGCCTAAATATACTATAGAGATGCAACAAGTATTATTGTTTAGCCATGGTTTGCAGAGGTCTACTGGTAGCGTAGAAACAGACATTTCCTATTTGTCTGTGCTGAGAATTACGAAACGTGCATTTGTGTTTGTATGGATAGGGAGGGCAGTCCACCCATTGGACAGACATTCTGAGGACACTGATTTGAATTTCTTGTGCATAATTGCACTTTGCAAGTAGAATAAAGTTGGCATGTTCACATCTGCAGATTTACTGCTCTCTTTTAACATTTCCAGACAGCTTTGGCAAGAATCTTGGTAGACCACCATCCAAAGTATAAGGAGAATCTTCTGTCTAAGTCAGTAGTGTTGACAGGCCTGTGTTTCCCTTTGTTAAGGAATCCTACTCTGGAACCCAAAATAGTTTAAACAACTGAAGCTGCCTCTTTGCAGGCAAATGCTACTTTTCTAGCTGGTTGGACATTCACTTCTTACCATCACCAGTACTGGCTCCCTAAACACAGGTGGCAATAGCAACTTTCTTGGCAGAGAATGTCGGAGCCAGTGATAGAGCACAGCACTTTGTGTCTTTATTATAAAAATGATACATAAATACAGTGTTCAGACAAGCTGATGGAGAGAGAGGAAGGCTTTACACCATTTCAAAGCACTTTATATCTTTCCAAAGACAGCTTTTTAGAACAACTATGACTGTCCTTTAGTGTCTCGGGTGGAATTTGGATGCTTATTTCAGGGGCTTTAAGAATTATGAACCAGAGCAGCAGGAGGAATTCTGCTGGTATGACTTACTCTTTTGGTCTCATCCCAGAAGTGTACCACAGTCAGTAATAACGAGTCTGAACAAGATGCTGATGAAGGCCTATGTATCAACTTATGAGATATACACACTGTGCTAGTTTGAGCCTAGCTGGGATGTTTTGGTGAGAAGAATTAGATCATAGGCTAAGAAATGAAAACAATGGTGTCTACTTCCCTCACAGTCTTGCTGAGATGGGTAAAGAAGAAAGGCAAAACAAAGATTAGGTCACTTCGCTTGGGCACTTCGTGCTGGGCTGTTCTCTTCTCCTTGCCTGCTGGGGAGTTCATGGCTGCTGGCTGAACTCCATCTTGCTTTCTNTTTTCCAAAGTAAAGTGGGGGCAGAGGGAACACCCAAACCATCACACACACCTATCACAGAACATTAGAGTTTGGCAGGGACCTCCAGAGATCATCAAATCCAACCTCCCCTGCCCAGGCAGGATAACCTAGGATAGTCCTAACAGGAATGCATCCAATCAGGTTTTGAAAGTCTCCAGAGAAGGAGACTCCACGGCCCCTGTAGGCAGCCCATTTGAGTGCCCCACCACCCTCACTGTAAAGAAGTTTCTCCCCATGTTGATGTGAAACCTTCTACGTTCAAGTTTGTTGTTCTTGTCTTATTACTGCACACTACCAAAAAGAGACTGGCTCCATCCACTTGACACCCACACCTCAGATATTCACAGACACTGATCATATCCCTCTCAATCTTCTCTTTTCCAGATTAAACAGCCCCAGGTCTCTCAGTCTCTCTTCATAGGAGAGATGCTCAAGACCCCTAATCATCCTCATGACTCTCTGTTGGACTCTCTCCAGCAGATCTCTGCCCAGACCTGGATACAATACTCCAGATGTGGTCTCACCACAGAATAACCTCCCTAGCCCTGCTGGACACACATTTCTTGATGCATTGATTTCTATCTTATTATTTGAACCTATAACTGCAGACAACATCAGGCTTAATTTATGACCATCAACTACATGAAGACTAAACCTCCAATCTCTATCCTTTGATATTTTTTTTGTATCTTTAGTAACAATGCATTTTTCCCTGGAATTTTCAGTTGACTCACAGTTAAGTTCCTTTTAGAAGGCACATTTCATAAGGATATTACAGAATCGAGGAAAATCAAGGTAATTTACTAGTTCAGAATGGGAATTACAAGGTGTCATGGATTGAGCTGAACCTGCTGCTGTTGTTCATACCATGCTGCAGTCATGCCAGCTTCAAAAAAATGGAAGTGCTAACTGGATCAAAGTCTGTTTGATTAAATAGGGCTGGGTTATAGGTTCGACTGGATGATCTTGGAGGTCTTTTCCAACCTGGCTGATTACATGATTCTATGATTCTGTGATTCTATGATTACAGGGCTTGAAGTTCAGATTGCAACAGATTCCTGTTCTGATTGCCGCTTCTGGGTTCCAGGTTCTTGGGTGTTGGCTCTTTTCTGCAGGCATGGCAGCAGAATCATAGGTGGGAATCTAGATAGCACTGGGTTTGGTTTTCTGTTTTGTGCTGGTTTTTTCCCTGTGCTTCCTCTGCAGATAGGCTAAGATAAGGTAATAGTGCATTGTATTATTAGATTAAATAGATTATTACCTAAGGTAATTATGCATTGTGATTATGATATCTCATATTATATTAAACTCTTGTCGTATCTCTGCATCTCAACACTGAGTTTTATGTGTTACTTTTCCTCTCACTTTTGTGTTGGGNCATAGGTGGGAATCTAGATAGCACTGGGTTTGGTTTTCTGTTTTGTGCTGGTTTTTTCCCTGTGCTTCCTCTGCAGATAGGCTAAGATAAGGTAATAGTGCATTGTATTATTAGATTAAATAGATTATTACCTAAGGTAATTATGCATTGTGATTATGATATCTCATATTATATTAAACTCTTGTCGTATCTCTGCATCTCAACACTGAGTTTTATGTGTTACTTTTCCTCTCACTTTTGTGTTGGGGGAGCAAGCAGATTAGCCTTGTGCTAAACCATTATACAAGGATTTTCCAGGATCATCAACTTATCTTTCAGGGAAACTGACTTTGAAACTGAAGTTTTGGCTAAATTGCTACCCCTGAATATATTCAAGACAAACTGTGGTCCATTCTCTTTTGTAAAGATGCATTTTCAAACATCTCTCTGAATTTTCTGCTGACCAAGATGTCCCTCCTTTGTGCTTCCTTAGAGTTTGTTACTCTAAGTAACAAATAAATAGGGCCATGTTAATCAGGTGTTTCTCTGGGGATCACACAGCAAAGGATGATGTATGGAGATGCAGGTGAATGTAGTGAAAGCAATTTGCACTAGTAAAAAAATGTGTTTTTTTTTCCACAAATAGATCAAAAAAGCTTACTGACAGTATTCCTCCCTTACGTTTTAATGACTTTAAACATTTTGACAAACTGCTACATAAAACTTGCCCCAAATTCTCATTTAATGTGCTCTATAGCTAACATCCTTTACTGCTTGCTTCAAAAGCCTGTGAAGCAGAAAGCACAGAGGCGACTTCCTACACACATATAAATACCTGAAAGGAGAGTGAAACAAAGACAGCGGCCAGACCCTTCTCTGTAGTGCTCAGTGACAATGAGGAAATGGGCACAGATTGAAACACAGAAGGTGCCCTCTGAGCATCAGGAACCTATTTTATCATGAGGGTGACTGAACTCTGGCACAGGTCACCGTGACAGGTTATTTGTCTTCCACCTCAGATTTATTGGATAGCTGTCTAAGCACTGTCCTAGGGAAATGGCTCTGGATGGTTCTGGTATAGAAGGGACGTTGGTGACCTGCAAAGGCTCCATCTGACTTCAGTCTCTCTGTAATTCTAAGCTTACAGCCATCCTCTTGCAGACAGTTGAGGAGATGGCTAATCTTCCAAGCATTTCAGACAGAGACTTCAATGAGAAATGAGGTTTGCACCAATGTGGTATCATTTCCCTGCCAACAGAGGACAACGGAAGTGGAAATGTGGGGCAGTAGCCCACCAGTCTCCCCAACTCTAACCTGTGAATGAGCTTGATAGTAATGGAACTGTGCACCTGAACTTGCATACTCTCACTTTACATTCAAAGGCAAACAAGCAAAGCAATTTGGAAAAAAAGCAGAGGTGCCAAAGCTTTCCCTACAAAGCTGCAGCAACTGCAGTGAGTGGGACACTGCACTGGTCTTCAGGCCTCCTGTTGCTGTACTAAGCAGAGTAACAAGAGTGATAGCAGCTGTCAGCTTGAGGCTTCAGAGCTGACCTCAGCCTGTGATGAAAGGCTGTATGTCCATACACTTGTGTTCTGGCTGTTGAAGATGTAGAGCAGAACTGGACAAAGGGAGAAGTTTGTGTGTAGAGAATTCAGCTGGGAGATGGATGTATGTTGGAGTTTCAGGATTGGGGAATGCTGGCTCTCTTAAAAACTGTCATAGAGTTAAGATCTTTAACAGCAAAGGCCAAAATCTCACTGCCTTTGAAGTAACCCACAGGTCTATACAGTGGGGAACAACATGAGAGCTCTATGTACTGTGAGAATTTTGTGCTGTCCCTTCCTTGCTCCCAGACAGGTAGTCAATCTTTCCTAAATTAAACAAATGAGTCTTTCCTTGCATTGCTTAAGCCTTGCACCAAAATAGATAGCTGAGGGCCCTTAGGAACTTCACAAAGCCAGACCACCAGTTTGTCTAAGGGGAAATGAACACATGATCCCTCAACTGCTCTCCTGAATCTTCAGCTTGCCTCATCCTGCTGTGGAAACACATCATGGTTTTTCTTAACTGTTTTCCCAACTACCCCTTTGAAGATCCATCTACTCTTCCTTCTGCTGCCTTTTTCTTACTGTATCTCTATGCCATGCACCCCACCCCCTTTGAAATAGATCTGGATGGAGATCTGAAAACTTCATCTTGACCCTGCTTTGTTTGACTAGAAGGTCTGACCGTTACAACATTTGACTTGTAGCAGTTCAGATACTGATGCTGGCCAAGTCTTTACTGAAATTTATTTCATTGTGTTTCTCCTGGAGCTCAGGGAAGAACATCTAATCTCTCACTACCTGTGAAGAGCACAAAGCAAGATTAGGTCTAGCCTGAGACCTTAAAAGTGCCAGTGATAGAAATAAAAGTAGGAGATAAAAAGACTCAACACTTACGTGTGAGCCTCATGTCAATGTGCACTTGCAGCCCAAAATGCCAGTTCTATCCTGTGCTGCATCATAGACCTCTTGGAGTGTATCCAGTGGAAAGCCATGAAAATAGTCAGATAGCTGGAACACATCTCATGTCAAGAAAGGCTGAGACACAGTTGGGGCTACCAGGGGTCAGGCTCTGCTTGACCTGCTGCTTATAAATAGAGAAGGGCTGGTGGAAAATGTGGTGGTCAGAGGCTATTCGGGGTACAGTGACCACAAAATAATAAAGTTTTCAATATGCAGTGAAGCTAGGAGGGACATCAACAGAACATCCACACTTACTTCTGGAGAGCAGACTTTGGCTTATTTAAGGAACTAACTCAAAGGGTACCTTGGGAAAAAGCCCTTAAAGACAAAGGGGTCCAGGAAAGTCAAGCCTACTCAAAGAAAGAAATCTTGATGGTGCAGGAACAGGCTGTCCTGATGTGCTGAAGGCAGAGCCACTGGGGAAGATGACCAGCCTGAAGGACTTCTGAAGGAATTAAGAGGGGGAAAAAAAGAGGCCATATCACCTTTGGAAAGAGGGGGGGAGGGGTAACTCAGAAAAAAAATTAAGGATGTTGCCAGGTTGTGTACAAAGAAAGTAATAGAGGCAAACGCCCAGTCAGAACTTAGACTGGCCAATTCCATGAATGATAGTAAGAAATGTTTCTATAAGTATATTAAAAAAGAGGGGCAAGGATAACCTCCATTTTTTTGTTGGACAAGGAGGGGAATGTAGTGACTAGAGATGAGGAAAAGGCAGAGGTACTTAACACCTTTTTGCTTCATTTTTCAACAGTAACGGCTGGCCTCCTGAGCTGGTAGATGGGGTAAGGGAGCAAAACGGCTGCCCTGTAATCCAGGAGGAAGCAGTTAGGGACCACTTGAGCCTCTTTGGATTCTCACAAGTCTATGGGACCAGACAGGATCCATCCTAGCGTGATGAGAGAGCTGGCAGATGAACTCACCAAGCTGTTCTCCATAATTTATCAACAGTCCTGGCTCACTGGAGAGGTCCTTGACGACTGAAAGCTGACAAGTGTAGTGCCCATTCACAAGAAGGGCTGGAAGGAGGACTTGGGAAATTACAGACCTGTCAGCCTGACCTCAGTGCCATGCAAGACGATAGAACAGATCATCCTGAGTGCAATCACAGGGTACCTATAGGATGGCCATGGGATCAGATCCAGCCAGCATGGATTTAGGAGGGGCAGGTCCTATTTGACCAAACTGATTTATCACCAGGTTACCTGTCTGGTGGACGTGGGGAAGGCTGTGTATGCAGTCTACCTGGACTTCAGCAAGGCCTTTGACACTGTCTACCACAGCAAACTCCTGGCAAAGCTGGCAGCCTGTGGCTTGGACAGGGGCACTCTGTGCTAGGTTAGAAACTGCCTGGAAGGCCGAGCCCAGAAAGTGGTGGTGAATGGTGCTACATCTAGCTGGCATCCAGTAGCTAGTGATGTCCCCTAGGGATCAGTGCTGTGCCTAGTCCTGTTTAATATCTTCACTGATGATCTGGATGAGGGGATTGAGTCCTCCATCAGTAAGTTTGCAGATGACACCAAGCTGGGAGCAAGTGTTCATCTGTTAGAGGGTAAGAGGGCTCTGCAGAGAGACTTGGACAGGATGGACAGATGGGCGGAGTCCAACACTATGAGTCTGACACAAGGCCAAGTGCAGGGTTCTGCAATTTGGCCACAACAACCCCATGCAGCACTACAGGCTGGGGACAGAATGGCTGGAGAGCAGCCAGGCAGAGAGCGACCTGGTGGACAGCTGAACATGAGCCAGCAGTGCACCCAGGTGGCCAAGAAGGCCAATGGCATCCTGGTCTGTATCAGGAATAGTGAGGTCATCAGGACCAGGGAAGTAATTCTGCCCCTGTACTCAGCACTGGTTAGGTCACACCTTGAGTACTGTGCCCAGTTCTGGGCCCCTCAATTTAAGAAAGATGTTGAAGTGCTTGAATGTGCCCAGAGAAGGACAACAAGGCTGGTGAGGGGGCTAAAGAACAAGCTCATTAGATGTAAGGCTGAGGGAGCTGGGGTTGTTCAGCCTCGAGGAGATCTCATTGCTTTCTTCAACTCCTGAAAGGTGGTTGTAGCCAGGTGGGGGTTGGTCTCTTCTGCCAGGCACCCGGTCCCTTCTGCCAGGCACCCAGTGACCGAACAAGAGGTCACAGTCTCAAGCTGTGCCAGGGTGGGTTTAGGATGGATGTTAGGATGAAATTCTTCACAGAGTGATTGACCGTTGCAGTGAGTTGCCTGAGGTGGTGGTGGAGGTGCCATCTCTGCAGGTGTTTAAAAGGAGGCTGGATGAGGTACTTAGTGCCATGGTTTAGTTAATTAGAAGGTCGGACTCGATGATCTCGAGAGTCTTTTCCAACTTAATTCTGTGATTCTTTGATTCTGTGAGAAGAGAGCTCTTGGGAGATACTGTATTCAGCATCGATACAGTCTCACCTTGGATATTGTGTGCGATTCTGAATCTCACCACCGTTTAGGACGGGTGTGAAGGTCCTTGAATTCGTCCAGAGGGCAGCAGAGCTGCGAGAAGGGCTATAACGCATGTCCTGTAACAAACAGCTAACAGACTTCGGGCTCTTCTAGTCTGGAGATGAGGCATAGGGGTGACCTCATTGCTATCTACAGCCTCCTGAGGAGGAGACGTGGTAGGGAGGTGCCGATCTCTTCTCCTTGGGATCCAGTGATATGACTCGTGGGAAAGGTTCACATCTGTGCTACGCAAAGTCTGGGCTGGGCATGCAGTAATACTTCCCTACCAAGGGGGTGGCCATGCCCAGGAACAGGTGTGATGGTTTGGGTGTCCCCCTCCCCCCACACTTTTAGAAATTGCCCAGACTAGACTCAGTCAGCTCTGGAAATTTGAATGAAGCTTATATTTACAGCTGGCACAATTTACAAGCAGATATTCACAGTATATACAGTTATATACAGAAATATATAAGGTAAAAAAGGTAATACAAACACAATTCCCCTCCCAGAAACCTGAGTCCCCAGGAGGGGCTCTCAACCACCCCTCACCTTCCCCCTACCCCTCTCAACCTTACCCCAGTCCTAAGGAAGAATGGAGGTTCGGCCAAAAGGGTTAAAAGCAAGGTGAAGCAGCCAAGCAAAGGAGGGTGAGGTTAGAAAGCAAGATGGAGTCCAGCCAGCAGCCACGAGCTCCCCAGCAGGCAAAGTTCCCCAGCAAAGAGAAGAAGCAAGTGCTGTAATCTTTGTTTTGCCTTTCTTCTTTTGTATACATCTCAGCAAGACTGTGAGCGAAGTAGACCTCACCATTGTTTTCATTTTACAGCCTATCATCTAGTTCTTCTCACCAAAACATGCTAGCTAGGCTCAAACTAGCACAACAGGATACCTGGTCAATGCTCCAAGCCTGTCAGTGTTTAATGCCCCTAACAATATGCTTTAACTTTTGGTCAGCCATAAAGTGGTGGAGCAGTCGAGCCAGATGATTGACCTAGGCCCCTTCCATTTAGGAACTATTCTATTCTCGTTAACGGCTTTTTTTCCCCAGTAGCCTTGCAACTGACACTGTCACACCTCTTCTGTAATCCGCATTTCTCTTAAAGACTGAAAGTTTCGCTCGTCTCTTCTTTAAGGACTTCTGGGCTCTGCCACTACGATTAAGCAAAAAGGCTGGCCAGAAGACTGGAAATCATACCCGTTCGTCTACTTAGCCTTTCCCTTGAGGCAGCCGACGATAAATGACTGACAAGGCCTGCTGGACGGTACGTGCTCCCAGGCCCTAACCCACCCCGGCGCAGGCACCGCCCTTCATCCCGAGTTGTAAGCATCCCACCGCCGCTCCACCGAGGTTCGCTCCGTCCGAGGGAAAGGGGCCTGAAAAGCTGCTCAGACGCGGGTGGAGAGGCACCGAGCTTCCGTTTAAAAAAAAGCACAACAGAAACCAACAAGTTGTAACTGTTATAAACCTCAGTTAAGAGCATGCAACTAGGGAAGGCTGCAGCGAAGGCAGAGGCAGTAACTACCTCTCCGCGGCCGCTCCACCCACCCCTCCGAGCGCGGTCCGCCAGGCGGCCGCTGTGGCGACCAAGCCAAGGTGCCGCAGGCCAGCCACAGACCCCTAACGGAAGCTGCTCCACCGCCCCTTGCACTCTGACCCCGCTGTCGCTGCGCTTCCTGTTCCTAACCGCGTGGGCGCGGCAGCATGGCGGGCGGGGCGGCGGGTGATGTGCAGTGCCTGAGCTACACGGGGTGCAACTTCCTGCGACAGCGCCTGGTCCTCTCCACGCTCAGCGGGCGGCCGCTGAAAATCCACAAGATCCGCCCCAAGGAGGAGGACCCTGGCCTCCGCGGTGAGTGGGGGACACCGACAGCCGCAGAGGGAAGAGGGAAGGGGTCGGAAGGGCGGCGGAGCTACGGCCACGGCTTGATTCCGGGCAGGGATAGCTTTGACACCGCCTCGGCAACTCCTGCAAGGGGGTGGGAGTTGGAGGGGTTCTAGCTGCATGCCAGTGCCTTACTGTGGAAAAGCTGTCGTCTACCTATCCCGCATACCCGACGCAGGCGGCGAGTTGGCTGGGGCTGGCACACGTGGGTGGCGAGGCTTTGGAAGGAGAATGCGTGGGAGCAACGCGGAGATGTGGAAGAGGCCAGGGCAAGGAGGATGTCACCGGACTTGTTTTGGTGGCAGCCATGTGCCGTGGAAAGACCCCGTGTCGACAGCTGTGCGACTTTCCGCGGGACGCTGCAGCCGTGATGCTGGTCCAGAGCGGGCCCTCGTGGGCCGGTCCGAAACACAGGGCACTGAGCGACGGAAGTGCGATGTGGCGGACGGGCACGCCGAGCGCGGGTCTCACCCGCCGGCCGGTTGCGTGTGGGTGGGCAGCCGCGAGGCTGGCCGTGCCTCTGGCAGCGGCTCTCCGGCAGAAGCGGTAGCACCTGCTGGCACTCTGGCCGCCGCTTTCTGCCGCCTGCCCAGCTTCCAGACCCGCGTCTCTCTGGAAGCCCAAGCGTCCACAGTTTAAGGGGTCAGGTTTCATCGTTTGGATTTGGGTTTTTTGGGGTTTTGGGTTTGATTTGTTTTGGGTTTTGGTTGGTTTTTTTTTTTTGGTTGTTGTGNCAGACAGTGCTAACGGTGAAAGACATGAAATCCATTTACGTCTCATTTCTGAGGGCTTTCAACGCTGTGGACTTCCTCGAGGAAAACCTTACTTAAAGGGGTACCCTTTTTACTCCCCTAATATGCCCTTTGGCGTCTCAGAGTAAATTTCTTTGTTGAATTGAATTAAGAAGGCAAGAGAGTAGAGACTGAGAAAGAGACGTTATCGTGGTGTTATTTTGTTGAACAAAGTGTGACGTTCAGAACCAGCATAGATGCTGCTTAGCCTATTGAGGAGGCTTTATACCTTGAGGTTCCCTTTTGAATCTGTCAGAACATTCTTGTGTACTGGACATTTACCATGACCCGAAGTATTTATTGTTGTCGTGAGAAGTTTGGTGGTGGTAGAATTTTGTAGGTTTTACTATGTCCTTAATAAAAGATGTTTTAACTGCCTTTTTAAAGTATGGGTTAAAATGTAAACTGTTTCAAATATTAGCAACAGTTCTGGTGATGATTCAGCATGCAGTTCTCTGCTTTCCCTGGCTGTACCATTTGCAAGCAAAACTGTTTTACAGGTTTGGTCCGCAAAAGGTAAGCATGCGTTTGCAAGGATTCCCTCTTGCGCTGGAAGAGGTCCCCATGCTGTAATCTGAAGTTGTAGTTTTAGAACTTACCTGAACCAAGAGCAGAATCTGCACCATGTGACTGAAGTAAAATTAAGGACCTGTAATTTCTGCCGATAGTTCTGTAGTTTAAACACCAGTTGCATCCTAGAAGCTTATATAGGAAAGTCTGATTGCTGTTTGAGAAGTTACACAGAGTTATTGCTGGGGGAGTCTGCAGCCTACCAACTGGTATGCAGGTGCTGTGGGTCCTTAAAACCGCCTGGGTTTTGAGCTCTGTGTATGTTCATGTACTTTCCTTGATGCTGGTCTGTACCACCTTGGGATACCTAAATACTAGAATGCTAACGTGTCGTATTCCTTTTTTTTTCTCCCCTTAAATACGCTGTCTGAGTGAGAGTCCACACAAATAAGAGAAATATGAATTAGGCCCACACAAACTGCTGCAGTGTACACAGTAAGCAATAAAAAAGCTGATGGGGAGACTTGTGGGTTTTTTCCCTAGGCCTTATTATGCCAGCGACAGATTTGGAAATGAAAAAAAATTAAAGCCTGCAGAAATTTGAAAGCCTGCAGATAGGTAACTGTGTCTCTGGAAGGAACAGCTCTGCAGCAGTACTTTGCATCTGAATGTCTCCTTCTAAATCAAGACTTTTACAGATGACAATGGGAAGCTGTTATTACCTTGATATGCCTAAACATTCAGGGTCCTGTTTGGTAGGATTTGTATGTTGTGCTTCAAACTGAGAAAAATGTAAGTTGTCAAAGATATTATTACCCTGTGCTTAAGTAATCTGTCAGGCCAGTGTGGTCAGAAGTGCCATGTGCAGGGGAAAGGACTGTGGCTATTCCAGTGGTCGTATCCTGGAGGCTCAAAGTAGCATCTCTAGTTTTATAGTGACTTGCCTTTTTCTTGTGTGGCACAACTATACGAAATGAAAAGTGAGGGTAGGCTTGCTGTTGTAAGAGGCAGAAAAGGGAAAATGTGCAAGTGTGGTGTTGAAGTTTATTTTTAACAGGAATGAATTTAAGGAACTTTTAAAATTCTGTCTTTGTTCTCCTCCCTAGATTTCGAAGCAAGTTTTATTCGCCTGATTGACAAAGTGACCAATGGCTCTCGGATTGAAATAAACCAAACAGGTGAGATTGTGTTCTTCTGGGCTGTCTCTCTTGCTGCAGTGAAGTTGGAGTTTTGGCTTGGCAGATGTAGTTGTTCAGGTCAATCAGAGAAAATCAGAAATAACCAAACCGAGAACTTCTGTAGTAACTGCATGCAAGAAAATCGGTGCTCCATCATAATGCAGAGGGTTAAGGAAACTTGAATAAGTAAAATTAGATGGGGTTTTTTGTATGCAGGATTTCAGAGAGGCTAAGGGCCTGCTGAACTGGAATGGAATTTTGTAGAAGGCAAGGTTTACATTCTAAAAAGACAGACTTCTGAGCGAGACTGTTTTCCTAGTCATGCTCAGAAAAGGCATTGATTTGAGTGAGAAGCATCCTACATAACTATGTTATCTGGTTCTTGTAATTTTTTTTTTTAATTATGGATTTTAAGGATCATAGTTGGTCAGTATAGCAGACGAGCTGCCACCAGGTATGCTGAGATAATATCTCAGCATACCTGGTGGCAGCTCATCTGCTAGGTCTGGTGAAGATTAGCTGCTGCAGAGGGCAGTATTTGCTTGTATCATCACTTTGGGGATTGCTAGGAGATCTACTACTTTTGGGTGTCATGGAGGCAGGGAATTAATATGGCCGAGGCAGGGAATTAATATGGTCGAGTCAGGAATTATAAAAACAGAATTAATTTATTTCCCTGAACCCCGCCCCTCAAAAAAATATATACAGAATTAGTTTAGGTTTATTTACATAAATACTCAATTTGCTCAATTCAATTGGGAATTCTTCAAAGGATGTTATGGGCAAATGTAGAGATTAGGAAGTCAGGAAATGGAAAAGGCTAAGCTACAAACACAGCTTGAGCCCACTATCAGTCAGGCTGAGCAGAGAATCTGAGGGAAATACAGGCTTTACTCTCAGAGTTGAGATAGGAAATAGGGTGTGATCCCTTGATGGATTCCTCTGCAGCTGGGCTGCCTTCTGATGCTGCAAGCAATGTCCAATAGTGGATCCAAATGGCGAAAGACCAAGGCGCGTGAAAAAGCTGCCAAACTCAGAAGTGTCTCAAGACATGACTTCCACAAGACAGAGATTTGTGGAAATGATGCTGCCTCAGCAGTGGCAGGGGAGAGCCAAACTGCTGGGTCCGGGTGCTGCCAGAAGCTCTTTCAAATGAATCCCAGGGCTTGCCAAGATTCCAGATTTGCACAGAATAGTGCAGAAGTGGGGACGAACTGTCCAAAAGCAGGGACAGTGCAAAGCCGAGAGCTGTGCAAAAGGTAGGAACCATCCCAAAGCAGAGACAGTCCAAAACGGGAATTCAGTCATGGCAGGAGCTTTCTCAAGATGGGGACTTGTCCTGTTGAGAGCTCTGTTGAGGCAGGAACTCTTTCAAAGTAGGAACATTGCAACTTTTTCCCTTGCTCTCGTCTTGTCTAGACAGAGTGTTCATTTGCCATTTTATACTGGGTGCGAAAGCCCAGCCAACCACCAGCCCAGTTCTAGTGTGGGCTTCCACACGGGTCAGTACATGTGTGGAAAAGGCACTTTTTCCTGTTCTCCCAGGGAGGTGGTGGAGTCACCATTCCTGGAGGTGTTCAGGAAAAGACTGGATGAGGCACTTAGTGCCATGGTCTAGTTGACTGGATAGGGCTGGGTGATAGGTTGGACTGGATGATCTTGGAGGTCTCTTCCAACCTAGCTGATTCTATTCTATTCCCGTCAAGCCTGGGAACATGGGGGAAAAGCAGTTTTCCTGCCTTTTTTGTCTTCACATTCAAACCCGCAGTGGGGGCTGGGAGGGGGTGGGGGTGGGAGAAGGAGCGAATTGGGGGTGCTCCAGAACACTGGGGCAAAGAGGAAAGTAGGGGAAATGATGTGCAAGACAGGTTCTCATGTACTGGCCCATTTATTAACTGCAGACTTAGAAATAACATATTGGAAGTGATACCATAAAATCTTCTGTCTCCTGTTTATTTATTTGCTGGTGTGCATTGTTGCAATCTTGTAATAGTGGCCAGTGTGCTGGCAGTGCTCTCATTTGGTTTGCTTCTCTGGCATCCTCCTTAGGTACCACTTTGTATTACCAGCCTGGCCTTCTGTATGGAGGCTCCTTGGAACATGACTGCAGCCCCAGTCGTAGTATTGGCTACTATTTGGAAGGTCTGCTCTGCCTGGCACCTTTCATGAAACATCCATTGAAGATTGTCTTGAGGGGAGTAACTAATGATCAAGTAGATCCTTCGGTAAGTAATCAAAATTAAAGAGAGTAGGAGTTTTCCTTCAGTTGCTTTTTTGTAATCCTTCACATCCAGAAGTATACAGGATTACTGCATCTGCCAGCAAACTCTGAATCAAGCATCTGTTAAACCATTGCCTTTCTGCATCCTACTCCAGACTGCAGTTTGCAATCACAGAATCAACCAGGTTGAAAGAGACCTCCGAGATCATCCAGTCCAACCTGTCACCCAGCCCTGTCCAATCAACTAGACCATGGCACTATGTGNTCCAGGCCTTTCACCAGCCTTGTTGCCCTTCTCTGGACACGTTCCAGCACCTCAACATCTCTCTTGAATTGAGGAGCCCAGAACTGGACACAGTACTCAAGGTGTGGCCTGACCAGTTTTGAGTACAGGGGAAGAATAACCTCCCTTTTCCTACTGGCCACACTGTACCTGATCCAGACCAGGATGGCATTGGCTCTCTTGGCCACCTGGGCACACTGCTGGCTCCTATCTACCAGCATCCCCAGGTTCCTTTCTTCCTGGCTGCTCTCCAGCCACTGTCCCCAGCCGGTAGCGCTGCTTGGGGTTGTTGTGGCCAAAGTGCAGAACCCTGCACTTGGCCATGTTAAATCTCATCCCCCTGGCCTCTGCCCACCCATCCAGCCTGTCCAGGTCCCTCTGCAGGGCTCTCCTGTCCTCCAACAGATCCACCTTTTGACTTTCAGTTTTCTTAACTGCTTCAGTTGTCTTCTCTGAAAACTGCTTTTAAATATCATGTGAGGCCCTGCCAATGATTTGCTTGTATTCTCTTAGAAATTAAATTGAATGTTACTCCTACCAGGATATTAAATCTCTGAAGGTAATGGTTAGTGATTATGCTGGGGTTTTATAACTTTGGTTTTTTATTAAAAAACCTCAAACACCAAATACTATGGCTTGTGGAGAGCAGCATTCCTATTTACCTGTCAAGTGAGGCTGCTTGTTTCCCTCTGAGTAGATTAAGGAAACTTTGTCAGATGAAAACCAGTTTAAACGAATGCAAGTACTGTGAACTGTAATTGCAGAAATTAGAAGAGTCTGTGAGTCCTTCTGTTATTCATGGGTTTTCTTCAGTACTCCTCTTGTAATTAAAAAAAAATTCTCTCAGTGCCTCTGTCAGACATTCATATGTGTCAAAGTACAGTCAAAGTGGATTTCTTCCAGCATTGTCAAAAAAAAAAGTAGAAGAGGAAGGGTGTTTTGCTAACCTTCCAGTCACTGTGGTTAAAGGTGCTTAATAGCCATGGTAGATAGTAAGAATCAAAGAAGTCTCTTTTGGTTACCTGTCTTTAAGCACAGTGGAGAAATTCTGGAAGGATTTGGAAACAAAGAACAGTCCAGTTTTACTGTTGCTTTCAAGTAATTTTAGACACTCATTTAAGTGACTGAGCCTTGATTCTGGAAATTATTCCTTTTCAGGCGTCAGGCACATGAGCCAATAGAGCTGAAACAATTCTGGTTGAAGTGAGTGCAAGAATTTGAGCCAGTTAAGTTTGTACTTGAAGGGGGCTTGCACTAGCCAAAGCTCAGGCACAGGATGTTGGAATCCATCATCTGAATCTCTGTAATGTTTTTAAATGCTGAAAGAGTTTAAATTAATTTGAAGTTGTGTAGAAACTGAGTGAATATTTACTATCCATGCTTGCCCTCAAGCTGTACACCTTCTGGCTTTCCAAGGAGAAGAGAGAAAGGCAAACCAGCGTACATATATTGTGTATGGTTTACAACGGGCGAGTTTTCCCTGATGCTCTTCGTGCAAGCACCTCTCCATCTCAACTTGGTAGATACAATAGACATGACACATATTGTCTGCTTTTGAGAGTTTTTATTTGGCTTATTTGTAAAAGCAGTACCATGTTTTATAAACATGTCTTTCTTCTGGAGCTAAGTGAGCTCTACAAATGTATCCTTGCATGAGTGAAGTCAACATCTGCCATCTACAGATAAATGCACACTTTTAGATACGTGTGTGGAAAAGTATATTTGTATATACACAGATAAGATCTTACAGCAAGCCCTTTCTGATCTGCTTTCAACCACACAGTCCTGTGTGCTCTAGTACCTTGGATGCTTTTTAAAGCTTTCCCTAAAACAGTTCAACTAAATGGTAGAGAGATATTCTGCCTTTTTTCCTGGGGGTATCTTCAAGGTGAATAGTGTGAGTGTGCATCTAGAGAAATGAGACCTTTCCCTCATGGTAGCAATTTACAGGTAGGCTAACCCACTGGGCTTTCTGAAATCTGCTCTTGGCACTGAGGTCTCAACTCTTATCCAGTCATATCTGTTGGATGTGCTTGTTGTGAGTTTGAGATTGCTCTTTGCCTGAAAATGTCTTTTTGTCAGGAGGACGAAAGGAAACACAGCAAATCTCCTGCTGTGAGGAGAGTGGAAGTGGTGGAGGGTGAGAGAAGGGGCATTTCTAAAGGTTAGCTTCTGCGTCTGAGTTCACTGAGACACAGGTCAGGACAAGTTCCTGGTACATAAACAGTGTGTTTATGCTAGCATTTTTTAGTATGTATTAATAGCCCTTCAGTGGAGTGCAATGGAAAGCCCTTTGGTAGTTGGTACCATTCTAAAGGGGCCACTAAAACCCAGGGCTCACTTGCTCTGAGTGGATCATGGTGATAACAGCTTGTCAGTGATGCGTTCTAAATGAGAGTGAGAGATACCACTTTACTTGCAGTTGTGGGGAAGAAACATGGCTTTGAAATACCAGCCTGAACTGTCCCCTGTCAGTCTGCATTAGAATCATAGAATCATAGAATGGTTTAGGTTGGAAGGGACCTCAAGGATCATCCAGCTCCAACCCCCTGCCACAGGCAGGGACACCTCCCACTAGAGCAGCTCGCCCAAGGCCTCATCCAGCCTGACCTTAAACACCTCCAGGGAGGAAGCATCCACAGCCTCCCTGGGCAACCCGTTCCAGTGCCTTACCACCCTCACTGTGAAGAACTTCCTCCTAACATCCAGTCTAAATCTCCCCTCTTCCATATTAAACCCATTGTTTGTGTTGTTTCTTTGAATAGCCACTTATAGGGCCTGGCCACAAATAGCTTGTGTAACAGCAATATGAGACTGCTGTATAAAGTTGAGGTGGTTTCAAATTCTTCTGTACACGGAATATGTCCATAGAATGTCTCTGTAAGGTGTCTTTTTGAAGGGAATGGAGGTGGTGTGCAAATAATAGTTCCTATTCCCCTTCCTTTCCCCTGCTGTTGTTTTTCTGACAGATACATAGTGATACCGTAACCTGCTTTTACAACAACTGTTCTTAATGTTTGGGTTTGCAAGGAATGAAGGTTTTTTAACGGCTATGCTATGGGACTTTCACTTGAAATTATTTTCCTTCTGGCATGAGTCTAGCACGTGAAGTTTTGGCTTGGGAGCAGTGGTTTTCAATGCAAATCAAAAATCAGCAGTTATCTGTAATCCCATGAAAACAAGTTTTTCCTACTGACTTTTCTGCCCTTTTTTTAACTTGCTAAACTGTGACTTTGAACTTTGCTGCCTGCCCTGAGTGCAGGTCCTTGTCCCCACAACATAACACTGTATGTGTGGCAGAGATAAACATTATTCTATGCAGTGTTAATGTCTGTGCAGACCAGCTAGTGCATGCCCCTTTCCTAGGTAGCCATGTGCTGTAGCGTCTATGTCTGTTCTTGGAGTTTTGCACTAGCTAAGGGATTTTACAGGCCACTAAAAGTGACTTTAAAAAAAAAACCACAAGTTTCTTTAAGGGAGAAAGATTTGTATTGCCACTAGTTTGTGAATAAGCAGTGTCTACGGGACTTAGCAAGTTGTCATTTGTGGTGAGGTCTGTTCTTGATTGTGTGATGCATTTGCTTTGGTACAACTTGGTGTTGTGTTCTGCTCTGGAAATCAAATAACTGCCCTTTAAGTGTGGTCAAAGGATGGTTTCATGGCAAGGTATAGGCAAAACACTAGAAAATAAGACTTTATGTCTCAGTTCTGCTGCCATCTCATGATCTCCACCTCTTCTGCTCATCTGCCAAGCAGAACAGTCTTTTCTTCTTCATCATGTGCTGCTGATTACCTCTCTACTGAGGCTGCAAATTGTGTCTGTCTGGAACCTGGTAAGTATCACCTCTGTCATTTGTCTGAGGACTGGGAAATATGACAAATCTCTAAGACTTTTGAAACAGACAAACCAGACTCCAAATTGAACCAACTTTCTAATACTGACATAAAATGCTTTCACCAGAGGTAGAGTTCAGTCCAAAGTATTACAAAAGTGGAAATGGAGGAGAGAACTTTTTTTGGTTTTCGCTTTCATAAGAAAGGGGGAGAAATTTTGCGTAACTTAAATCCAAACCACATCAGCTTGTTGGAACCTCTGCCAGGGTGATACGTGTGTGCATGTTTGTAAAGGTTTCTCCTCTGAACATCAAATGTATGTGATTAATGAGTACTACCAAGGGACCTAAATAAGTCAGTCTGGGTGTAAAAAGCTTTTAAAAAAAAAAGCCATAGAACAAACGAATCATTGACTTACGGCATTTTACTGATACTACCATTAAAAACAACACCAAATGCCTCTCTGTGAGTATGTTGGGCAGCAGGATTTGAAGAACAAGAACGGTGGCATACGCTTGTAGCTACTTGGGTAGCTCTTACAGGTGTTTGACTGCTTTGCAGATGAAATCTATGCTAGTAATTGCACTCTCAGCAAAGCAGAGAGAATGACACTCCAAAAAGTGGATTCTGGATGAAGGCACAGGAAGGACAGTGCTCTGGATTTTTTTTATTGGTTTGTTTTCCCCTTCTCAGCTGCTATCTACTGCATGCTTGTTTTCTTCACCTGAATTTAGTTCCTCTTTGGTCATGCTGTCCTGGCCCTGTATCTCCCAAACTGCTTGTCCTGTGCTGTTGCACTGCTAAATCATTTTTGTCACTTTTGGCAATGCCTCTGAAGTTTCAGCAGAGGGAAAAAAGAACAGTCACTGTTATGTTAGGTCATCAATCAGGAAGAGTGATAGCAAAGAAAATCATGCTTAGATCTGGATCTGGTGAGCATCTGGCTCAAAGGGAGTACATAGGAGATGACTCTGAAATGGGTGAGACTTCTAAATATTTCAAGAGAAGTTACATAGACACTTTTGTTTCTCAGAAACAGCTGCAAAGGATTTCTTGACAGAAGGATAAGGTTCTTCCTGCTCCAAAGTGCAAAGAGTCTTGCAATCATGATTTATTTAACTGTAGAAATTTTTAACAATGACAGAAAAAAATCCAGTAACTGGTTTCAGAAAAGTAATTTTTTTGAGGTGTAAAGTAATGTGTTTGTTTAGAAATAGCTGAAGCTCTCTGTGCTGCATTCCCCTGTCTTCCTGTGGAATACTTGAAGAATTCTTGCCTTTGTTAGACACTTCATAATGCAGTGATTTTAAAATTACTGACTAGTGTGACTTCTAATAAAGAATATGTTTATTTTAATTCTGTGTTTGTAGGTTGATGTCCTTAAGGCAACAGCTCTACCCTTACTTAAGAAATTTGGAATTGATGGTGAAGGTCTGGAAATCAAGGTAAAACAACTTGTTCCTTTCTAGCACCTCGAAATGGTACTTCTGCACTGCTTCTCAGGACCATATGCTTGCTGCCAGTATCTGTTCCCAGCAGATACATAGTTGTAGCTATGCACATTTATAAAACTGCCTCTTCTTCTTGTCATGCTTTAAGTGGCACACCAGCCACACAGTGATTGAGGATGGGGCAGAAGAGAGATGCAGAGGCTATGAGTAGAGAGGGTAAGGAGAAATCAGTGACTTTTCTTAGTGTCTTAGATCTCAGCAAACAAAGAAACCTTTTTGTTTTCTTATACCTTTTTAGTAATTTCAATTTATTTTTCCTTGCACCTGTTTTTCCTGCCCTGCTCAAGGCTAGGGAGCTGAATCCATGTTTGGATGATTGAGGTTTGCTTCCAGTTTGGAAAATAGGGGTAAAAAGCTTTTCTCCAAAGTCTACAGAGGCCAAATAATTCTGGGTGCAGAATGTTTCATGGATTTTGCTTTGTTGTGGGGGTTTATTTATGGGTTCTTGTTTGTTGGTTTGGTTTTTGGGTTTTTTTTGGTTAAAAAATTAAACTACAGCCTTTAAAAGTTAAGAACAGTCATTCCAAATGTGTGAAAGTTCTTGCTGCACTACTAGTCTCTGCGTACTCTGCCAAGCCTCCTGGGTGTCTCCCTCCACCCTGCCTATAACCAAGACCCTATGTTGTCACTCTGGGACTGTATGCCATTGTT
This sequence comes from Tricholaema leucomelas, assembly GCA_013400475.1. Classification (NCBI taxonomy): domain Eukaryota; kingdom Metazoa; phylum Chordata; class Aves; order Piciformes; family Lybiidae; genus Tricholaema lacrymosa; species Tricholaema leucomelas. Next base: position 36,143 of record WAAF01019559.1, read on the forward strand.
CCAGTGATGCTTCAGCAGGGCCAGTCTCCAGCTGTCCATGGCCCTGCCCTAGTCAACCGTGGGTCCCCTGAGCTAGACCCACCAACAAGCTCATGTGCCAACCCCTTTTTTGTGGACGCTGGATGGGGTGGTGGGCCAGGGTCAGGCTGGCCATGCCTGTTTGTGGGAATAAATCCATTTTAGTCCCTCGTATGCCTACTGAGTATCAAACACTTAAGCTGTACAGTACTGATTTGCCTAAAAGACCAGTCAAGGTTGCCTTCATGGTAAAGATACTGGTGGTGTTTGGTTTTTTTGTTTGTTTGAGTTTTATTTTGTTTTCAGTTGAGAAATTACGCCCTACTGTACTTGTGAGAGAGGAGGAAAAAACAAACTAATTTTTCCTTACAGGCTTGGTGCAAAATCCATTTTTGCTATCAGGATGTTTCTTTTCTTGCCTATTGTTTATGTAATACCCCTACTGATAGCATTTTATTATATGTGAAATAAAAGCTAGAGTATTTCAGTTTCTAAATACATTCCTTGTGCTGTTTACTAACCTGCTTCTTTCCCCCACTATTGTTTTTAGATCAACCGGAGAGGAATGCCTCCCAAAGGGGGTGGAGAGATATTGTTTGCTTGCCCAGTGAGAAAGGTCTTGCAGCCTGTTCAGTTCACAGACCCTGGCAAAATCAAGCGCATCAGAGGCACTGCGTATCCTTGAAGTTTCTTTTGCCTTTAAACTAGTTACCTTAAAGAATTGTCTCCCCACTTGAAGTTCCAGGAGTATACCCATGTTGCTTGGAATGTATCCAGGTAATGCAGAGTGACATGACACAGAGGGATCACACAACTAGATTTCAGGACCATGTCTCAAAACTGGTGTTTTCAGAATGCTGCTGTTCAAAAAGCATTGGTAGACATGTAAGCAAATTTTAAATTAAACAGCACTATTTAAAATCTTTTCAAAAAGAAAAAGTTGTTAAAATACCTTCCATCATGTAATGTGGCAGCACTAAAGAGGACACACAGTGGGGGAGCTGTGTTGCAGCAACCTCTTGTAGTCATCCAAAACACTGAATGCACCGGCTGTACAGAATGATCAGTTTTCTGGTGATTACTTATGGGTTTTGGCCTTATGATCCTAAAACTTTTGGTTTACCTATTCCACAAGAGAATGCAATAGAAATTTGTAGAAAAGGAAGAAAACCTCCCTTCTGCAAGCTGGGAGGTTTGAGTGTATTTCCCCGCGTTGCTATGTGCATGTAGGTGCAGATGTGTGGTTAAATGTGCAGAACATCAGACTCTGTTGTAGTTTGAATGGAATGTGGAACACAGTGTGCTTTGTATGTTTGAAGATCTGTTATGAATATCACTGAAGCAGCACCCAAGTAAAAGGGCACAAAGGCAGTTCATCTGTTGTGTAATTTGAAGAGATTGGTTGGGGTGAGCAGGAAGATAGTAAATTCTTCTTCCCTGGAACTGTTGCCTTAAGATCCTGAGTGACCCTAGAACTAGTGAACTTGATAGCCTCACAGCACTAAAAAATAGTTGAAGAAAGCAAAAATAATTTTATTTTAAAGCACTTTAATATATTTTTATTTTGTTAAACTATTTGTCTTTAGTCTACTCAATATCTCCCTGATAGTAGATGGATAGCAAGACAAGATTTCTTTCTGTTAATTCAGAGAAGCTTCACCCATCATCACCTTTGAGTAGTATGAGAAGAGTAGAGCATGCAGGATTTACTCCATCATAAGAAAGCATAAAATGACAGAACAGCAATTTAAAGTTATCAAAGAGATTTTTAAGATGGATGTTTATTTAGCAACAGTAAGCTGTTCTTAACATGTTTTGCATACCTCTCTTCAAGGTATTATCTGTGGAAAGGCCATAGAATGCACTTAGGCATATGTGCTTCATAAATAAGGAGACTGGACTGGTGCTCAGGAACAGATGTGTAGGACAAAATTGCGTTTTCCAGAATAACGCGTTGGGACCTCTTGGTCACTTTCATCAATCTTGCGTTTAAATTTCTTTTGTGACCACAATGAACTCCTTAGCTTGGAAATGTAGATACTCTGTCAGAGTGTCACCGCAGATGGCAAACAGAATGGTGGAATCTGCAAGAAGCATCCTGAATAAGTTCCTCCCAGACATTTATATCTACACAGATCATATGAAAGGGGTCAGCTCTGGAAAGTAAGTATCCTGTATTCACAGGGAGTAGAAATTTGATTCTGCATTTTCTTCATCTGCTGGAGTATTCTGGTCTGTAATTTCATTGAGTTTTAGACCACGATATTCTATTGTGCTGACTTGAAATAAGTATTCCTCACAGAGGAAAAGTGGAATGGATCACTAGATATGTTTGTTTTACTCCTGTGTTGAACAAGGAACGTAGTGTATCATTATTGCCACTGAAGGCAACTTGAGCTTTCTTCTCATTGCTTTGAGATGCGATTACAATCTGAAGTACCATCGTGTCTTGTGAAGGACAACATTCAAACTTGACTGCACACCCTGTGATGAAAATGGTAGTATTAAGGAAAGGACAAAACTGGTTTAGACAGTGTTCAAGCTGTATAGATTGTCTTCCACTTCACCATTATATAAGTAGCTGAAGGAGTGTCCTTTCACCAGTGAGGACTGGAAAACTGAGAAATTAATTTACTGTGCTTTCACAGATTTTGTTTGCCAGCAGGACACAGAAGTGTTGAATGCAAGTCAAACAATGTTACTCATTTGTTGTCCTTGGCACTTTTTGATGAGGTCGAAGGAGTTCTGGATAATATTTTTCTTCTTTCTGTATGCTCAAATCCAAGCACACACATTTTCTTTTGCTGTTCCTGATTACCTTTAAAGAGAATCATGTTAGATCTGCAAAATTATTAATATAAAAATTGTTCACTCTAAGTATTTTTCCTGTTTTCTAATCCTCCATCATATGGAGTAATTCAGGTTAGTAAGTCTTGTGGCTTCAGACTGTTAACAGTGTTCAGAATTGTGGAAACACTTCTGGGAGTTGTGTGTTTTGGGGGTCATATTTCAGTTGTTATCTGTCTCTAAAGTAAAAAAGTCAAATTATCTGGGGCAGCAGCATTATATTTACTGCTTGTAAGGGCAGCCCATGCAGGGAGGGTAAAGAATAGTATGGGACGGTGAACTGAATGCTTCTCCGTCCTGCTGGTGCATGCGTTTTTCTGATGCTGCTGTGTTGCCACATTCAGCCTAAGTAGGGTGCCAGTTGGATTGCATTACACCCGATACTAACAGTGTGCCACTCTGGCAAACCTGGTTTTATTACCCATTTCCCAGCAATTATGTATGTGTCTTAGCAGCACAAGGATTAGGAAAGCAACATGCCTCATTGTTTCTGACACGTGTTCTGGTAGCAAGCAAGACCAGCAAGGACTAGTTCAGAACATAAAGCACTGAACAATATGACCCTTTCCCAGTGACAGAAACTTCAGGAAATATGTTATCTGAAAATCTTCTGCCACCTGTGATGTCTCTTTAACCAAAAACTTTGCAGTTCTGATTTGAGCATTTGCAGCAAAACATTTGTCTGTGCAGGTGCTGTCTAATGCTTTTGGCACATACATGAGGCATTGGATGATTTGAATTTTTATTTAGGCAGATTTTGATATGCTGCTGAACACTGATGAGTTCTGCCAGTGTGCATTAAAGGGTTCTTGTCCAAAAAATAACATCTTAATACTGTGTGCATTAAAGGGTTCTTGTCCAAAAAATAACATCTTAATACTGTTGTGGTCTCACTGTCTAGATCTCACTCTCTGTCAGAGGAAGGAGAAAAGGAACATCTTTAGCATACCTTCTGTGCTGTTTGGCGAGTGCAGGCAGTTAAAGATGGATGGGAACCATTGATACCTTTTTGTTCCTGCCCTACTGAAATTCTCTGGAGGAAATGTTATTTTTCTGGCACTGGGGTAGCTTACGTATATTGATGTTTGGGGTTTGTTCTTCTAGTTTGTCAGTGATGGTGACATTCTTTGCAGTTCAGGGTCAGTGTGACTTTTAATTAAGAAGTTGGGGTGGTGGAGACAGTAGGAGTCCAGAACTGTAGAAAATCCTGTGTGTGGAATAAAGTCAAGTTAACCTTCTTTTGAATGGCTAGTTATTGGTGTTCTTCCAGGGCCTATAAATAAGAGGATTTTGTGACATTTTTATTTTCCTTCCTTAAAACTTTCTGATTTCTCAGCAAGCTATATCCAGCCATCTGGACTTTCTTGCAGCATGAAAGTGTTTCTTTTTCTCAACTCCAACAATAGCATTTTGTAGAATCCTAAGTTCTAAGGAAAACAGCAGGGGTTTTTTGTTTCTTTGTTCAAATTATATGCTCAGAATTCTTACATGATTATAACTGTTTGGATGATATCAAAGTGAACTTTTTTTTTTTTCATTTTCTTGCCTGGTGCCATGGTTATGGTACTTTGCTAAAAATTGAAGACTCCAGGGAAAGAGCTTGATCCCTAAAGAAAGTTAGCTTTGGTTTTGAGTGTGCCAGAGTATAAAATACACTACAGAAAGCTTCGAAATGTTAATCTTACACAAATCAAATGAAGAAAGGTATTTCTGGAGTGCAAATATTTTATTAGTTTTCCTTTTTAAAGAATTCCTGCCAGCAATAGCTCGTGCAGTAGCTTTAAGGCAAAGTGGTACTGGGTTTAACTTTCAAGTACTGTTGTTCATGTTTTCTTCAAAGTGAATCAAATGTACAGGATGGGAAAGTTGTTGGCAAGTCCAGATTCCCAGTGTTGTCCTGTGGGAGGAGCTGTCTCTGATTTGAGGAGTTTGGCTGGGAGTAGTTCTTGGCTCATTACTCGATTTTGTTGGTTTTTTTTTTGGTCCTTAAATCAAGGGCACTTCTTTCCTTTCTTTCAGATCACCAGGTTTCGGCATGTGCCTTACTGCAGAAACCATCAATGGCACTGTTCTCAGTGCTGAGCTAGCCTCAAACCCTCAAGGCCAGGGAGCAGCTGTGCTTCCTGAGGAACTGGGCCAGAACTGTGCTAAGCTGTTGCTTGAAGAGATCTACAGGGTAAGTGACAAATATGTTGTATAGCTGTAGGATAAGAAGATGATGATATACTGGTAAAAGAAGAGGTGGTCTGGAGGCACTAAGGCAGGTGAGGTAAATAGAGAAATGGTTCTGTTAACAGTGTAATGACTTACTGGGGGATCTTATTTCCCATGTCCAGGATATGTTACTATGAATCGTTGTAATGACACATTTTTACTTTGTTGCTTGGGATGGCTTCAGGTGGGCTCTTACTTGTATTTAATACTAATTTGGAGGGCTAAAAGAATTAATGCTCTTAACGCCCCATTCCAAACACTGTTTTGAGTGAGAGAACATATGAGGAAGAAGGATTGAAAGAAAAGCATCTGGTCTCAGTGCTGGCTGTTTTATGGTGATGATGACAAAGTCAAATGTGCTGAGATCTGTTTGGTTTATGAGGAATGGGCTGTATGGTTTGTTGATAAGAAGGTGGAACAGTTTGTGTAGGACTCTTAAGTGCATCAGTCTCCCACAGCGTAATTGTTATTATTTTATTATAATTAATTTTTTTTTCATTTGTGTAGAGACTTCTAGTGGATGGGCAGCTTCCAGTTTTACAAATTAATTTGACAGTTAGCATTACAATGAATTTCTCATTTAACAAAGAATCTATCTGCCTTTGCTGTGTATGTCCCCAAATGTTGAAATAAGTAGCTATCAGTACTGGCCTTTAGGAGGCAATCATCTACCAACTGTGCTCACTGCTTTAAAAAAAACAACAAAAGGGTAATCCCTCCAAGCTGGAATAACCTGGTAAAATTTTGCAGTGTTAAAAAATGCCATTAATGAGATTCTGTATTAGGTAATGCCAATTATAAAATCACTCCTTAGCCTTGTAAACCACATGAAGGCATTCAGTAATTGGACGATATCTGCATTGCCTGTCACCACATCTCCCACCTAACAGTGGACGCACTTTTTCTCCTTTTGTCTTTTGCAAAGAAGTCTTTGTTGTTATCTTTCCCTTACCTAGCCATGTTTAGTTCCAAGAGAGCCTTGGCCTTTTTTCTTGCATCTCAAGATGCTTTAACAGTATTTCTATAACCCTCCCAACTGATGAGACATTTTTTCCATTTACTGTAGAATTCCCTCTTCCATTTGAACCTTTCTAGCACCTCCTTACTTATCCAAGCAGGTCTCCTGCCTCCTCTACTAGATTTTTTTTGTTGTTGTTGTTGTTTTGCAGGTATATGTTTTTTTTCTGAGCTTGAAGGAGGAGATGTTTGAATATTAACATCTCTCTTGGAATCCCTTACCATCTAGAGAGAGCCATAGCCCATGGGATGGTTTCAAGTAATTCTTTGGACAGGACAAAATTAGTTCTTCTTTTAAAGTTCAAGGGAGATATTTTCTGCTTGCCCTGCTTCCTTACAATACTAAACTCTCATTTCATGGTTGCTACAGCCAAGACTGCCTCCTTGACCAGGCCTCCTTTGTTCATTAATGCAATGTCCAGCATCACACTTCTCCTTGTTAGTTCTTCAACGACCTGCATCAGAATGTTGTCATCATTGCACTGCAGGAACTTTGTGAACTGAGTATGCCAGTTCCCCCTTCCCCCCCTCGCTGAAGGGAAAAAAACCAACCAAACAAAAAAACCCAACAAACAATGCAGAAAGCCCAAAAGAACCCGTCAAAGCAACCTAAACTTTGGTACATTTTTTCCTTTGTGTAAGCCCTCTTGGAAGACATCTTTAGGTAGTGAAATGATCAAAAGCATTGAAGATTCAATTTACACATACCTTTATCAGCAGCAGTAAGTACTGCTTAAGTTAATTACTGCTTAAGTAAGTTTTTTTCCTTTGAAAACCATCTAGCACTTGATGGATGGAATCTATTGAGGGAGTTTTCCCAGATATTTCAGATATTGGAGAACATCTCAAAATGAAGAGGCCTAGAAAGGCCAGAATGAGGTAATTTTCTGGTTTGGTGTATTGCAAATGTTTGAATGTAATGAGTCAACTTCTGTGAAGTGCTGGCATAGTGAGGATTTCAGGACAATAGGGGAAAAAAAGCATTTGAGAAGGAAATAGGGTCAGACAAGTCTTTGAATGATAAAGGGGTGGGCCATGAGGTTTCAGTGTCTTTCAAAGTAAAATTCTGAGTGAGATTGTTAGCTGCGGTGTTTGGTGCCACTGGTGCTCCTAGAAGGCTCTTTTGTGTCTGAGGTGCTTCATTCCAAAGAGCGACTTAGAAGTGCTAATCAGTGCAAAACTGCTTGTAGTTCTCTGCTGCAGCAGCTTGTGGTGGAAAGGCTTACTGCTGAAATAGTAAGGATCTAGGAAAGATCTGCATGTAGCAAGGGTAGGTTGCTCTAAACAGGCACTTCTTAACTCTCTTGTTACACCACCTACTCATTGAATTCAGGGCTCAAGGGAGAATTTCTCTCACTGTAATTGCATTTTTTCTTTATGTGAAAATCTCATAATCCATCTGTGTCTTTGCCTGTCAGTGCTATGCTGCAGGAGCCAGGGAGGCTTGACTAGAAAAGCGCATCCTGGGAGCACTGGAGCTAATCTTCTTTGCAAGAGTTTTTAGCTGTTGAGGTCACCCACGAATCTGCAAGATTTTAGCACTGTTTAAAGTCGTTCAGGAACATCTCTTTAAGTTGCTTGCTTAGTGCTTGTAGTTATCTGACCTTTACCACCTAGGAAATCTAAGGATTTGAGTCTCCAGCACTACCTTAAGTGCCAAACAATCCCTTTTACTAAGTCTTCAAAAGGAAATAAAAGAGATAGTATGATTCTTGGAGTCAGTGGACATTTTTTATGTTTCCCCTTTTCCAGTCATTAGGACTTTGACCAGACTGACATTACCTTTCAAATATGATAGATAGTGGCTTGGCAGCTTCATCTGCCAATTTTCCTTTGTCTAGTCTACAACTACCTGAGGGGTGGTTGTGGCCAGGGGGAGGTTGCTCTCTTCTCTCAGGTGGCCAGCGCCAGAACGAGAGGACACAGCCTCAGGCTGCGCCAGGGGAAGTTTAGGCTCGAGGTGGGGGGGGAGTTCTTCACTGAGAGAGTCATTGGACACTGGAATGGGCTGCCCAGGGAGGTGGTGGAGTCGCCGTCCCTGGAGCTGTTCAAGGCAGGATTGGACGTGGCACTTGGTGCCATGGTCTAGCCTTGAGCTCTGTGGTAAAGGGTTGGACTTGATGATCTGTGAGGTCTCTTCCAACCCTGATGATACCGTGATTTCGTCATGACCTATGGATGAATATTATCAGGCCCCATGGACTGGTGCACCTTCAGCTTCTTTGAATGGTCTCAAACTGGATCTTCAGTTACATTGGGTAGAATGTCCTCTTTGCAGTCCCTACCTTTGCTTTCTGGAGTTTGAAGGTTGTAGCTAGAGACCTTGGTGGTGAAGCCTGAGGCAAAGAAGTCATTGAATGCATCATCCTTCACATCTCTCATGACCATGTCTCCATTTTCTTTCTGGAGAGGCCTCATATCTCGCCTAGCCTTTCTTTTGTCGCTGATGTACCTGAAGAAGTTCTTGTTCCCCTTTATGTGCCTATCCAAGTTTAATTCTGTCTGTGCTTTGCTTTTGATTTTCAAATTCCTGTCTGTTCTGAAAGCTTCTTTGTAATCCTCCCATGTGACCTGTTCTTGCTTCCACTGCCTATAGACTGCCTTTTTGTGCCCAAAGAAGTCCAGGAGCGTCTTCTTCATCCACACTGGCCCCCCAGTATTCTTGCCTTACACCTTCTTTCTTGGGATGCACTGGTTCTGAGCTTGGAGGAGAAGTTCATCGAATGTTGATCAGCTTTCTTGGGCCTCTCTTCCTCCAGGGCTTTATCCCATGACACTGACAAGCAGATCCCTGAAAAAGATGATATCTGCTCTCTTGACATCCAGAGTAGTGAACTTGTTTTGCACCCTCTTTGATGTCTTGAGGATTTCAGGGTCTCTGCAGCCAAGGTTGCCCTTGAGTTTCACGTCACTTCTGAGTCCCTCCTTATTCACGAGCATGAAGTCCAGCATAGCACCTTTTCTTATGGCTTACTTTACCAGTTGGAGCAGGAAGTTATCATCAGTGGACTGTGGTTGGAAAAGACCATCAAGACAAAGTCCAGTTGTTATCTAACTCTACCAGGACTAGTACTACTGCATTTCCTTGAGTACTATATCTATCTAGATGGCTTTTAAATACATCCAGAGATGGCAATTCAACCACTTCCCTGGACAGTGTTTTCCAGGCTTTGATAACTCTTTCAATATAGAAGTTTTACCTAATGCCTAACCTAAACTTCCCCTGGCTTAACTTGCTGCCATTTCCTCTTGTCCTCTCAGTTGTGACTTGTGAGAAGAGACCCACACCCATCTCTCTACAAGCTCTTTTCAGGTAGTTGTGGAGAGTGATAAGGTCTCCCCTCAGCCTCCTTCTCTCCAAACTAAACAAGTCCAGTTCCCTCATCTGCTGCTTATAAAATTTATTCTCAAGACCCTTTACAAGCTTTGTTGCACTTCTCTGGACAGACTCCAGCACCTCAATGTCTTTTTTATGCTCCGGTGCCCAAAACAGAACACGGTACTCAAGGCATGGCCTCATGAGGGGGGAGTACAGTAGGACAATCACCTCTCTATTCCTGCTGGCCACGCTGTTCTTGATGCAGATCAGCACTGGCCTTCTTGAGGCTGGCTTAAGTTCAGCTGCCTGTTGATCAACACCCCCAGATCCCTTTCTGCTAGGCAGCTGTCAATGGAGGCCAGGGAATTACTGTGGCCAAGTCAGAAATTATAAAAAATAGAACTATTTTATTTTTCTGAAACCTTGCCCTCAAACTATATACAAAACTAGTTTAGGTTTATGTTCTGGGTTAGGGTGGATCTCTCCTCCAGTAGAATAAACTCACTACAACATGGATATTTGGAAAGTCAGGGAAAAATGAAATTGTGTTTCTTATAGTTTAAATATAACAGTATAAGGAGAATAAACTACTACAGAAATATAATAACCTTAACGAAGATGGGGAAGGGGTCAAGCAGCATTGAAGCAGCAACAGCAGCAGCAGCCAAAACAGCAGTGGGGGAAAATAGCAGCAGGTGCAGCAGAAGCAGCAAGGGGCAGGTACAAGCTGTGCTTCCAGGCATAAAGCTCTTGATGGTCCAATGAAATGATATTAACTTATCCATTATTGCCATTATGTGGCCTATCTCTAGAATGGTCACCTTTCACTCAGAGCTTCTACTTACGAATTTCTCTGTTCTGAGTATTTTTATGTCTGAGATAGAAATCTAGCTCAAACTGCCACAGTTTATTTACAGATTCTAGTTATATTGGTAATTCTTCAAAAGGGTATTAAGGACAAATTTAGAGATTTAGGAAGTCAGGAAATGAAAAAGTCTAAGCTATAATCACAGCTTTATACCACTATCAGTGAGGCTGAGCAGAGAATTAAGGGAACAGTAGGCTTTACTCCTGGAGGTGAGGTAGGTATTCGGCAGTGATCCCTTGCTGGATTTCTGTGCTCTCAGCTGCCTCCTGATGCTGCAAGCAATATCCAGTAGTGTAGAGTCATGTGGCAGAAGCCCAAGGCGAATGGCAAAGCTGCTAAACTCAGAAGTGTCTTGAGACGTGGTTGCCACAAGACAAGGAGTTGTGGAAGTGATGCTGCCCCAGCCACAGCAGGGGAGAGCCAAACCGCTAGACTCTCCCGAGTCTGGAATGGCAGCCAGGAAGTTGGCTGCCTGTATGGTCTCAGAGTAGCCAGTCCGGGTGCTGCCAGCAGCTCTCTCGAAGGACCCTAGGGCTTGCCAAGCCTGCAAGTTTGCACAGAATAGTGAAAAAATGAGGAGAACTGCCCAGAAGCAGGAACAGTGTAAAACCAAGAGCTGTGTAAAAAGGTATGAGCCGGCCAAAAGCAGGCACGGTCCAAACCGGAAATTCTGTCACAGTAGGAACCTGTCCTGTCAGGCACTCTGTCAAGGTGGGAACTCTTTCAGCGTAGGAGTCTCGCACCTTCTCCCTTGCTCTTAAAGCTTTTCTAGACAAAGTGTCCATTTGCCATTTTATACTGGGCACGAAAACCCAGCCAATCACCAGCCCAATTCCCAGTGTGGGCTTCCACACGGGTCAGTATATGTGTGGAAAGGCGCCTCCTGCTGTTCCCCCCTCAAGTCTGCAGGGCTGGCAGGGGAGCAGTTCTTGCACCTTCTCCTCCCCATTCAAACCTGCAGGCTGAAAAGAAAGGAATTTGGAGTACTCTGAAACAGCAACTGTCCAGCCACTCTGCCCAAAGCATGTAGCATTGCATGGATTTGTTGTGACCCAGCTGCAGGACTCAGCATATGACCTTGTTGAATCCTGTATGATTGACCTTATCTCATTGATCCAGGCTGTTGAGGTCACTCTGAAGAGCTTTCCTACTCTGCATCAGATCATTAAGTCCACCTAACTTGGTGTCATCTGCAAACACACAGTGGCTACTCTCAATCTCCTCTTCAAGATCATTTATGAAGATAGTACAACTGGAGTAGCCTCAACATTGAGTTCAGGGGGTCACCACTGGTGACCAGCTGCCAATTGGATTTAACTCCTTTCATCAAGATGCTGTGAGAAACAGTATGAAAGGCTTTCCAGAAGTTCAAGTAAACAACATTCACAACCTTTTCCTCATCCACCAAGTAGGACACCTTGTATTTGGAGAATGAGGTTTGCTAAGCAGGTCCTGCCTGCATGCTGGCTGGGCCTAATTGTCCTGTGAATGGTGTGTTATGGTACTCAAAGGTTTTGGTTCCATCACCTTCTCTGGCACTGAGGTCAGACTGGCAGGTCTGTAGTTCCCTGGATCCTCCCTCCATCCCTTCTTATCAATAGGTGTCACATTTGCTAATCTCCAGTCTGTTCAGACTTCTTCAGTTAGCAAGGACTGATGAGAAATCATAAAGAGGGGCTTGGTAAGCACATCTGCTAACTCCTTCAGAACTCATAGCCTTTTGTATGCTTAGGTGGTTCAGCATCCTGTCTTCCAGCTCAAGGGGCCAGCTGGGAAGATAAGAGAGGGGGGCAGAAGATTCATCTGCCTCTCTGAGGAAGGATGTCTTTCCATTTCCCCTCATCTCTTGGGTTTCCTCCCTCTGCCTGCAGGCAATAGGGGAGGGGATCCTCTGCTTCTTGTGGAGGTTCCTGTTGTATTTGCCTCAGGGTGTAAGTCGAGATCTAGCTGGAGGGCTGGGCCTAGAGAGTGGTGGTGAATGGTGCCACATCAGTTGACAGCCAGTCACTAGTAGTGTCCTCCAGGGATCAGTGCTGAGCCCAGTCATGTTCAATATCTTTATTGATAATATGGACCAGGGGATTGAGTCCATCATTATTAAGTTTGCAGATTACACCAATGTAGGAGCATGGGTTGATCTTTTGAAGGGTAGGAGAGCCCTGCAGAGGGGCCTTAACGGGCTGGATGAGTGGGCAGAGGCCATTGGGATGAGATATAACAAGGCCAAGTGCAGGCTTCTACACTTTGGCCACAATAACCACAAGCAGTGCTACAGGCTGAGGACAGAGTGGCTGGAGAGCAGCCAGGAAGAAAGGGACCTGGGGGTACTGGTCGACAGCTGACTGAGCATGGGCCAGCAGCGTGGCCAAAATAGCCAATGACGTCCTGGCCTGTCTTAGGAACAGTGTGGCCGGCAGGACAAGGGAGATTATTCTTCCCCTATACTCAGCGCTGGTCAGGCCACACCTTGAGTACTGTGTCCAGTTATGTGTCACTCAGTTTAAGAGAGATGTCAAGGTACTAGAACATGTCCAGAGAAGGGCAACCAAGCTGGAGAGTGGGCTGGAACACAAGCCCTATGAGGAGAGGCTGCAGGAGCTGGGGTTGTTTAGCCTGGTGAAGAGGAGATTCAGGGGTGACCTCATTGCTGTCTACTACTACTTGAAAGGAGGTTGTAGCCAGGTGGGGGTCAGCAACAGAGCAAGGGGACACAGTCTCAAGTTGTGGCAGGGTGGGTGTAGACTGGATGTTAGGAAGCCTCTCTTCACAGAGAGAGGCTGCCCAGGGAAATGGTAGAGGTGCTGTCCCTGGAGGTGTTCAAGAAAAGACTGGACGAGGCACTTAGTGCTATGGTCTAGTTGATTGGATAAGGCTGGGTGATAGGTTGGACTGGATGATCTTGCTGGTCTCTTCTACCCTGGTTGATTCTGTGATTCTGTCTCACTCTCACTTCCCGATACTCCTCAACCACTGTAACTTCAAAACCTGGGCATTTCACAAAACAAATTACTGGGACATGGAAGTATGTATCACACAGGTAAGGGAGGAGATTGTGCATGTGCCAAAATCAAAGCTGGGGTGAAGCTCAGAAGAGTAATCCTCTTCAGAAAACTGTGGTTCAGTACAAATATCACATCGCTGCATATGTACATGTCAACTGTTGTATAACAAAGTAGACAGGAATTTAAGTGCTCCTTTTCTTTAATTGTCACTTCCAACTGGATTTGGCTCTGTTGTCAATGGAAACAATAATGGAGAAACTCCCATAAACTGGATTAATAAGCACTAGAAGCTGCATCCTAGGTTTGTCACAAGTAACAGCTATTTTGGAGGAAATGTTAGCACTTTAGCTCTGACTTTCCTCATCCCATTTCTATTGGGAGGATTCTGTTTTATTTTGTGCTCTTGAATAAGTGTCAGGTGGATAGAGAAAAAAAGCCTGTCCTTGGGAGCAACATATTCTTATCTAGCAAAAGTTACAGTTCTGTCATCAGACTACAAGCAAATAAATTTCACTGTCTGAACACTGCCTATTCCAGAAGAGGCACAACAGTGCACTGCTAATGCATAGCAATAGTGAGGATGACTGACTTAGTGCAACAGGAGGTTTTATGTAAGCAGCTAGGATGTGTGGTGTATACATCTTGTTTCACTGTATTGTTTAGGACATAGTTGTGTCCATACTGAAACTTTTGCATAAATTCTGCATTTAAAATAGATGTTTTGCAGTGTTTTCAGCTTTAGAAAAACAAAAACAACCTCAGGTACTGTAATGGTTTAATCCAAGTGATAAAGAAGCACTCTGAATCATTAACCAAACTGCAAATACGGAAGGTCCTGTGTCAGGAATACTTGTTACCAAACTCTCATGGGCTTCCTGTACATGTTTCAGATTGGCAAATACAGCTGGTGAGGTCTATGGCTCTGGATTGCTCCAGTAAATTCTGCAAATCCCCTATTTGCTCAAGATAAAGCACAGTTTTTATCAATCCCAGAGAACATTAGATTGAGTAAATGAACTTCACTGTGATGTGTCAGGTTCACATAATTAAAAGGATAAGGACTTTTGTAAGAGTGTGGTGCAAGGAGTTAGCTCATGGTAGTGAATGTAATGAAGATGTTTCCTTTGTTGTGGTGTATCATTAGTTGCATGAAGTGCAGAAGCTTTTTTCAGAAGAGCAGAGCTGAGATTGGTCACACTGAAGCAAGTCCATCTTGAAAATGAAACCTTCAGTATCTCTCCTTGGAAAAGTCATAGAATCATGTCAGGGACTAGAAAGGACCTCTAAAGATCAGCTAGTCCAATCTCACTGCCAGAGCGGGATCACCTATACCAGATCACACAGAAATACATCCAGGCAGCTTTTGAATATTTCCAGAGAAAGATACTCCGCAACTCCCCTGGGCAGCCTTTTCCAGTGTTCTGTCACCCTCACTGTGAAAAAAAATTCCCATGTTTAAATGAAACTTCCTGTGCCTCAGCTTCCACCCATTGCCCCTTGTCCTGTCATCAGGCATCACTGAGAAGAGCATGGTGCCATCCTCCTGGCACTCACCCTTTACGTATTTATAAACAGTGAGGAGATCACCCCTCAGTCTCCTCCAATCTAAAGAGCCCCAGCTCCCTCAGTCTCTCCTTGTAACAGAAGCATTCCATTTCCTTAATCATCTTTGTGGGTCTTTTCTGCCGTCTCACTAAGGAAATGTGCTGAGATTGCACATCATTGTATTTTCTTGATCTGTGTAGGCCAAAATTTATTTTCCCCTTCCCTTGCTTTTTGGATGGTGTTGCCTCTCAGAATGTATGCCAAGTTACTCCTTGCCCACAGAGATTAACTCGAAGTTTACTTCACTAGAGCACTTGATTTTAAAGGTTGAACTGCTGGTTTTGTCCCTCCAACATGCCTATTCAGAGGATCTAGCATCAGGCCTGATCTAGCAGGAAACTGCTCATAGATTCTGTGTGGCTGTGAATCGTGATGAATATTATTATCGGAAACAATGTTATGTTAGGTATCTTTCAGTGTGCTTGCATAGTTGGTGAATTCTTTCCACAACACTTTTGACTGAAAGTATCTGTTCTAATTTACTATGTTAAGGCTTTGTGAACACTGAAGGCCTTCCAATCCTGTTTATGTAAAAAAATGTATTAAAAAAATACAGATGTGATGGTTTGGGTGTTACCCACCTCCCCACACTTAAGAAAATCACCCAGACTAGACTCAGCTGCTGGAAATTGAAGAATGAAGCTATATTTACAGTTTAGCACAATCTACAAGCAGATATTTACAACATACACAGCTATATAAGTATATAGGGGAAGTATAGGCTGGATGTTAGGAGGGAATTCTTTACAGAGAGTGATTTGCCATTGGAATGGGCTGCCCAGGGAGGTGGTGGAGTCACCATCCCTGGGGGTGTTCAGGAAAAGACTGGATGACCTCATTCCAGGATAGTGCTGGGCGATAGGTTGGACTGGATGATCTTGGAGGTCTCTTCCAACCTGCTTGATTCTATGCTATTCTATTCTATACAGAAACATGCAAGTTAAAAAGTAATACAGAAACACAACAGCCCTCCCAGAAACCAGAGTCCCCGAGAGGGGCTCCTAACCACCCTTCCACCTTCTCCCCACCCCTCTACCTTACCCCAGACTTTGCCCTACGTTCAAGGTGAGTTTGGAGGATCGGCCAGGGAAGGCTAGGAAGCAGATGGATTAGTCAGACAGCAAGTTAGGTTAGAGAAAGAAGTGCAGTCCAAAAAGCCAGAGAGCAAACTCCCTTATCTATGTTCATGTTCTTATTTTTTTGCATCTCAGCAAGCTTATGAGTGAAGCAGACATCACCATTGTTTCCTTTTCAGAGTTTATAATCTAATTCTTCTCACCAAAATATCCCAGCTAGATTCAAACTAGCACAATACATCATCATTAACAGCTACCACATACAAAGCACATACAGAGCAATTGACCATGTGCGTATGGCTTACAACAGTCAAATACATGTAAGACTCCATGCAGTTCTACATACTTTGATGCAGTGTTCACAGTATCACCAAGGTTGGAAGAGACCTCACAGATCATCAAGTCCAACCCTTTACCACAGAGCTCAAGGCTAGACCATGGCACCAAGTGCCACGTCCAAGCTTGCCCTGAACAGCCCCAGGGACGGCGACTCCACCACCTCCCCGGGCAGCCCATTCCAGTGTCCAATGACTCTCTCAGTGAAGAACTTTCTCCTCACCTCGAGCCTAAACCTCCCCCGGCGCAGCCTGAGGCTGTGTCCTCTCGTTCTGGCGCTGGCCACCTGAGAGAAGAGAGCAACCTCCCCCTGGCCACAACCACCCCTCAGGTAGTTGTAGACAGCAATAAGGTCACCCCTGAGCCTCCTCTTCTCCAGGCTAAACAATCCCAGCTCCCTCAGCCTTTCCTCATAGGGCTTGTGCTCAAGGCCTCTCACTTGTTAATCTCCATTTTAAATATGGGGACAAAATGTTTTACAGAATTAGCAGCAAGAGCTTAGGTGGATGTTTGTGAGAACAAAATTTTAATTTGCTGGTTTGCACCTGCTAATGCTGAACTGTTTGTCCAAGTGTAAATGATCAGTCACCATAAAGCACTGCAATTCGCGGTATATTCCAATGCTCGTGGACTATAATTAATACCTGTTTTCAGTTAACTGCAAAGAAAGTCTTCAGTGATTACATTCTGTGACATGGGAAGAAAACAGGTTGTTAGAGATGGGAGGGATCTTTAATGTGACCTTGTTACTGAGTTTTGGGCTAGTTCTGTTCCTTTCCCAGCCTGCCATGTGAAACTGATTTGTCTTTGTTACAAAATCCAGATTTTTATCTTTTTGGCCCTTGAAAGTTGAGAACAATCATTCAGCCTTTTAAGTGTATCTTTCTTCTTCATTAGTCTCAACCCATCTCACATTCTGGTTTGTACAGAGATTAATTATTAAAACATTTTGGTTTGCAGGGAGGCTGTGTAGATTCAACAAATCAGAGCCTTGCTCTGCTCTTGATGACCCTTGGACAGCGGGATGTTTCTAAAGTCCTGTTAGGACCTTTGTCTCCATACACGTAAGTTGTTTTGTTAAGTTTCATTAGCCAGTCTTGTTGAACTCCCTAGTTTTATTGCACAGCTATTTTTTTTATATGGAAAACTTTGCCTGTGGCTATGAATAGAACAGCTTGTACCCATCTTCAAATGAGGCAGATGGTGTAAGTTACCTAGTGTTTGTTTCTACACATTAGAAGATTATTTGATTCCCTTACTCTTCTGTGTCATTCCTGATTCTGAGAACTGCAAAGATGGGTTTTGTTGTTGATTCTTGGTCATGGAATGTATGTGTACATCAGTTTGTTGTTTTGTTGCCTAGTGTACACTGCTTTGTTTTCCTAATGATCTCTCTATAACTGTGGCATTAAATGGCATTTTTCTAATGGCTAGCCAAATGCCAAAGCTGTGATTGTTTATAGGAAGCAGCTTAAGAGTTCAATTCATAATTTTGTGCAACTGCAAAGTTTTAGCCCTATTAGGCAGCGCTTTTATCTAGTCCTTCAGTCTTAATTTTTATTAAAGCTTTGTCTGTGGCTGGTAGAGGTTCAGAGGATAGAAAAATGCTAGATAGATATCTTATGTTGATATTTGCAACTTGCAGGTATGGGAAAGGGCATTGAATAGCAAAAAAATCTCATTGACTAGGTTACAGTTATTCCTAGAGACTGAGCAGTTTTCCTTCAAACAAATGAAGGCAAGGCTGTTTATCTCACAATGGCATCAAGTAGTAAGACTGTGAACTGTCCTTTTTCGGTTATCATGGTACCGGTGCTGTATATGTGAAAGGTACAGTACTGTGATAACTGAAGAATGGTGGTGCCATCACATGACAGTTAGTAATTGCCTAACTCCTATTTTCAACCGCTGGCATCTCAGAAACAACATACATCAGGTTTTCAGGGCATGACAGGGAGCCTTCTATTGCACAGGCTATATAAAGTAAGTATTCAGTCTTACAGCAGTAGATGTCAGTGTTTGAAGTGCACAGTGAAACACGTGAAACAAAATAATCACCATTGTCTCATCTCTTTCCTGATGCTGTGAAAATCACAGATGTGCACTAGTTTATTCTGTAAACGGGCTGATTGATTTCAAATGGGTAGCTTGCCTGTCTTCCAAGCCTGGAGTATGCAGTAGGGATGAAGGTGAGATCCTTAGATCTGTGATTCTGTGAGAATCTATAATTCAGTAGTCCAGTGAGGATCTATTCATAGTTCAAGCAGCTCTGGGGGCAGCATCCCCCGTGCTATCTCTAAGGGCTTGGAAATTTGGTTCCTGAGCAACTCATTGGATGCACAGACTTTTGAAGTGCGTTGCAGTACTGTCATGTTTCGCTTCACTGCCTCTTTTCTCTTGGGGCTGTGACATCAGTTAACACTTTAATGCGGTGAAATCTGAAGCTATTTACAAACTAGACTGGCTTCCCTCTCTAGCACAGTGTAACATGAATCTGAGAGTTCACCTGATGGATGAGAGCCCCAAGTGAGAACTTGGTGCTTTGAAATACTGCCACCAGAATGAGGAAACGTCTCCAAAATTTCTGCATTTCTGAGGAGGCATCTTTCGCCCCTGCTAATGGCATTGGACGGGGGAGAGGAGGTGTGGGCAACGCTGGCAGCCCTGAGGCCTGTCTCCCTCCCCTGGCCCGCAGCCAGCCCGCTGCCCGTCGGATCGGGGCCCGGGGCCTTCGCGGGTCTCGGCGCCCCCTGGCGGCTCGGGCCTTCGCGCACCGCCTGTGGGCTGCATCGACCAGCTGCCGGTCAGACCTAGCCCCCTGGCTGGGCAGCAGGCCTGTCTGGGACGCTGGGGAATAATAAGAGATCCACCAGCCCTGCCAGGCCGTTCTCAGGATAGTCGAATCAAGGTGTTGCTGGTGCACATATCTTCTCTCACGCTAAACTTTGAGTTGGTCTCTGCCTGAGTAGCAAGCTAAGATGAGTGAAATGGTTGTATATCTTCTGGTATTACTTAGGCTTCTGGGAAAAGACTGCACTTAGAAAAACAGACATTTCAATTCCCCCCTGCTACTCTTCCCCGCCCTGTTTTTTTAGGTAGTACAATGCCTTTATATTTGAAAGTGGCTGTGCCTGAAGAGAACCTCCCCTGTGGCCCACGTAGCTGCCCTTGGGCCTCAGGAGAAGTGCTCATCCCTGACATGTTATTGCTTGAGCACATGATCTAGACTCTCTCATGATCTCCCTCTTTCAGTCCTCCAGTCTGTAGGTGTATATCTGGTGCAGACTCTGCCATACTACTTGAGAGGCAAACCTTCCTGTATGTGACCCTTTTCTGCCTCAGGCTAGTACAAACCTGCTTTCTGTTGCACTTCTGTCACATACCCCTGCCTTACCGCCTCATTTGTTTTTTTCCTATCTACATGGCCTTTAGCATTTGTGCTTCTACTGCTGCAAGACAGAGATGGCATTTTGCCCCTCCCACATTCCGCCCCTACATCCCCAGGCAGCCTCCCCTTTACACTCCCTGATCCTTTTCTCATGTACCTGGGAGCCATGGCAAAGCCATCTTGCCTTTCCTCACTCTCCTTCCAAAGTGCAAAGGGCTAGAGAAAGCACAGTAGTCCACACGTGCAAAGAGAGGTATGGACAGAACTAGTGGCACTGATGCATTATAGAGTTTGCTGATCAGCTGTTAGGATTTTACCGTGAGCTTCCAGCTCCACACTGACTCTGGCATTTGCATAATTTGTTCTGTGCCCACCTTGCAGTTCACCATGGCACTACTGTTTTGGGCTTGGCTGCTTTTTTGTCACACTGCCAGAGCTCTTGAAAAGGACTCAGCTGAAGAGCAGGCTGATACAGAACTTGCCTGTGAGCTTTGCTGAAGCATTTGTGCCAGCATATGCCCCTTTGCCTATTATAGCAGCAACTAGAAACCTTGCAGCTGAGTAGGCATGTAAGAAAAGGTGGTTTTCAGTTCTTTAACTATTAATCTATTTGAGAGATGAAAGAGCGGGTGTCTATGCTCAGGCCAGGTATCAGCCCAGAATCAGGTTGGAAGAGACCTCCAAGATCATCCAGTCCAACCTAGCACCCAGCCCTATCCAATCAACTAGACCATGGCACTAAGTGCCCCATCCAGGCTTTTCTTGAACACCTCCAGGGATGGCAGCTCTACCACCTCCCTGGGCAGCCCATTCCAATGGCAAATCACTCTCCCTGTCAAGAACTTCCTCCTAACATTCAGCCTATACCTCCCCTGGCACAACTTGAGACTGTGTCCCCTTATTCTGTTGCTGGTTGCCTGGCAGAAGAGACCAACCCCCACCTGGCTACAGCCTTCTTTCAGGTAGTTATAGACAGCAGTGAGGAAGGTGAAGTAGATAGGTGTGCGTAGCATGAGGAGCCACAGGCCCACTTTCACCCTTCAGAGGTATTCAGCTAACTGCTCCAGAGTTAGCTTTTGGGTGTTGTGAAGCACTAACCAGTGTAGGTAACAGCAGCATCTCTTAGTCTGGCTCCTGCTGTTTATTTCCTCCTTCCCCATGCAGGTACCCAATCACAGGAGCAGTAAGCATGCTCAGCTGGAGCAGATAAGGCAGTTCTTGCTCCTGCAACTTGTGCTGTGCTTATTCACAATTTCAGTGAGTATGAGCTGCCAGGAGGGATTTAGAAGCCTTATGATGTTGCAGTGGGGACAGCCCTGTCCTCTTAGTCTCCTGTAGCCAATTTTGTGAGTGCTTTGATTAAGTGTGATTACCTTGTGATTGTGCTCTCAGAGCAGAGGCTTTGTACAGACTGCCAGCCAAAGAAATGTGTGGAGTGGATATTCACGTTCCCTTTCTTTAAAGGTTAAACTTAACCTAAGAAGGGCACATAGCAGTTACTGCATGAGAATAAACTTTAGATGAAGACTGCAGACTTCTTTGTGGCTGTGACTGGAAGGGACCATACTTCTGTCAGGAGGAATTACCTATTTGTAGCCTTTTGGTGTAATTGCTTGCTTTCTCTTTTGGGTAAGCCATTAGGAATATTTCCTTAGTTTGCTGGGAGCTTTCTTTTTTTTTTGTTTTCCTGTCACCCTCAGACAGTGTGTGTTTAGGAACACTCTGTGTTTTCATGCCTCTCATTCTAAAAGATGAGTCTGAGTGTGATTCTATCAAAGTGCTAGACAGTAGACGAGTTAGTAATACAAATCAAATGTATGCTGCAGGATATGATGCCTCTCAAGGTGTGCACTCACAGCAAACGTTTTGGCTATCCCTGTTTATCTCTTATTTCTGCTTTAGACATTGGGAGATGTGGGTGACAGGGATGAGTACCACATGAGTGTAACATGGAAAGTCAGCATCATAAGTCATCTTCCCTGGCTACATCTCTATTTTATCCTTTCTCCTTCCCTCGCCATTTTGTCCTGCTGTGTTATCAGGCATTCCTTTTCTCTCTGCTTGTACAAAGAGTGCAGTGGTTTCAGCATAGCACACTTTTCACTTACGCAATACAAATGAGAACATTGTCAGAAGCCTGTAGACTTATATCTCTGTGCTAAGCAATATTGTCAAATTCTGTTCACTGTGTTGATTTCTGTAATCAGCATTAGTACATACTGCTAATTTGCTGTTTTGTTTCTTAAACTGTGTTGTTTTCTCTCCCTCAGAATTGAGTTTCTGCGACACCTAAGAAGCTTCTTCCAGATCATGTTTAAAATTGAAACAAAGGTGCCTGAAGAAGAGCATATGGGTGGGGAGAAAGTCTTAATGACTTGTGTTGGCATTGGATTTTCCAATCTTAGCAAAACTATCAGATAAGAAATACCTGCAGATTTCATGAAGTGGCATGACAGAAAACACTGCAAAAATCTGACCAAACCTGCCTTTCCCTGTGTCCTTACTCTGACCCGGGGAAATGACCAACGATTGCAGTGCAGAGGTGCCCAAGCTTGCTTCATGTAAGCAATAAAGCTGACCTTAGGCTATTTTAGACTGATGTTGTTTATAAATGCAGTATCACTATTCTGTGCTGCATGGAATAGCTAGCTGGAGTCTCAGCAGGCTTGGGACTCTTTGCACAGCATTTCTCCGCATGGGACACATGTGCCCCTTATGTCCCCATGCCCTCATGCCTTATTGCAGTGGGTTCTGTGCTTTGTATGTACTTCACTCTTACCTTGTTCTGAAAGATTTAGATAGACAGGGAAAACAAGACCTCTGCAGTGAAAAATAAACAATTACAATAGAAACTGTTACAGATTCTTGAGGTAATTGCAGAGTCAATATTAGCATGGAAATAAAGGTGTCACAGTAGCTTTTTGTTTATACGTTGCACATGTATGGAATCTGCCAAATGCTTTGCTCCTGCTTACATTGACTAAATTGCAATTTTACAGAAAGAAAAAAGTATCTGTCTTCTAATTTTCCTCAGTGATAGAATGCTGCAGAAAGGTCACAACTTACACTGACTTGTTTTAACCTCCTCTGCAAAGATGGGCACAGAGGAGTAACCTTGCCAGTTTTGGGCTTGCCACACATACTGTCTTTAGGTTTGTTTGGTGTGCCTCATACTGTAATTTGCAATTAGTCATGAAATGCAGTGAAAAATGCTGTAGGCTTTGGGAGAGAAAAGAAATACATTGTTATGCTATCACATTTCATGCAGCTGCTTTCTTTTGGAAGAAGGCATAATGGTGTATCAATATTTACCCAAGAAATGCTTTTGGTAGATTCCAGGCAAACCTGCAGAAATTGATGCTGAACTTCTAACACAAGGGAAGAAATATGTGCTTGACTTCAGACAATACTGACTGAGTGCAGTGTAAAATAAAACATTGTCAAAAGCTGTTATGTACAGAGGGCAAACACTAGTGACTGTGTTATAATGGTCTTATAAATGTTATCTGATGCTCACCACAAAGTGGATACTACCTCTGTAATAATAATAAAAAAAAAAAGATTTATATTGGGCCCAAAAGGACTTCGACAAAAAGCTAGGTATTTGATTAGTGGATTATTAACTACTGCAGGCTGTGTGAGTAATTTTTATACCATACTTTGGTTTTGTTGCAATCTATCTAAACACATTTTGGAAAAATAAAGTGGCTTTTTTCCTATACAAGGCTTTGTTTCCTTTTAAAACAAAACAAACAACAAAAACCCCAACTCTTTTATCCAGCCCTGTAAGATGGCACTTCAAAAGATAAATGTCTATTTTGAACTGAGACCTCAGAAGAACAGCACTGGGAGTTGTCAGGGTGGGAGGAAGGGAGAGGGGTGAGGCCTTTCATACCATATACTATCTTTCCAAAATTTGATTTACAGCTAAAAAATCCTAAACAAAATAGCAGAATGTGTGATAAAATTCCTTCACTGTATTTTTTACTTCTCAAGTTCCATTAGGAAAAAAGTAGGTGGAAAAGGGGCAATTTACCTTACTCCCCTCTGTCACCTATGTAATGAAAAAGCTAGAAAGTTTCTTAATTAAAATTACCCTAAAAATACAGGGAATCAGTTATCTGAAAGGTAAAATATCAAGCTGCTGCAGTTACCCCAAACACGGAAAAAGTAATGTGTTGCCCAGGTAGCAGAGCCCTTAGCAGTAAATTATGTCACAGAATTACCTGTGCTTAACAAAACCTCAGTGTTGAAGTTAGACTGTTAAGGCTTAAGCGTGCTGAAAATTGCATAATCTCCAGCACAATACTTACTGTGACTTAGAACTGCTTGTTGCTTTGCAGAAAAAAAAGATATGTATGTGAAAGAAATATATTTTTTCCAGAACAGACAGTCTCTGGAGAAAGAGGAACATTTCCAGAGGAGGTTGTAGGTAATAGCTTTCTTAATACTCTTTTGAGCTTCACATTTTGTGAGAAGTACTTATTAGGAGGAAATTCTGCAGATAAAATCTGTTTGTTTCATGTCAGAACAGCAAGTAACAGCTGTTTAGATCATCTGATCACACAGACAGTAAAAAAGGTTTAGTTTTACATCTAGGTAGAGGAACAATTTTTGGTGAAGGCAATTCATACACCTTCGATTCACAGACTTTGTGGTAAGGGTTATTTACTAGGAGATACGTCTTTAATCTCGGTCCATCATGGCAGATTTGATAGTCAGGTGACTTGAATTTGAACTGATTCGCTGTATGTGAATAATTCTGTACTCTTTGAGCAATTTAGTTAATGTGTTTGGGTGCTGTGATCAGAAACATTTCTACTTACATAAAGCTTTAAGGTTGTGTTGTAAGGAGGTACAGGCGTGGGAGGGGACTAATTAACAAGTATTTTGCAGTGTGCATTTTAGTTGCAGTCAACACGGGGAGAGGGTAAGAACACACAGAAAAATGTTTTTGGAGAGAATTAACCAGAGTGCCTCATTAAATGGCCCCATCCTCTTTAAACATACCTAACAGGAAAGGCTCCTACAGTGGTGGTGTAAAAATTAATTGCAAAATGTCCTTTTACCTTGCACCTGTTTCTCCTTTTATAATACATGGTCAAACTCTTCAGTTTCTAAGCTGTGACAACAACTTGACTGCAACTTTGGTGATTGTCAGAAAATTCATATCAACTTGCTGTTGGACAGGCCCTGGTATAGTAGAGATTATGCTGAGGGTGAAATTGCTTCAATCCAAGGCAGTGCACTTTACTGAGGGCATATCACTAGAAGCCAGAGTAATAGCTGTCTGGGGAAACACAGCAGTTAAGTTAGCTAGGCCAAAACAGTGAGTACATGGCTGTCCTGGGTCACATTTTCAAAATGGTGATTATGTTGCTGCCAGACCATAGATACTCTCTCTATTTTTCTTCTTTCCTACAGGTGATATTATGAGTCAAATGGATTTTGTTTCAATCCACTGAGGTGTAATTCTGTTGCTTGCACGCTCTGACATTCACTTCCCTGTTTTTCAGTGATGATTTTGAGACAGCAACAAAAGGAAAAAAAGCACCACATTTCAGGAGACAGGATTTTGCTTAGGAGTTTCATTCTTGTTTTTTGATATTGCATGGCCATTCTTACACTTTCATTTTGTATTCCTCAAGCATTTCTATTTAGTCTAGCTCTTAGAGAATGCTATGTGAGATGTGCAACTACATTAGAGCAACTCTCAATAAAAGATTAAAGAGGAAGTGGCATTTTTTACAGTTACTGCTTAGATCTTGGTAAGCACTGTCTTAAAAGGTCATTCTTGGTGGTATGTACACCATTTTCCTTATGTCTGATATAGCAGCAGCACCGACAAGCTCTGAAGAAACACCTATTACCTGTTGTAAAAAAACAGTAAAAAGGTAGAAAGTCCTGTAGGGAAGAAAGTGTATGGAGTGAATTCTGGTTACATCATCATATATGTAATTCATACACTGCATCAGAGCATCACAATGTTCAAATAGCTCTTGTGCTAGGTAAAGTTGAATTGTGGCATTGTATTTGTTAGCATGATTTGTAGTGTATCTGTAGCCACAGATGTTAAGTGTGTCCTGCAAGGCTAATAGGCCTACTGGATGTCCTGGCTTGCCCCACCTTTCTGATGATGGGGGAAGCAAGGGTGAGAGGAAAACAAAGGCTCGGGGCCATTATGTCCCCTCCCAAAGTGATAAACAGATACCCACAGGTGTTTAGGTACTTGTTGGTGTCTTGCCCAAATAAGTGTGAGCAAGCCTTGCTTTCACCTAATATGGTCATGCATTTTGATGGTGAATCTCTGTGGCCAAAAGAGCCATTATACTCAGGCAAATTATATAAATTGAGCTAAGTCGAAAGCAGTTGTGCTGCTTCTGCCTTGCTGCCTCATTGCTCTTGGACAATGTGTTCTGTTCTGCCTCGTGCTTCAGACCAGCTTAGCCTTGATGTTTTGGGCTTGAACTACCTTGAGATTTAAATGCCTCAAGTTTCCCAGGCGAACTTATTTAAGTGCCTCACGACGTGGCAAGAAGTGCCACTGACATCATGCTTCCTGCACATCTGCAAGAGATCCTGCCTGCACCTCTGCAAACCTCCATGCCAAGAGGAACCAGGATGAGGTCAGAGATTGTCTGCCTCTTTCTGAGCACCCTGGGAAGATCTAGAAGCTTCTCAGCAGCAGAGCAGTTCCAACACTGCCACAAAGGAGCCGGGGACTATCTTGAAATTTATACTCCACCACAGTGAGAGGAACAGATTTTCCCTAGGACTCCAGGCTACCTATTTGTAAGTGGGACAAAGCCATTTTGTGGCTAAACTCTCCCAGTTTTCTGATTCTCCTAAATGAATGAATTGCCCATAAGCATCCTTGTGAAGATTTTTTCCCAACTGAATTAGAACCCAAATTTAACTAATTTGTATATAGTTGCGGGTGGGGCTTTCCGGAAAGTAAATTAAGTACATATTTTATAATAACTTCCTTAGTAATTGCCTCAACTAAATTAAAGTGCTAATCTGTCTCCTGGAACAGTAAGATGATTATATGTACACACACCAAGAAGTCTGG
>WAAF01019560.1:10602-75580 GCA_013400475.1 Tricholaema leucomelas
GGGTGTCAGAGGTCAAACAAACCTAAGGAGGGCCCTGGGCACTCCCGAAGCGGCTGCCACTGTGGTGAGTCAGCATTAACAAACCTCTTTGTTCCCCTCCTGACTGTTCCCTTCAGTTTGCTCAGTGTAATCAAATTAAATCACATTTTTAATGCTTCATTTAGTGGCATTTAGAGCAGCTCCACATGTGGAAGTGCTCAAGCCCAGCCTGCCCAGCTGGGAATTAAGGCTAATAAGGCGATTAGAAAAAGTTTCTTGTCTGCTCCTATCAAATGATTTCCACCATGATCAACAAAAAAAATCAAACCAGAAACACCCCAAAGCCTCAGGATGAAGCTGAGGTCACCCCTTCCCCTTCCCCTTCCTCCACCCTGTGCCAGACAGCTGCAGGCTAGGGTCAGGCAGGTGGGGACAGACAGTGACATGCCCAAACCCCGCTCCGAGGGCTCCCCCTTGCAGGGTGCAGCACCTGTGTGGTGCTCAGGGAGGGTTGGGGACCCAGGGGCAGCCCCTCCCGCCCCAGCCCTGCAGCTCCTCACCCACAACATCCAGCTGGTAGGTGTGGTTGATGCTCCCATACTTGTTCTCCACGATGCAGGTGTAGTTGCCCTTGTCAGAGGGCACCACCGAGTCCATGATGATGCTCCAGGTGGCGTAGCGCACCTGGGGGCACAGGGGGTGATGCCAGCCTGTTAGTGCCCAGCTGCAGCCCTTGGTCCCTGAGCTGGCTCAGCCTCCTCAGCCCCCTGAACGTAAATCTCCCTTTGAGGTCACCTTTCCCCTCTCCCACAGAGGGACCCTAATTGCTCCCAGCTGTCCCGGGACAGCTTGGCCCAGCAGCCAACTGTGCCGAGAAGCAGATGTTGGGAGCTGAGCCTGATGGGCTGGCCCAGCCTGCAGGGACATCCCTCTCTGCTGGCCCCAGCTTGAGCAGGGAACAGACCAGCATTGTTCCCCACTGCCATGGCCCGGGAAGAGCCTCTGCCACCAGCTGGGCCTGGGGTTTGGATCCACACTCAGACCCCAGCGGGCACAGTGCAGGGTGTACAGCACATACCCAGACAGCTCTGAGAGTGCTGTGAGTGCTCCCTAGGTCCCTCCTGGCCAAGGGGCTCAGGGACAGCTTCCCTGCACCACTCCCACCTCTGGCTGCAGCTCCTCCTGGCAGGATCTCCCCAAGCCCTGCTCCCTGCTGCTTTCCTCTCTCCCAGTTGGAAACTGCTTAGCTCCACAGCCTGCATTTCAGCCCCGGTAGCCATGCAGGGCACTGTGCTGCCACCATCCAGGGAGCCACAGTGCTGCCTGTGTCCTTCCCTGGGACCAGACACATGGAGCCAAGCTGTGGCATGGCCACATTCCTGCTGCACGTCCCTGGCACCTGGCTGGAGCCTGGCATGTGGCAGTGCAGCCAGACCCCGTTCGCATGACCTGGGGGGAAGTGAACTCCCAAATCCACGGCCCCACAGCACCCAGCTGGGCTGGCTCTGGGGGTCCCAACTGAGGGGGCACCCACCAAGCCCTGGGCAGGCTGCAGCCCTGCTCCAGAAGACTTAAAGAGATGCTCAAAGGGGACAATGCTCCCTCGGAGAGTGGCCTGGAGGTCCCTGGGCTGGAGCTGGCACCAGCACACCAGACAAGCGTGGGCCAACCTCTGCTTTGGAAAGGGAGGAAGCTCAGGGCCCTGGGGGTCTTGGCAGCCCCACTGGGAGACTGGAGCTGTGAGAAGGGGAAAGGCACTTCCCCAGCCCACCCCGGGGTGGGGAGGTCCCACAGCCTGGACTCACTGTGGGTGCTGGGGAGGCACCTGCCCAGCTCACTGAGCCAACGTGACCCAGCCCCACTCACGGGCTGGGCACTCTCTCCACCACGCTGGTACACCGAGGCCGCTGGCACAGCTCCTGCCAACCCCTGCTGGGGCACGGAGGGGCTCATCCAGCCCTGCAGCCCCCTGCAGCCCCCGCGCCTGTCGGGGCCGCCCGGACCCCCCGCGGCGGTCGGGGGATTAGGCGCAGGCAGGCTGGCTTCGCCCGCGACCCTCCCCCAGGGGCCGAGCTGCTGCAAACATGACCCAGAAGCAGGTCACTGCCGTAGGGCTCTTTTGCAACAGGAATGTCAGAGGGGCCCCATCTGCCCCTCCTTGGACAGGGGGCTCGGAGCCTCCTAAGCTGCAGAGCCCCTTCTCAGTCCTCCCCCCTTCCCCGGGTCGCCCCAGAGCCCTCCACAGCCTGCACCCAGGCGGACTGAGCCCCAAGGCAGCCACCTGCAGCAGCAGCAGAGGGGGAAGGAGAGAAGCTGTGTGCCCACCCTGCTGCCCCACACCCCCCCGGCTCTGGTACCTTGTACCCCCCGATGCGGTGGTCGGGTTTGAACTCTTTGCCGTTCTTCAGCCAGCGCAGGGTGGGGTTGGGGGTCCCGCTCGAGGGGCACTTGAATTTCACCGTCTTGGCAGCAGGGACGGCGTGGAGCTTCTTCTCCATCTTCTCAGGATAGGTCCAGTAGGGAGCAATGGCCTCTGGGGAGCAGAGTCGGGGGGTTCAGCACCACCAAACTCACTGCCCAGACCCACCAAGACTTCAGCCACAGGAGCTCCAAGGTCTCAGCCACAGGATGCTCCAGGGCTTCAGCCACAGGAGCTCCAAGGTCTCAGCCACAGGAGCTCCATGGTCTCAGCCACAGCAGCTCCAAGGTCTCAGCCACAGGAGCTCCAAGGTCTCAGCCACAGGAGCTCCATGGTCTCAGCCACAGCAGCTCCAAGGTCTCAGCCACAGGAGCTCCAAGGTCTCAGCCACAGCAGCTCCAAGGTCTCAGCCACAGGAGCTCCAAGGTCTCAGCCACAGGAGCTCCAAGGTCTCAGCCACAGGAGCTCCAAGGTCTCAGCCACAGGAGCTCCAAGGTCTCAGCCACAGGAGCTCCAAGGTCTCAGCCACAGGAGCTCCAAGGTCTCAGCCACAGGAGCTCCAAGGTCTCAGCCACAGGAGCTCCAAGGTCTCAGCCACAGGAGCTCCAAGGTCTCAGCCACAGGAGCTCCAAGGTCTCAGCCACAGGATGCTCCAGGGCTTCAGCCACAGGAGCTCCAAGGTCTCAGCCACAGGATGCTCCAGGGCTTCAGCCACAGGAGCTCCAAGGTCTCAGCCACAGGATGCTCCAGGGCTTCAGCCACAGGAGCTCCAAGGTCTCAGCCACAGGAGCTCCAAGGCCTCAGCCACAGGAGCTCCACCATTTTGCAGGAGCCCCTGCCCACCCTCACCTGCCCTTCTCCATTCCTGGGCAATGCTTGCCAACGTGCCCAGCTTCCCCTTGCCCCCCAGAACAAGCCCAGGGTCACAGCAGGGGCAAACCCATCTCACACATACGGTTGGGCTTGGTGTTATCAGCCTCCTTCTCCTCCGAAGAGGAATCATCTTCATCATCATCATCTTCAGCAGAAGGGAGAGCGTCTGCAAGAGAAGTGACAACCCAGCTGAACGTCCCTGCATGGAGCACTCCTGCGTGGGGCCAGCTGGGGACTGGAGCATCACAGGCTGGTGGCGTGGGCAGGGCAGCGCTGCAGGACAGTGGCGATGTGTGGGGATGCTGGGTGAGAGTCGTGCACCCCCCATGGGTGAACACTGTGCATGGTCCTGGATGCACATGCCAGGCCCACCAGCATGGGCAGTGCCTGCCAGCCCATTGCTCACAGCCCGTGGACATCGTGGAGCAGCCTTCCCCCCAGAGTGATTCCAGAGCTCCACACCCTGTGTCCAAGCACAGCTCCTCACTCTCTGCCCAGTGCCACCAACTCCTGAAGGGTGGCTGCCCAGACCCTGTGGGCACAGAAATGCCCCAAGCCTCAGCAGACACCTCCCAGACTGAAGCCTTCGTTCTCCTCCAGCCTCACACTCCATCAACACCAACATGGACCTCGGCTCAAGCCCAGCATGTGCCCACTCCCGGGGGCAGCCCCCCAGCCCCATGCAAACAAACAAATGCCAACCTCCAGCTGCCTCTCCCTGCACCACAGCTCACAGCAAGTGACAGTCACCGCTCCAGGTCCTCCTCTGGGCACCCCACGGGTCCAGCCCAAACTCACGGTGCCAGCAGGCATGCACAGGCGCCCGGAGCCAGCCTGCTCCTCGCTCCGGGGCTGCCCCTTCCCTGTGCCTGTGGGGCCGCTACCAACCTGAGACGTTGACGGAGAAGTAGGTGGTCTCACTCCCCGAGGGGCTGTTGGTCATGCAGGCATAGAGCCCTGAGTCCTCGGGCACCGCGTCCCTGACCTCTACCTCCTCCCCGGTAATGCGCGTTCGGTTGTTCTCCTCCAGCTGGACGCCGTCGCGCACCCAGTTGATGCTCTGGACGTCATCCCTCAGCCGGCAGCGCAGCTGGAGGAGGTCACCAGGGTGGGCTGAGTAGGACTCCACTTCGATTTGTGCTTTGGGCAGGACTGAAGGAGTTAGGAGAGAGGAGGAGAGAAAAAAAGGAGAAAAGAGAAAGAGACCAAAGGAAACCATGCGGTGGCTGCGGCGGCTGCTGCGCAGGGTTAGAGGCAACATGCACTGCTGGGATGATCTGGTGGCCTCCGGTGATCCCCAGTGAGCCTGGGGAGGGGAGCCAGTGGCTGCAGAGCAGAGGGGAGCACCCCAAGCAGCACCAAGCGCTTTGCCCCTTGCTCGACGTGGTTGGGGAGCCCAAAACCACTTGTCCAACCCCCCCCCGCCCCGGCCCTGCCCCCTGGGATCTTACTCCAGTGCTGCTCAGCCCAGAGCAGGGGCTTTGAAACAGGGGAGAAACAGGCAGCTTAAGACATCTCAGGCAGCATCAGCTGCTTGGACAGGATCCAGCCTCTCCTAGGAGCATCCTAAATCCCTGCTCAGCTCTGCCACCGCACAGCAGATCACAGAGCCACAGAATACCTTTGGCTGGGAGAGATCCTCAAGATCACCCACTCCAACCTTCCACCCAGGGTCTTGGCACCCCCCCCACCACCAGCCAGCAAAGCAGATCAGAGTCCCCATGCCACCAGGACCCTTGCCCTGCTTAGATGCTTCAGGGCAGCGGCAGGAAGGTGGAGGGGATGAGGGGGATGCAGCAGGAGAGAGGGCAGGGGAGTGAGAGGCTGCAAGAGTGGCAGAGCCAGGAGAGGTCAGCCCAGGGGAGCTCTGGCCAAACAGGTGCTGGCTGAGGCCATCCCGTTTGGTGACCCCGGGCAGGGAAAGCCACAGCTGCTCCCTGATGCCACATTTGTGTGAGCACAAAGATCCTTTCTCTCCATCCTGCTGCTACGTGATCTTGTCCCTCCTGGCCCACTGCTTGTGCAGAGATGGCTCCGACCTCAAGCGCTGCCCTCTGCCCTCCATGCTGGTGGCTCAGTGGCTCTGCCAGTCCTGGGCTTGGTGCAGATGTGCAGGTCTCAAACCAGCCCTTCATGTTTCCAAGCCCAGGGAAGGGTTCAGAGTGTTGCAGCTCAGTGGGTGCCAGGCCTCCCCATGAGGGTGCAGGGTGGAAGCAGTGACAGCATCCTCCTGGGATGAGCAGCATGGGCTGGGGTGCACAGCCCTGGGTCCTGAGTGCTGCTGTGGATGATGCTTTCTGGACCACAGCTGCTCCTGGAATCATCCTGGAAGGAAAGGCCACGATTCCTCCGCATCCCCAGGCTAGCAGCCACCCAGCCTCAGGTGGGCCAAAGGCAAGAACCAGTGGTGCCACAGGAGCATGGCTGAAGGTTTCCACAGTGCAGCTGTTCTGTACCAGAAAAGTCCAGAGTCGGGGTTGGAAAATCCCATCAGAAATGCTTCAGCTGATCCACGCCTTGAAAGCTGTCCCCACCAAGGACCCAGGTGCTCAGCAGGCAAGAGCCAAGCCACAGCTCTCCCAGGGCACCCACGCAGCTCCCAGCATGGCAATTTGCAAACCAGCAGCCAATTATGAATGCCCACAGCTTCCGAGCACCTTGGAGGGGCTGTCTCTGCAGGACAAACAGCCAGCACCACCCTCACCTCCTGGTGCCATCCAACCAGCCAACAGCCAGCAGAGAATCTCAAAACACCAGGCTAGAAGGGACATCAACCATCCTCTGGTCACCTCCTGCCCCATCCTCTGCTCACACCTCTGAACAGCTGTGGATCAGCTTGCCCTGGCTCCGTCAGCTTTGGGCACAAGGCTGGCACAAACCGTCCTGGTGACCACCCTCAAGCTGTGGCAGCACAGGCTGGCAGCGAGCAGCACGGGGGCCATCAACATGGCATCACTCCTCCAGCACCACCGGCGGCTCCACGCTCCAACGCCGCTCAGAAAGTCTCATCTGAATCCCTACCACCAGCTGCACTTCGCCTCCTGACCACTTCCCTTTGCCCCACGCTGAGGAGAAGTTCCACGAGGAAAGCCTCCGGGAGCAGCTTCAGAGTTTCTCCTTCTTCTTTTGCTGAGCACTTGAAGGAAAGCAGCGACCTGAGCAGGAGCTTTCCTCGGCTGCTAGAAGACCAAAGCCAGAGCTCCAAATCCAGCAGCTAAGAGGTCACAAAGCGTCTTAAGGTGGAAGCTGAAGCCTGATAGGCTTCCCCTTGGCGGCAGGGGAAGCGTCCTGCTTTCACAGCCCTCTTCCCCCCCGGCTCTCCGTCGCAGGATGGGGCACTTCCAGCAGCTCGGATTTGCGTTTCAAGCGATTAGTCACAGGCATCCCCCCAGGCGCACACAATGCAGCGGCGATGTCCCCGTCCCGGCTGTCTGAGCACCACGGGACTGGGTCACACAACGTCCTCCTTGCCCGTGTCCCTCCTCAAACACAGCAAGGTCAGCGAGCAGTAAACAGCCACCGAAACCCAGCAGGGAGCTGCAGCCACAGCCGTATCTGCCCTTATCTCACCCAGCTCTGCCCTTCCCCAGGCACCGACGGCTCAGCTCTTATCCAACACAACAACCCGCAGAAGGTGGCTGGAGCTGGGAAGGTCTCCACCGCCCACAAATGTCCTCAGGGTCCCTGTTGCTTGTCCTTGGGCACCTGCACACAAGGCACATGTGCAGGTCCAGCGTGCCGTGAGGCGGGGTGGGCGCTGCTGGACCTGCATGATCGCACCACAGCTGAGCCAGGGCTGGGCAGCTCCAGCCAGGGAAACACCTCTGTGGTCCAAGAGCTCTTAAACATCTCCTCCAAGCCTGTCCTAGGAACCATCACAGGCTCCTGCTCCTCAGCTCACCCGAAAGGGCTGAGAAAAACCTGCCTCTGCCAGCCCCATACTGGACCTGCAGACTGAGGAGGAGGAGAACGGAGGAGAGAGAAGGTCCTTGGATGGGGGAGTGGAAAGTTTGAGGCACCCCAGTTTAAATCCTGGGCTCAGGGAAGCAGCATCCCAGGCTCAGGTGGGTCCCTTCCCATGGGCACCAGCATGCCAGTGCCCCTACTCCTTTGGGCCATTAAACCATGGGCTCGGCTGCACCAAGGAGCCTGGGCAGGGGGGGTCGGGGGTCCACCGGCGTGTGGCCAGATCACTTTTCAAAGGAGCAGCTCCTCCCCCCAGCCCCCTGCGCCTGAGGCTGTTTTGCATTAGCAGCATGACCAGGGAGGCGTCCGGAGTGATGGACGGCAGCGGGGAGGCAGAGGGCAAGGCAGGGCCCTGCCCTTCGGTAACCCAAAGCACAGCTCTGGCACCGGCGCTAAGGCGGAAAACGCAGCATGGTGGGAACGGCCCGGGAAGGAATTCACAGCCTAATGAGCATGGCCAGGTTAGCTCGGCCTGAGGGCAGCCCTGGCAGGCAGTGCCACTGCCACCAGGATGTCCCTGCTGGCACAACCCCAGTGCCATGGCTTGAGGTAGCCATGGCTCTTCCTTGGTGCCAAGGTGCCACTGGGTCTCCAAGGCTGGCTCAGGGCACCCGTGGCTCTCCCTTGAGGGGCTTCAAGGTGCCACTGGGCCTCCAAGGTTGCGTCAGGGCACCCATGGCTCTCCTTTGGGGGGCTTCAAGGTGCCACTGGGTCTCCAAGGTTGGCTCAAGGCACACATGGCCCTTCCTTGGGGAGCTTCAAGGTGTCACTGGGTCTACAAGGTTGGGTCAGGGCACCCATGGCTCTCCTTTGGGGAGCTTCAAGGTGCCACTGGGTCTCCAAGGCTGGCTCAGGGCACCCATGGCTCTCCTTTGAGGGACTCCAACGTGCCACTGTGCAGCCTGGCTCACACCACAGCTGAAGCACTAAAACCCCTTGGAAATGCAGCTCAAACCCAAGGCTGGCAGCAGGTGTGTTGGTCCTGGAGTGCTCCATGGCACAATCCACATCACCCTGAGCCCTCCACATCTGCAGATCAGGAGGAGCACACTGGATTGCTGGACTCCACCAGCCCCAAAAGTCCCATTCTCCTCTTTGGCTTTAGCTGTAACCTGAACCAAGGCACCAGATGCAGGCCCTGGGCACAGCAAGCCCCCAGCAGCCAAGTTAGCAGGAGTTTAATGGGGCAGACAAATGCTTTGCTCTCCTCCCCGAGCTCTGCCCTGCCCTGGTGCTGCCCAGCAAGGCTCAGGATGCTTCTGGCATCACACAAAGCTTGGCTGGTGCTGAGCACTGCCTGGAGTGGGTAGGCTGGTTCTGCCCAGCCAAGGGGGTTAGAGCCTCCTTGGAGCAACATGGAGCAGTGAGGAGAGCAAACACAGTTCCAGCAGCACTAGGGAAGAGCCATGGGGGCCCTGAGTAGCCCAAGGAAGAGCCATGGATGCCTCGAGTCACCCAGAAGGAGCCAGTGGTGCCCTGAACCCCTGAGGGAAATGCCAGGGGTGCCTTGGGTCACCCAGAAGGAGCCAGTGGTGCTCTGAACCCCTGAGGGAAGTGCCAGGGGTGCCTTGGGTCACCCAGAAGGAGCCAGTGGTGCTCTGAGCCCCTGAGGGAAGTGCCAGAGGTGCCTTGGGTCACCCAGAAGGAGCCAGTGGTGCTCTGAACCCCTGAGGGAAGTGCCAGGGGTGCCTTGGGTCACCCAGAAGGAGCCAGCGGTGCTCTGAGCCCCTGAGGGAAGTGCCAGAGGTGCCTTGGGTCACCCAGAATGAGCCAGTGGTGCCCTGAACCCCTGAGGGAAGTGCCAGAGGTGCCTCGAGTCACCCAGAAGGAGCCAGTGGTGCCCTGAACCCCTGAGGGAAATGCCAGGGGTGCCTTGGGTCACCCAGAAGGAGCCAATGGTGCCCTGAACCCCTGAGGGAAGTGCCAGGGGTGCCTCAAGGGTCTGGAGAAAGCAGCAAAACACAGCTGAGGTCTGGCACATCTCAGCTCTCTGCTGTTCCCCCTTTTAACCTAAACTCTTAGGATCACAGAATTGGTTGGGCTGGAAGAGCCCTCTAAGGCCATCCAGGCCAAGCAGCAGCCCAGCACCACCATGGCCATCAAACCCTGTCCCCAGGTGTCATATCCAGACGTTTCTTGAAGGCCTCCTCATGCCAGGGAGGCAGTGCCAGACTCCTGGGCTGAATCCCACAGGACACAGCCCCATCCCAGACCCTCTGGGGCCCACTGTGAGCCCTGATGCCCAGGGTGAGGCCAGGAGCATCTCCAGCCCAGCAAACTGAGTCTCTGCTTGCAAACAAGCCCAAGAAGCAGATGCAGGATGCCAGGGCCAGAGCAGCTCCCGGTGGGTTTATGACTTTGCTCCAGCTTTGAAATGGAACCAAAAGCAGAGCCAAGCAGGGGCCAGATGGAGAGTGTCACCAAGTGCATATAACTGTCACCAGCTCCCCCAGGACTGGCCCCCACCGGGGCCAGAGCCACTGGGCAGCAGCTTTGGGGAGAGCAGCAGCACAGATTAACCTTCACCCCCCCCCCCCCCCCCCCCCCCCCCCCACCCCNGCCCACCATTCTCCACACAGCCCAGGACCCCCAGGCTGCTGCATACCCTGGAGGGAGCCCAACCTGGAGCCTGCCCCCCGGCAACCCCGGCGCGGTGGGAGCCAGAGCCCGGCCGTGGCGATGGGGACGGCAATAAAGCGGCCAACAAAGCGCGGCGCAGGGACAATGCGGGCGGGGGGCTCGGGGCCGTGGCCGCCGGTTGCCCTGGAGACCCCAGCGGGGCTTTCCGAAGGTATTTCCTGAAGAAAAAGCACACACATGCCCGGCAGCGCCGCTAATCCCCACAGGAAGCGCTTACCGGGACCTGGGCATTGGCTTCTTTCTTATTTAAAAACCTCCTCGCTCAGATGCCCTCCCCCCGCCCAACACCTCCCCCCCAGCTCCCACCGCCACCCCAAGCCCGTGGGGGGATGCCCCCGCCAGCATCCCTGCTCCCTGGCTGCTCCCTGGCTGCACCCGGGGAGGATGCACAGCCCCAGCGCCCCCGCCCCGTGGAGCGGGGAGATGCCCACAGGCGAATGTCCCGGGCTCGGGTACCACGGGCTCTTTGTTGGGGGAGGGTCAAGGCACCCAGGGCTCTTTTTAGGGGCTCGAGGCACCCATGACTCTTCCTTGGGGGGGTTCAAAGCACCACTGGGTCCTTCTGGGTGGTTCAAGGAACCCAAGGCTCTTTTTAGGGGGCTCAAGGTATCCATGACTCTTCCTTGGGGGGTTCAAAGCACTATTGGGTCTTCCTTGGGCTGCTCAAGGCACCCAAGGCTCTTTGCTGGGGGGAGGGTCGAGGCACCCAGGGCTCTTTTTAGGGGGCTCAAGGCATCCATGACTCTTCCTTGGGGGGGTTCAAAGCCCCACTGGGTCCTTCTGGGTGGTTCAAGGAGCCCAAGGCTCTTTTTAGGGGGCTCCAGGTATCCATGACTCTTCCTTGGGGGGGTTCAAAGCACCACTGGGTCCTCCTGGGTGGTTCAAGGAACTCAGGGCTCTTTTTAGGGGGCTCAAGGCACCCACAACTCTTCTTTGGGCTGCTCAAGGCACCCAGGGCCCTTTTTAGGGGGCTCAAGGCACTCACAAGTCTTCCTTGGGCTGCTCAAGGCACCCAGGGCTCTTTTTAGGGGGCTCAAGGCACTCACAATTCTTCTTTGGGCTGCTCAAGGCACCCAGAGCTCTTTTTAGGGGGCTCAAGGTATCCATGACTCTTCCTTGGGGGCTGTGGTACATGTGGGGGCTCAGGCAGCCCCTCGACGCGTGGCTCCCCCGCTGGCCGTGGGGCAGGGCTCCACGGGGCAGGGCTCTGCGGGGAGGGCTCTGGCAGAGCTCTGCAGCTATTCCCAAAGCCTCCGATTTCTTTTTTTCCTCCTCAATTAAGGGCTGGAGTGACAGCATCCGAGTGGAAAGGCGGGAGGCAGGGAACAATGCCTGCTCAACAGGCTGGGAGGGGATGGATGGCCAGCAGCGTGATGCCCCAGAGGACACGGTGATGTCCCCAGGGATTGGGTGGCTGCAGCGATTGGGGGTTTTGGGGGTGCAGGGGGGCTCAGAGGTGCTGCCTTTCCGCCCTTCCCCCACCCCGAGCTCTGGAAACGATCCTGGGCTGCTGGCACCAAAAGCAGAATGTCTGGGCAGAGATATCTAAGCTGCTTGTAGGGCTCCAGGGAGGCTGCTCCAAACCTGGGGATCGCCTGGGGAAGTGGGGGGGAGCTGCAAAAATACCGGGGNAAGTGGGGGACAAAACTGAGAGCCAGCAGTGGGGACGAGCCAAGGACCCTTTCACTGCGCCACCTCCGGGGATGCTGACATCACCTCCCAGGCTACAGCTGGGCCGAACAGCCCAAATAGGTTTGCTCCTGGGGGGGCAGGGCGGAGTGTGGTCTGTGCTGAGTGTGCCCCTCTCTGCACCTGCAACCTCCCTGCCAGCACCGAGTGAGTTCAGGGCGAGGAAGAGGAGAAGGAAGAAGCAGAACCCCCACGGCTGCAGGGATCCCCAGAGCTGCCCAGGCTGAGCATGCTTCCAGCCCTGGATTTTGGGGTTCAGAGAGAGACCCTCCCCACACCCAGCTGGGAACAGCACAGTCCTGGGGGCCAGAACTCCACTGGCCCTACAGATGGGGCTGGGGGAGGTAAAGCCTGTGGCCAGCTGGGGGTCTGGTGGCCCTGGGGAAGCAGGGTGGCACCAGGAGAGGGTGGCACTGAGAAATTGGGTAGCCCCCCCCCCCCCCCCCAAAAAAAACCTGCCCTGCTCGGCTGCATGGGGAGGGAGCAGACGGCAGATGCACCTCCCTGGAAAGCATCAGGGGCTCAAGCAGGCTCCAAAAGAAGCTGCTCAAGGCAAGACCTCCCCCCCACCACCACCACCAGCACCTCATTCCCCCCTCAAAACCTGCTCGGCTGCTTTGCTGCTCCCTTCCTCCAGCACTCTTTCCCCCCACCCCCAGGCAGGGATGAGGCAGCCCCGGAGCGAGGGCTGGAAATGCCTGAAGAGCAGCGAGGACAATAGCAGACGAGGAGAGGCAAGAACTCCCCTCGGCAATTTTCTGCAGGTTTCTATTTAACCTGCAGACAAAGAGCAGCTTTGTGAGGAGGGCGACTGGAGGCTGCTCAGGGAAGTTTCTTGGCTGCTCCCCTTCGCCGGGGGGGGGTTGTGGGGTTGGGGTTTTTGGGGGCTTTTTTTTGGTTGTGTTTTTCTCCTGTTACCACCTCAAGAGGTAGGTAACTCCCAGGCCGTAGTGAGTGCGCATTCGTGGGGGCTTGGGGGGGTTTGATGCGGATTTTACAGCCCCGGGGAGGGAAATGAGCCCCTGACAGAAAGCAGAGCTCCCAAAGCCCCTTCCCCGCGGCCACGAGGAGAGGCTGGCGCTGGGAAATCCTCCTCCGGGGAGGCAGGGGCCAGGGCGGGCGGGAGGGATTACTGCTCCCTGAGAAGGAGGCTTAGCTGCCTCAGAACCTCAGAAACCAAACCCCCATAAACAGCCAGAACAAAGTCGGGGCAAGCGGCGGCCCCCCGCGGCGGAGGGGACCCGGGTGGTACCCCTCAGCTGGTGGCAGTGTGGGCGAGGACAACGATGCCAGCCCTGGGGACCTGGAGGGGACCACCCCCGCGGACATGCCAACTCCCCCCAGGGCTGGATCCAGAGCCCAGCCTGGCAAGAGACTCGAGAGGTGCTGGTGGCAGGGCCGCGGGTCCTGGCCCGGGACAGACTCTTCCCATCCCGCTCGTCCTGCCGGGAACATTTTGTTCCCACCAACCAGCCCCGCAGCCAAGGGATGGACTCTGCCCCAGCCGGGCTCCTGCTGTGGCACTAATTGGGCCGCCCTGGTGAGAACCGTGTCGGGAAATGTTTCCAGAGGTTATTGTTAGCCCTGGCATGAGGCTGGCGAGGAACCAGCTCCGTCCTCTCCAACCTCTCCTGCTGCCGCTGCCTGACGCCGCTCCCCAAACCCTCTGGGGGCTGCAGGGCTGCTCACAGCACCCCAAACCCCACCTCTGCTGACATCAAATCCTCATCTCAGCACCCCAACGGCTTCCCCCAGTGCCATAGCTGGGGTCGAGGCCACAAGTGCCGCTCTCCCGGTGGCACAGGAGCCACCCTCACCCCCAACGCCACCGGGCAGGCTCTTCCAGGAAGAGCCATCTCCCGAGGCAAACATGTTTACTGCTGCTGCGGTGTTTGCAGAGCCAGGCACGCCAGTGGAAAACTCTTGAGATGGTCCTGGTGAGCAGTGCCCTGCCCGGGCTCCTCCCCAGAGCCCGCAGCGCCCCAGGGACCAGGCACAGCTCACGGGAGGTACCTGCTGCTCGGCCAGCCCTGGCATCTCAACGTGCTCCCAGCTGGTGTCACCCAACTGCCCCCCACTGAGGCTGGTGCAGGGACCTCAGACCCCCAGCATGGTTTGCTCACCCGTGCCAGCTCCTGTGCCACCCCCCCAAGCCGTGAGGAGGCCGTGGGCATCGAGAGCGTGGCTGTTCGCTGGGGTGCCACACAGCACCGTGCCCACGTTGGCAGCACCGTGCCCAAGTTGGCAGCACCAGCGACCAACCTCTTGGGGTTTTGGTGGGAGGAGGAGGAGGGAAGGGGGAGTGAGCCTTAAAAAGCCAAGCAGGACCCCACGGCCCAGACATTCTTGGGTAATTAAAACCAAACGCAGAGAGGCAGAAGCCCTGCACTGCTGCCTGCTCTGCTTCATCTCTGCCTCACCGAGGGCATGGCCCAGGCTTTGAAATGCTGGAGCTGTGCCTTCCACCGGGGTTAGCTGTCTGCAGGGCTCTAAGACCCCCTCCCAGCCCATCCACTGCACCTCGGGGTGCCACCAGGCTCTGAAGCTTGGCAGGAGCAAAGCCTCAGTCTGCACGCAGTGTGCCACAAGCCCTTGCAAGGCTCTGAGCAGTGATGATCCTGAGCTGTCCTCAGCTCTAAACCCAGCCCCGTGGGCATTCCCCAGCCTGGAGCATCCTGAGGATCCCTGTGGGACACACTTACCCCATGCACTGCCAGCTGGCACAGCCTGCAATGCCACCCTGCCCCCAAATCCTCATCCCCACCTGCTGCTCGTGCCAGTGTCAGGAGAGGTGGGAGAAGACTTCACACAGATCCTGGTCTGCAGATTGTCACAGGCCAGCAAGTGCCATGGCACTGTCCCCACTGTGGGGACAGCCCCTGGGGCTTGGCATCCTTCTCCAGACCAACGATGCCAGGTTCTGCCGCAGCTCCCCTCGAGCTCTCAACCCCCCACGGACGAGGCTGGAACCCTGCACGGACTTTCTGTGCCCACAAACTGCTCTCAGCAGATAACATGTGCCACATCCCCACTGGCACCAGCTGGCAGCTCCTGGGTGGCCACATGGCACTGTGCTGCTGCTGAGGGACATGCCCGTGGCTGGACCTCACGGCAGCCTCTACCTCTACATCAAGCATCTCACCACCAGAAGAGAAACGCAAAGGATGAGGGAGCCAAGTGCTCCCCAGGTGCTCCCCAGGTGATCCCTGGGTGTTCCCTGGCACAACCGTGGTGCTTTGCTCCTTGTCTTACCTTGGTCGGGCAAGGTGGGCACCGGCCTGGCGGCGGAGAGCGCGGCTGTGACCAGCACAGCCCAAAGGATGAGGCACCTCCAGGTAAACATCCCACTGCTGCAGCTACTGCTCTGCGACTGGGCTCCGCAACTCCCACTCCATGGGGACCCTGGGCTGGCCCCGGGCGGGCACGGGGAGGGGTCTCCGCTGGGCTGTCAGCGCCTCCGAGCTGTGAAGGAGGAAAGCAGAGTCAGGGCAGGGCAAGATGCACCCCCACACCTCACCACCCCCACACCACCCCACCCCCACACCCCACCAGCCAGCCCCTTCTCCGTGCACAGAACACTCTGGCATCGCACGTGATGCTCGTCCAGCACCCAAGCCTGGGCAGCAAGGTGTCCCTGACCCGTGGTGGCATCTCCCCAGCCCACAGTGGCATGTCCCCATGGACCCCTCCACAGCCTGGAGTGACCCAGAGCTGACTGTCAGGGTCGTGTTCTCCTGCATGACAGCACTGATGTGCCGCGAGCGAAAGCGCTGGCCCAGCAGAATCGAGGGCAGCAACATTTCGTGTTCGAGGAGGGAGGGAGCTTGCAGCTCTCCTGCTTCCCTCCTGCCTGCTAAGAGGGACTCCTGGACAGGTCAAAGTGCCACCCAGTTTTGGAGACAACACCCTCTTGGGACCCCTTGGCCCGAGATGGGTCACCATGGTGCAGGCAGCTCCCAGAAGCTTCTCTGTTTTCTTGAACTTGGCTCAAAGGAAAAACCATCTCAAAACCTTGCTGGGGCCTGGGGGACAGGAGAGGTTGGTTCCGCTGGGCTCCAGGAGGCCACTTCTCCGCTTTGTATTTGTAAAGCTCCTCCTGCCCCTCTCCCTTCTACCCACACTTTCTTCTGCCCCAGTTGCCCTCATCGGCGCTGGGAGCCAGGACCAGCAGCACCTCACTCTTCTGCACCTGACCCAAAGCTTGGCTGTGGCAACCCCACACCAGACCCAGACCTGGCTCTGTGAGTGGCACGGTGAGAGCCCAGTGAAGCTGATCCTGCTGCAAACCCCAGCTGCCCTCCACCCCCTCTAGAACCCATAGGGCAGGCAGGCAGGGCCGTGCCATGGGGAGGCCCTCCCGGAGCCGAAGGGGTTAGCGGCGCCGTGCTCCACGTGCGGCAGATCCCTTTCCACCGACAGCTGTTTGCGGAGCGGCTGTTTGGGGAGAAATCCCTCAGCTTCCAGCGCCGGGATCCGCTCTGTCCTTGCCAGCTCCCATGCTGGGCTCTCCAACCCGCCCGTCCCCAGCCCTTTCCCACACAAGGAGGCACCAAAATCTGAGCTCTGAGCACGAGGAGGCTCAAAAGAGCCCAATCCTGACTTAGGGTGCCCCAGGACTTGCTCTCCACAACTCTCATCCCTCCTTCCATCCCTGCCAGCTCCCATGCTGGGCTCTCCAGCCTGCCGGTCCCAATCCATCCCTGTCCCCTTCCCATGCGAGGAGGCATCAGAGCTGAGCTCTGGCACAGGAAGACCCAGTCCCGGCTCAGAGTGTCCCAAAATGTGCCCTCCACAGCCCTCACCCCTCTGACCATCCCTCTCCCCACCGCGCCGCAAGCCAAGACACGTCGGCGGGGACCTGGAGCCAAAGCCTGAGCCCAGCCAGCCCTGGCCGACTGCTCCCCGTGGCGTGGACCCGAGCAAAGCCCCCGCGTTCCACCCCCGCCACACATCTGTGGCCCCGCGGAGCCCCAGGGCCGAGATCCTGACACTGAGCTGTCCCCTGGGCTTTGCCGCAGAGCTCGGGGTAAGATCCCTGCCCAGAAGATTGCACAACCCAAGCTTGGCCGTGCGGGTCTGGCCAGGACACTGCTGGCCCAGCACTGCCTGGTGGGAGACGCTCCAAGAGAAGCGCAAGGACCAGGGTGTGGGCAGGATGATGCCATCCCCAGCAGCCTCCTCCAAGCTCCAGCAGCCAGAGGCTGTACGGAGCACGCCCCGGGATGTAGCTCTACCTCCATGCCTTGCAGCCCTCACTGAGCATCCCGAGCTCATCCCACTCCTCTCCCAACCCACCCCAAATCCCCATGCTGAGCCGTCCCCAACCTGCCGTGTGAATGAGCTCCTCCCTCTCCGTACGGCGTCTGCCCCAAGTATGGGCTGCTAACAACAGTGAGTAATAGCTCTAGTGAGTAATGAGCCACTACTCATCCTCCCCAGACACTTGCTCCAGCGTAGCTCTGGGCATCCCTGTCCCAGCGACGGAGCAAGACCCTTCACTGCCTTTGCCCAGAGCGATGGATTTTCCCCAGAGTGCACTCAGCACCCACCGGCGCCAGCCCCAAAGGGCTCCCAGTTAACACTGGGTGCTCCTTAGGGAGCTTAGCCCCCCCCAGACAGCTCCTGCAGCCCAAGGATACCCAGTCACAGAACCACCGAAGGGAAGGGGTTGGAAGGGAGCTCTGGAGTTCGAGTCCAACCTCCCTGCCAAGGCAGGGCCACTTAGAGAAGGTCACAGAGGAACATGTCCAGGTGGGTTTGGAATGT
This sequence comes from Tricholaema leucomelas, assembly GCA_013400475.1. Taxonomy (NCBI): domain Eukaryota; kingdom Metazoa; phylum Chordata; class Aves; order Piciformes; family Lybiidae; genus Tricholaema lacrymosa; species Tricholaema leucomelas. The sequence continues at coordinate 27,935 of WAAF01019560.1, forward strand.
CTCCAGAGATGGAGACTCCACCACCTCTCTGGGCAGCCTGCTCCAGGGCTCCAGCACCTTTCCATTAAAGAAGTTCCTCCACGTTTAGGTGGAACTTCTCACGGTCCAGCTTGTGCCCTTTCCCTCTTATCATAGAATCACAGAACCAAGCAGGTTGGAAGAGAGCTCCAAGCTCCACCAGCCCAACCTAGCCCCCAGCCCTGGCCAACCAACCAGACCATGGCACTAAGTGCCCCAGCCAGGCTTGGCTTCAACACCTCCAGTCACTACGACTCCACCACCTCCCTGGCCAGCCCATTCCAATGCCAATCACTCTCTCTGCCAACAACTTCCTCCTAACATCCAGCCTGACCCTGCCCTGGCACAGCTTCAGGCTGTGTCCCTATTGCCCTGTCACTGGGTGCCACTGAAAAAAGTCTAGCCCCATCCTCCTGACAGCCACCCCTTGAAGTCAGGAGGGCAGGTTTGGGATCTCTGGCTGCCCTGCTTGTCCCAACCACGCTGGCTCTGGCCTGCTGCCTTTGGGACCCCAACTGGTGACCCGAGCAGTTGGGCACCCAGCAAGCAGCAGCCTTATCTCCGAGTGCCAGCGCTCCCCGGCGCCAGGCAGCGCTTGGAAAGGCTTATTGAATGCTAACAATTTATCAGGGTTTGGAAGGGGGAAGGTGGAATTCTTCATGGAAAAAAAAAAGGGGGGGGGGGGGGAGAAAAGAAGGAAAAAAAAAAAGTCTTTGGTATTTCTGGAAATTATTTTCTGTCTCTAAGTGGTTTTGTTTATCGACAGCACATGGGGCCCGGAACATGTCCTAATGCGGAGCGTCTGCCTGGGCCTCCCCAGCCAGCCCCACGTCAAGGAGAGGGAGGGATGGAGGGAGGGAAGGGAGCTGAGCGTCTCCAGAAGCAGCAGTTCCTGACAAATGAGTCAGTGCTGGCTGGGCTGACGGCAAAGCCCTTCTCCAGATACACCTCGCAGCCGGCGCCTTTCCCGCTGATTCAGGGGCTCGGCAGCAGCATATTTCCATGGCGTAGGGAGCAGCAAAGAGCTGCCCCACGTCTGGGAGAGTCACTGGGAGGGAGGGAGAGAGGAGGGAGAGAGTGATGCGTGCCAAGCCCAGAGCTAGTGCACGGCCAGCGCTCAGCTCCCGGGGCAGAAAGGGGGGAAGTAGGGGGAGTGCTCCTACCTGTGCCAGCACCAGCATGGTTCCTCTCCGCCTTTATACAGCTTTTAGATCAACCCCAAGAGGAAGCCATGGCCTGGGAGGATGGCAGCTTGCCCAGGGTGGGTATCTAGCTCCTGCTGGGCAACATCCCTGCTCCCGGGAGCTCGGCAATTTACTGCTCAGGGGTGGACACACAACTAAAAATGGAAGCCGTAAGAGAGGAACCAGAGCTAAGTGCCCCTCGGAGAGCTGCCTCCAGCACTGCAATTACAAGCAGCCATTACACCCACGGAGCTATTTCAGAGTGGTGATGGACACCCCTGTGCCTACCTGTGCATCCTCCCTGGGCACACACTCCCTGCAGGCCTGGGAGGATGCTCACATGTGCATGTTCAGGTGCTCAGGAGAAGCAGCCTCGTACAACCTGTCCCCTGAGGGCTGCACTTTCGCCTCTCCCACACCCATGAGTCATGGGCTGAGCTGTCCCCGGGACACGGCACAGGAGGGGACCTTCCATACTCAGACGTTTCTGAGCTGAGTGTGGTGGGGAAACCCCTTCCCGTCCAGTGGCTCATCCCTAGGAATGCATCCAAGGTGCCAAAAGCTGGAGCTGGTGCTGGAGCAGGGTGCTCAGCTGGGGTAACCGAGGGCTGGAGCCCAGGTGATGCCATGGGGATCAGTGGAGCCTTTAATCTGACCCCTCAGGAGCAGGCTGAGTCTGCTCAGGGTAGTTTGGTGGCACTGGGGTGGTTGTGGAGCAGGGCAGCATGGTCTCTGCTCCCAGCTGGAGCAGTGCTGGCCTGCGAAGCATCCACCACGTCAGAGTGTCCCGGAGGCAGAGGTGCCTCGGAGCCAGCACCCAGCCTGTAACACAGCAGGCAGGAAAACAACAGGGCAGGACCAAATCCAAGAGGGAGAAGAGCCTGAGCTCAGCTCCCACGGCTGCAGGAGCCCATGGTGGGTGTGTGTGGGTGTGTGTTGCACCCAGCTCGAGGCCACACAACCTCCGGGGTGCAGAGGTGAAGACAGCCAGCAGGAGACTGTGCCTGGCACGGGTTCCCTCCAGCTGCAAAATACAGAGAGGAGGCTCAGTTTTCCTCTGAGGCTCAAGACAAGCAGCCCTCCAGGTGCCCTTGGGGGGAAGAACTATGCCAAAGGCAAAATCCAGGGGCGGTGGGGAGCAAAACCTTGCCCTGTCCTGAGCTCCTTGCCCCAGCCTGTGGCTGAGGTCAGGAGCCAGGCGTTTGCTGAAACAAAAAGCAAACACGACTGCAAACGTAGCTATAGGGGAAAACTTTAATGCTTAAAGCAGACACATGCTTGGAAAAATAAATACCCAACTGTGCAGCACATAAGCAGTGTTAACCCTTCCTGGCCACACAGCCCTGCGGCTCCCTGCGCCCCGCTCGCTGCGGGCACCCAGGGGTGAGGGAGCCTGGCAATGAGGGGCATGAGGTGTTGGGAAAGGCCCAGCCTCACCCACAGGGCTCTGTAAAAAGCAGTCCAGTTTCTAGAAGCATGCTCAAAGCCTACCCCAAGGCTTCATCTTCAGACCTGCAGAGCATCCGTCGGTACCTTGAAGTCTCCACTGGGCTGGTACCACTGCCTGTTCTGGGAGGGGGCTGGGGCAGGATGGGGACACTGGGACACCACCGGAGCTTGCCACCCCCTGAAGAGGCACAGCTTTGTTATCCAGCCTGGGAGGGACCTGGATGAGGCTTTCTCTCCGCTGAGCTCCTCCAAACAGAGCTGCTGGGAGGGGAGGACACACACTCCAGCAAACAGAGCCCCAGCTGCCCGCATTTGCCTTCGTGGCCAGGAGCTGAGGGTCCCCAAAGGGGGTGAGAGATGAATTGTGGGGTTGGGACACCTACCACCCACCCCAGGTGAGTGGCCCCTCCCAGCAGCCTGGGTTTGGGGGTCTGGAGCATCAGGGGGAAAAAAACCTGGGGCTGGGGTAATACAGGTCTGAGTCCAGGTCATGATTTTTTGGCAGATAGAGAAACACCCAAAGCCAGCCTGGGCTCCCTCCAGCATGGCTGGAGCTGGCACCTGGCGTGCAGCAAGCCCGGAGCCGAGGGATGCACACAGGGGCTGCTTTTGCAGCAGTGCAGGGACCGTTGGTTTTAATCCTCTCGGAGGAGCACAGGGAGGAGGCAGCAGTGCGTGCCACCCCCACTGAGATCCCGGGAGGAAGTGCTCCTGTGTGGGGAAAATGGCTGCTCGCCAGAGCTGGGGGCTGCAGACTTCAGTCCCCCCCTGCAGCACCCCCAGGGCTGGGCAGGGCGGCTCCCACCAGCACTCTTCATCCTCTGCACCCACATCGTGTCCACCTGCTGAGCACCCTTGGTAGCCAAAGAGCTCCAGCACCCACGTCATGCCCAGCTGGTGAGCACCCAGAGAGCTCCAGCACCCACATCTGTGTCCACTGGGTGAGCACCCAGAGAGCTCCAGCACCTACACTTGTGTCCAGCTGCTCAGCACCCAGAGAGCTCCAGCCGGAGCAAACCACCACCTTCACCAGAACACAACCCCCAGTTTCGTGCCGGCTGGACCCTGGCGAAGCTGTCACCTCCAAGCCCATTGGGTTCACCAGCCCAAGCGGCTGGGCAAAGCGAGGCGTTGAGGGTTAAACATTGCCAGGGAAGGCTCTGCCCCAGCCAGCCGTGAAACTCTGCCATGGGACAGTAACTCAACAACCCGGGCAGAGATGGGCTTTGCCAGGCATCTTCACTGCCCCTCGGCATAACCTCAACCAGGACACGCTCTGCCCCCTCCTCACCCAAAGCCTGTGACCTCGCCAATGGTCCCAACACCGCAGTTCACCAGCACCGCGAACCAAACTGGCACCCAAAAACCCACCCTGGCTGCGCACGTCGGCTCAGCAGCTCACCCACCGTGTCGGCAGGAGAACGATTCCCAGAGCTCCGCAAAGAGTTGGGATAAAAGGAGGCTCCGGGAGTCCCCCACCTCCCCCAGCTCGCAGACACAAAGGGAACGGCGAACTCCAGGACCGCGGCATTGCGAAGCCATCCCCGGGGCCAGCGGAACGCCCTGAGATCCAACAACCGCAACAAAACCGATCCCGGTTCCTTTTCCATCTTTTTCTGGAAGCCGCCAGGCTCCCGCTCAGCAACTTTTCGGGAATCCGGGCAGCGAGACAGAAAGCAGCCCCCGGGCCAGGCTCCCCCCGCAGCCAGGAGGGGTCTGAGGCCCCAAACCGCCCCGAGACCGGGGCTGCGGGGAGGCTTGAGGCTTCCAGCCCCGGTTCGGGGGAAGGACGGACTCGGACCCGCCGCGTTTCAAAACTGCCGCCCCCGGAGGCTGCGAACCGGACACACACCGGGCAGCCCCCTGGCGCCCACCGACCGCATCCCTCTGCCTCCCGGGCCGCCGTCGAGCTGTCCCGCCACGGAGAGAGAAGAGGAGGGGACGGGGGGGTCCGGTGGAGGCAGATCCCCCCGGAACGGGGGTGGCCCCAGACCCCCGATCGGGCCCCTGCCGCCATCTCCACAGTCCCGTTCCCCGCCGCGGTGCCGCTCCCGGTCGCGGTGCGTCCCGGCCGTTGGTACTCACCGGAGCCCCGCGCGGTCCCTCCGCTCCCGGGAACAATGGAGGGATCCCCGGCCGGGGCGAGAGGCGAAGCCCCGCCGCCTCCGCCGCCGCTCTCACAGCGACCGCCCCATGGCGGGGCCGGCTCCGGTCCCAGTCCCGGTCCCGACCCCGAGGTGGCGGCGGGAGGCGTTCCCGGAGGCACTCCCGCCCCGACGGTCGCCGCTGCCCGAGACCCCGTCCCTGCCGTGCGCTCGCCGCCGCCGGACTGAGCCGCTCCCGCACGGCCCCGCCGCCTCCCCCCGGCTCCTCCCCCGCCTTCCTCCCACTCTCCTCCTCCTCCTCAGCGGCCTGATGGGGCTTGTAGTCGCCGCCGGACAGCCCCTCCACGCCGACCCCCCGGCTGCGCTTCCGGTGGCGGGGTCCTCGGGAGCGGTTCCCTCTGGCGCTGTCCTGTCCTTGTCGCCCTGCAAGCAGCGGCCAAGACGCGGGCTATGGCGCGGGGTGCTTGGGCACATCGGAGCAGCTCACGGCCCGGGCACGGGTGAGGGGATCCTGCACCCCGCTCCCCCCGTGCCGCCTGCCTGGCACCCTCAGAGGCGGGAGGACACCAGGACTTTGGGGCAGTCCGGAGCCTCCGGCCTGGCCCCTGGGCACCCACCTGCTGTGGGATGGGATGCCAGAGCCAAATCCTGCCCCGGACCCACCCAGGAGCCACAGCTGCTGCACCCTGGCTACATCGGGCAGCCTTTCACTGAACCTGGCAGCTCCAGCATGGAGCACCCCAAGAACTCCCGAGGTGCACAGGCACCTTCTGCCCAGGCTCGGCTGGGACCATGCCAGATCCCCGAGCCTGAGGGCACAGTGGGATCCTGGCACATCAGTGAACCCAGACTGCCTTCTGTGCTCTGCCGTCTGGGAGTTCAACCCACAGAGCCCCAGCTTGAGCAGCTCCCCCAGAGCCAGGCTGGTTCAGGGTAAGAGGGATGGTGCTGGAGGCACCAGCGTGGGAGCAGCCCTCGGTTGGGGCATTCCAGGATGAAGACATCTCTGGCTGGCAGTGAAGGACCTGCGAGGCCATGTGTGAGTGATTAAGTTCTAAGGGGAAGAGGACAGGGCTGAATTAGCCCTGTCAATCACCAGGGCTATATCTGAACCAAATGCTGGGCATCCATCTTCAGCAGCAGCCTCTTGCTGGGTCAGGCAACTGTTCCTCTCTCCATGCCAAGACCCAGTGAGTGTTTTCTTTCCAGGAGGACAGATGTGTGGGCAGGGAGAAGATAAAACACCTCTCCTCCCAGCCAGCTGAAGATGGAGAGAGTGTCAGCCCCAACCCCTCACACCTTCAGGGCACCCTGGGCATCTGCCCATCCCTAGCTCTGCTTTCCTCTTCCCTCATCACCAGAGAGCCCAAAGCCAGGCTACTGTGCTGAAGGCACCCAACTAGCCAGGCTGCCAGAGCACTGGCTGGCACCCCCTCAAGGGGCACACATGTAGACCTTTGCACACTCATGCATGCCTACACACTCAGCCCAAGGCCGTGTGGTGACCTTCCTCTGCCGCCCACCTCCACTTGCCACTTGCCAGCTCCCAGCTGTGGCACTGAGAAGCAGCCAAAGCTTACACAGGCTGAACCTGGCACCATCCCCACGGCTGAGCACAGGATGAGCGGTGGTGATGCCAACGGGCACCACCACAGCCCCTGGAGTGGGGCCGGGGGAGCAGCCTCTTCTCCCTCCTCGCCCACCCAGGCTCATTTCCCGGCACCTCCAGAGTGGTTCTAGTGGGAATCGGAGTGTGAAGAGGGGGCACAGAAAGGGCTGAGCTGGAGGAGGAGAGCACAATAGAGCAGCTCCCCCCCACCTCCCCCCTCCCCGACCTTGCCTTCCCAGTTAAAGATCTGCAGCTCTCCCCTCCTCCCCACTACAAAGGGGCTCTTTTCAGCCCCTAATTCTGCATTTAGAAAACAAAAGCAGATGCATCTAGTTGAGGTTTGGAGAGGCAAGAGCAAACGCTGAAGAACAAAGAGCTTTCCCTGACAGATCCGACTGACAAAGACTTTGTCAGCTCCCTCTCTCCCTGAAAAGGCAGTGGCACATTGGGGTGGGGGCTCCTTGCAGGCAGCTGCTCCCTTGTGGCTCCGGGCCCGTGTGGGGTTGGCAGAGCCGCAGGCGCACATGTGTGCAGCAGCCCCACCACGGCAAGACACTCAGCGGGGATGCAGCCTGGCCCTGGGATTCAGGTGGGACACCTATGTCTGTCCCAAACCCAGGACAGCCTGTGCCCATGCCACCCTCCTTCCTCACCCCTAAGACACGACTGTGCCATTCCCCCACTCTCCCCAGCCTCGGCAGGGTTTGCTCAGTGCTCTGCAGAGGCTCTTTCAGGTGTGTGTGGCCCGACCTTGGCAAACCTCTTCCCATCACCTGGAACAGCTGAGTCACCCAGAGCGACTCAGTGTGATGCCCAAGGCCAGTGGCAGCCCTTGGCAGCCAGGATGCATGGACCCGGGTTGGCACTTTGGGGAAGTCAATCCTCACCTGGGGGCCAGTGACCAGCCCCAGCACCCTGCCACCAGCCAGCAGGAGCCTGCAGGGAGCTCTCAGAGAACCAACATTCCCTGGGGACCGTGAGGCGTCGGCAACACCAGGGCTAAAGCAGCAGCTCCCAGGCGCGGTTTGGAGGCCAAGAGCTGCCTTTTGCAGGTGTCTCCCTCTCCTGCCCCTCTTCTCCAGCCGAGTGGCAGTGGCTTAGCAGGCAGGGCTGGGACTGTGAGCTCCAGGTGAGCAGAGGGACTTGATGATCTCAAAAGTCTCTTCCAACCTCAACACTTCTGTGGTTCTAGAAGTGTCACCAGTGGCTCTGGGTGCTGCTGGTGCTCAGCTGGACTCTGGCTGCCCGACCAGGCCAGGTCGGTGCCCGTGGCAGTATCATTTGGCCTCAGACAGCCCCATCCCAGCTCGCACCACACGCACACAGAGGCTTGGGGTGCTGCTGTGCCAGGGTAAACCTTGGCAAGGGCAAAGCACAGGCTGCAGGGCTGCAGGTTGGCTCCCCAGCTCTCTCCTCGCTAAGAGATTTCCCTGCCATCAGCATCGACCGAAGAGGCTTTTTCCTCCCTCAGTTGCATCTCAACAGCATCTTAACATCCCCCATCCACCGCTACTTGGCTGCTCTTCTGATGGTGATGAAGGGAAATGCATCCTTCAGAAGCCCTTGCCTGACAGACTGCCTGAGCATCATCTCGCTGGTGGAGGAGGGGACCAGTTCCAGGGCTGGAGATGCTCAGGGCACCCACAGGCACACTGTGCTCTGGCCACAGTGCAGAATTCAGGAGACTGAGCAGGAACTGTAGTGAGCAAGCTCAGGCAGGGAGAGCGAAGCTTGGGAGGCATCATTCCTTGTCTTCACAGGGCAGGGACACCTTGCACTAGCCCTGGTTGCCCGAGGCCACATCCAACCTGGCCTTTAACACATCCAGGGAGGGGGCATACAACCTGTTCCAGTGTCTCCCCACCCTCACTGTCCAGAATTTCTTCCTCATCTGCAGTCTCAGTCCCCCCTCTTCCAGCTCCAAGCCATTGCCCCTCATCCTGTCACTGCAGGAGGAAGATTATTCACTGCAGAAGATCCCCTGGACCAGGCAGGGTTGACTTCTGGCCCCCAATTGATTTGCAGAGGGAAATTAATGATGTTTGTTTGACACTGCCCCTCTTGCACCGAGCTCTGTGAGTGTCAGACTATTGCAGCCCTCTCTCACAGGGCTCTGGTGTTCAATAAGCTGTCCCAGGGGACATCCAGCACTTCCCATTAGCTGCACTGATGCTCCTCTCATCTCCAGGCTGCTGGAGCTTCGGGGCAGTGCCTGTGCACCCAGACAGGCTCAGAGACCTGGAGATGGAGGAGTTCGAGCCTGGGTTTGCTCCCTGCAGGGTGGGGACCAGGCTCTGTGGTGGGCAGCAGCTCTGAGCTGCCTGGTGCCATGAGATCAGACCATGCTGGTGGCTGCCCAAGACTGCTGCTATCTCAAGGGACAGGGCAGGGACAGGGCACTGCCCATGCCCTTGGCTCTCCACCCTGAGAAAACACTCCTGTGGCCTTTGGATCAGGCCCAAATGATCTCCAGGGGGTAGATAAAAGTGCTGAAGCTGATCAGAGTGATAACAGCAACCTCCCCTGGCTGTTATCTCCTCTTAGCAGGAGGAGGTTGCTCCAGATAGCAGCTTTCTGTAAATTTGCAGTGTTTGCAGTGATACAGGCAAAGAGGAAGAGTCAAATCACTAGGACAGGTCTCCTCCAGCCCTGGGGACACACTCCCTTGTCACACCCTGGCAGTGCCACCAGCAGAACCCATCCCGGAGCTGCTGCAGCTCCTCTCCTCGGGCACATGGGCACAGGTCCCTCAAGCTGAAGGCAGTCACTGCAAGTTCCCAGGGGCAGCAAACAGCTCAGGGTGCCACAGGGATAGAATCATAGAACCAGTCGGGGCTGGAAGGGGCCACAAGGACCACCCAGCTCCAACCCCTTGCCATGGGCAGGGACACCTCACACCAGAGCAGGCTGCTCAGAGTCTCATCCATCCTGGCCTTAAACACCTCCAGGGATGAGGCTTCCACCACTTCCCTGGGCAACCCCTTCCAGGCTCTCAGCACTCTCATGCTGAACAACTTCTTCCTAACCTCCAGTCTGAACCTCCTCATTTCCAGCCTTGTTCCGTCCCTCCCAAGTCCTGTCACTCCCTGACAGCCTAAACACCCTCCTGCTGAACAACTTCTTCCCAACATCCAGGCTGAACCTCCTCGTTTCCAGCTCTGTTCCATCCCCCCCCAGTCCTATCACTCCCTGACAGCCTAAACAGTCCCTCTCCAGCTTTCTTGTAGCCCTCTTAAGGTACTGCAAGGCCACAAGAAGGTCACCTGGGAACCTTCTCCTCTCCAGACTGCACAGCCCCAACTCCCTCAGTCTCTCCTCACAAGAGAGCTTTTGGCTGCAGGATTTAATTCCCTGAGCTCTACTGTTCCCACGCAGGCTGGGGCTGAGGATGGTGCTGGGTGCTCTTCCTCCCCAGGGCTGGGCATATTTTGCCTCCTTGTTGCTGCAAAGATTCTGCCACTTGGATAATCTGATAATAGCACTTTCTGCACACTGTCATTTAGGAGCCCAGTGGCAGCTCCTTTCACGGGGAGAGAAGCTGTAATTATGTGTCATTACCCACGGGCTATGATTTTTTCTCCCCCCCCCCNCCCCCCGGCTAAGATTTTTTCTCCCCCCCCCCCCCCCCTCTAGAGCTGTTTTTCCTCTTTCAAGCAACACTTGGATATTTATAGGGGGAAAAAAACCACCAAACAAGCCTCAGCCAGGAAGAAAACAACTGAGATGAGGACTTCCCCCTGCAAGGGTGCAAAAGGAAAACATCACAAAGCAAACTCCAGCAGGTTCAGAGCCTGGAAGGAAAGAAAAACCCAAGGGATTGGATCCTGTTGCCATTTCCCAGGCTCTGATTGAAGGAGGGATCCAGTGGATCTGTGAGGTCTCTTCCAACCTTGGTGATACTGTGGTACTGTGATACTGTGAGTGCTGCTGCCCAGTGTGAGGATGGGAGGCAGAGAAGCTGGTTGGGAGGAAGGGAGGAAGGGCAGAGTGGAATGGAAGGGATGGTGAAGGGTACACTGCTTGAGGTGCTCCACAGCACAGCCATGCTGCCTCCCCACCCTCCTCTTCCTCCTCCTCACCCAGCACCTTGGATCCCCTGGATTTGGAAGCAAGGTGCCTGGTGCAGAGCTCTCCCCGTTGCCAAACATGGGAGGAAGAAAGGAAGGGAGGGAGGGAGGGAGAGAGGGAGGAAGGAAGGAAGGAAGGAAGGAAGGAAGGAAGGAAGGAAGGAAAGAAGGAAGGAAGGAAGGAAGGAGGGAAGAAAGTTTGTTTTCTGGGAGCCTTTGCATCCTGAAGGACAAGACACAGAGGGCAGAAGGAGCTTGGCAGTGCCCATGGTGACAGTGGGCCATGGGATGCAGGCAGCAGCTCCTGCCCAAAAGGATGGCTTTAAGCTGGGAGAGAGGAGATTGAGAGTGGAGATGAGGAAGGAATTCTGGACAGTGAGGGTGGGGAGACACTGGCACAGGTTGAGGGTGGGGAGACACTGGCACAGGTTGCCCAGGGAGGTTGTGGAGCACAGAAGCACCCAATGTGATCAAAGATCACATTGGGTGCTTCTGTGCTCCACAACCTCCCTGGAGTTGTTCAAGGCCAGGCTGGATGAGACCCTGAGCAACCTGTTCTAGTGGGAGGTGTCCCTGCCCATGGCAGGAGGTTGGCACTGGATGAGCTTTAAGGTCCTTTCCGACCCAACCCATTCTATGATTTTATGATCTAGGCCCAGGACCTCACTGCACCCAGGCAGACTGGCACCCAGCCTGGCAGCAACCAGGCTCCTGAGGTCTGCAGCCCCCTTCAGAGGAGCCTCTGGGGCACATCTGAAGGTGTCAGCAGCCAGGTTTGCTCGGCCTGCAGGCGCAGGCTGCTGGTCCCCTTTAACGCGGGGAGTTTTCTCGGTTCCCAGGCTGCTTCCTGTCTAGACAGCCCTGGAGCAGCCTCTGTATTTATAGAGCAGGGCAGAGAGCTGTGCCCACTGCCTCTGCCAAACCCACAGCAGCTCCATGCCGCTGCTGAGGCCGGAACGAAGATGCCTCCCACACGCTGGAAACAGGAGGAGGAGGAGGAAGGCAAAGCAAACCACAGCCAGACCCTAAACTCTCTAACCCCCTCCAGGCTGCAAACGGCTCTTCTCCACTCCCCAGCTGGGACCTCTGGGCTCCTCTTGCCCTTTCCCTGCTTCTGCAAACAGCCAAGATCCTGAGCCACAGCCCTAACTTGTCATCCCCAGTCCCCGAGGGTAGGCAGTAAGGAGGAGGAGGAGGCTGGAGCTGCCATATCACATTTCCCATCACACAGGAATGCAAACTCAGGAGCAGGGTAGGTTAATCCCCGGGGAGAGGCAGCAGAAGATGCTCCTGCGTCCCCCAGAGCCAGCTCCAGCTCCTCACACCCCTGCTCTCTCCTGGCAGTGCCCAGGCAGGGGAATGGCTCGGTGTGGCACCTGCAGCTGGAGATGAAGACGTCTCCAGCTCTTCCCCCAGGGCCTCATCCTGATCGGCAGCTCCGAGGGGCACCTGCAAGGCCGGGGCAGGGGAGTGGTGCTCGCACAGGGAGAGCAAAGCTGCTCAGCTGCAGAAGAGCTTCTGAAACAAGACTTTTGCTGCTGAATTCCCTCGGGTTTAATCTGCAAGGGCAGGAAGCATCCTCTGGTATCTCCACCTGCCAGAGGCTGGCTTCAAAATATTCCTCCTTCCCTTTCCTGGTGGGAAGGTGGTGCCACTGGGCTGTGGTTTCCAAGGAGGCTTTAAAGCCTCTTTTAACCTTTTGGTGCCAAAGGATGCAGGGCACAGCCTGGCTCAGCAGGTGGCTAGAGAGGGCTTTGGTGCCCAAAGGGTTGGAGCTCCTACCCCTCTGCTGAGAACTGAGAAGGTGGGAGAAGATGACACTGGGAGGACCAGAGAGGAGCTGTGCGAAGGCCTCTCCCCACCCCCATCTTGCCCTGCCTGCAGGCTGGCAGTGGCAGGGGCTCTGTGCAGCAGCAGTCGGAGGAGCAGGAGCTGAGCTGGGTTTCCAGGAAGCTTCCCCGTGATGGATTTATGGGCACGGTGCCCTTTTAACAGGAGTTCATGCTGGAAACAAGCTGCAGATGCTCTCCTCGGGGTCTCCAGCAACCAGCCCAGATTTACTGCTCCAGCCTCGCAGCCAGCACTGCTCTGCAGCTGTGCTCCAGGCCGGGGGGTGGGTGGGTGGCTGCACCCAGTGCTGCCAGTGCTGCAGCTACTGGAGATGGAGCTTCAGAGAGCTGAGCTCCAGCTGGGCCTTGCTGTGTTTGTGCCCTGCGGCAGCCGTGTCCCCACTCTGGGAGTGTGACCCCTGCTGCTGCTGGCTCCATGGAGCACAAGGGGCTCTCTGTGCAGAGCCCACTCCATGCTTGTGCTGGGGGGCAGAGGTTTTCCAGAGGTTTTCCTGGTTGTTTCTGGGAGACCCCAAGGTCAGGAGTTGGCAGAGAGAGCGTGCCAGGCACCTGCAGGGTCACGTTTGGCACGTTGCAGGGAGGGCTTTTGCCCAGGGGGGTGTCTGTCTGCCCCCACCAGAGAACCCAGGCCTGCCAGGTCTCACAAACCTCACCAGCTTCCCTTTTTCACCTGGGAACTCCTGCAGGGCTCCATGCCCAGCAGGGCACTGGGGAATCTCAGCTGGAGTCTCAGACTGAGCCTTCTAAACACTGCTTCTGAGCAGCCCTTACCTGCAGCAGACCACCCCTCTGCCCCTCCCTGGCACTGCCCAGCCTGCAGCGCTCATACTGCCAGCCTGGCACTCTCCAAGTGGCACAGCCCTGCAGGTAAACACCTGCCCCAGTTCTCCAGGGAGCTTGGTGACTCTGGAAGCCCATGGCCAAGCCATCAGGCCGTGCAGCAGCAGGAGCTTTTGTGGAGGAGGAGGCTGAGGGGAGATCTCCTGACTCTCTGCAGCTCCCTGGCTGGTTTGTGCTGAGGACAAGATGCAGACTCTGTGCTGGGCTGCATGTAGGACAGGAATGATGCTGAGGCCTCTTAAGATTCAAACCACCCTTGTCACAGCAGCCTGAGTGACACGAGGGGTGACCCTGTTGCTATGGGCTGGCAGCTGGCTCCTGACCCGCGGCGGCCCCGTCTCTGGCAGCTCTGCCTGCCAGGCTGCAGCACTGTGGCTCTGCTGAAACCCTGACCCTGAGCCATGCCCTGCTCAGTAACAAAGAAATTCGTGCTGAATAATCAGGCAGATCACCAGTCCAGGAGCCTGGAGGGGTGCCCATGCCAGCAGCTCACTCTGGTTGACAGAAGTGCTGGGCAAAACAATCCCTACCCCATAGCTGAGCCATTCCCAGCTTGGGGAATCATCTCCCTGGTGGTGAGAACAACCTGCTGATGCCAAGTGGCCTAAACCTGCCTGTGAATGCACCCCTGGGCTGCCTACCTGCAGCCCTGCAAGACACTGTGCCACCTCGGGGGACAGCTGCTGCCAAGCCTGTCATGCCCAAGGGCTTTGCATCTCCAGTCACACATTCCACAGGGCTTCCCAGCTACTGGTGCCCAGAGCTGCCCTGGCACAGCTACAGAGGGGCCAAAGCGTGGAGCAGATGCTGGGGGCAGTGGTGACAGCCAAATCTTGTCCCTGTGTCCCTGTGTCCTTCCTCTGGCACCTGGAGGGGCAGCATCGCCTGCGAGGTACTGGGTGCTGCTGGGCCCCCTGGAGACCTGCAGCCCTTCCACAGACTCACAGAACTGTTTTGGTTGGAAGAGACCTTTCAGACTGAGTCCAACCTTCAACCATGGCCATTAAACCGTGTCCCCAAGTGCCATGGTCACACCTTTCCTGAACACACCCAGGGATGGTGACTCCACCACCTCCCTGGGCAGCCTGTGCCAATGCTCGGTCCCTGTCTGAATGTGAGGGTTCTGCGTGTCCCTGGGGACCAGGAGCACTGCTGATGTGTGTTCAGGGACCCCAATGTTCAGAGGTTCCAGCTGAGCACCTCCTATGCTCTGGCCATGCAGGGAGCAGCTGCAGCCCGGGCAGGAGGAACTGCTGAGGTGCTGGCAGCTCCCAGAGACTCCCTGGCCCTGCTGTTTTGTCCTGTGGTGCAGGCAGAGGCAGGGGAGAAGCCTTTGAGATGTCCTCTGAGCACGTCAAGGACTGGGGCAGAGTTTGCCAAGTTCCCTTCCTGCCCTGCCGCGGCTCCAGCACCTCTGTCACTGTCACCTCCATCACTGTCACTTCCATCGCTGCGCTGCAGGCTGGATAAGGAAGGAGAAGACCCCAAGGGCTGGGGCTGGAGGCGTCCTGCCTGCCCTGCCCGTGGGCAGAGCTGGCAGCAGTCTGGGTACAGTAAAGGGATTAGAGCTGGGATTGGAGCTTGGTGTGAAAACTGACTCCAGTTCTGAAGGGCTAAAGCTGCTTTTCGCCGCCGTGCGCCGGAGCCGCGGAAGCAGAGTCGAAGTTTAATCCCTTCCGCCTGATCCTCCTCGTTAGCCTTAATGCCATTAAGTGGGCAGGCAGGAGCCGCGGGGCTGGGTGTGCTGCGGGGTCACGGCAGACCACAGCAGGGCACCAACGGCCGCTGGGGCACCGGCGCCCGGCGGAGGAGTTTGGGGGGCACGGAGCCTCGGCACCAGGGGCAGCAGCCGAAGGAGGAGCTGAGCCCACGCTCGTTAGGAGGAGGACGTGAGGCTGCCCCACAGAGCCCCCCTGGCACAGCGAGCTGCTGCCTCCCTGCCTGCACCCAGCTGCGGTCCTGCTGTGCTCTCGGGGTCCTGTGTCCGTGCCCACGGCAGCGGCATCCACCCCCCCAAGCTGTGGGTAGCTGGGACTGGAGGGGCTCCAGCATGCCGCAGTGCAGGGGTCGCTCCCATCACCCCCGGGCACCCCCTGCTGCTGCTGGCTGGAAGTAAAGAGCCACCTGAGAAGGCATCGCCCCCCTGGAATTGGGGCACTGGGCTGAGCTGGTTCCCAGCTGCTGGTGATGAGCCCCCAGCTCCTCGCCAGGGAGGACAGTGAGCATGGCAGCCCCTTTGGCCTGGCACAAGGTCCCCAGGCAGGTGCTGGTGCTGCTCTCTGGAGCAGTGCACAGAATCACAGCACCATGCAGGCTGCCAAAGCCCCTTGGGATCACCAAGTCCAACCTAGAGCCCTACCCTACATGATTCACCTCAAAGCATAACCCCAAGCACCACATCCAAACCACCCTGAAACACATCCAGGGTGAGTGACTCCAACACCTCCCTGAGCAGCTCATTCCAGTCCCTGCTGCTGCATCTTCTGCCCCTGCCCAGCTGAAGACCAAACCCTCCCAGAGGGTCCTCCCAGCACCGAGGACCCCTGGAGGGGTGCAGCACTTTCTCTTCCCCCTCAACGAAACAAGGGGGGAAAGGTCTGGAGTCGGCAGGGAGCCCCCAGCCCTCCTTGGCTGCCCTCTTTGCACCAACCCCTCCCCACCTGTCACCCGCTGGCTCCATGGCCCCTCTGGAATAAAAGGAGCCATTTATTGGAGCTGTGCTAAATAACCCAGCCCAGAGCCACTGGCCTGGCTGAAGACACCCCCTGACTGTCCTCGGGAATGCTCCCAGGGTGCCAGCTCCAAAGGCAGCTGTGGTGGGCCTCAGATCTTTATGGCCAGTAAAGGGGTCCGTGGCTAATTTATGCCCCTCCTATAATTTACAGCCTCTTTACAGCTGCTGTAAAATGACCTCATAAATCACAGGCAACATCATAGGCCAGAGACAAAGCCCCAGCACCGTCACCTGCCAGCTGGCCCTGAGCTGGTGGCTCTCTCGGGACCACGACAAGGGGCTGAGCCCGTGGCAGGTACCTTGGCGCTGCAGTCGGGCGCTGGGGGCACTGGTTGGGGTTTACAGCTGCAGCTCGGCGAGGGGGAGCTGTCTGGAGGTGTCACACCCTGGGCAGCACAAGGTCTTGTCCACCTGCACTGTGGGCAAGGGTCTGGAGGGCAAGGCTGTAAGAGAGGCTGAGGGAGCTGCTGGGAGTGTTCAGCCTGAAGAAGAGGCTGCTGAAAGGAGACCTCACTGCACCTCGCTTGGTGGCTATGGGGAGGCTGTGGATGTGGCTACCTGCACTTCAGCAAGGCCTCTGACACTGTCCCCCACAGCACACTGCTGGCTGAGCTGTCAGCCCACGGCTTGGATGGCAGCACTGTGCTGGGTGAGGAACTGGCTGGAGGGCTGAGCCCAGAGAGTGGTGGTGAATGGTGCCACATCCAGCTGGCAGCTGGCACCAGTGGTGTCCCTCAGGGATCAGTGCTGGGCCCCATCCTCCTTAACATCTTCAGAGATGGTCTGGATGAAGGCGTGGAGTCAGTCAGCAGCAAGTTTGCAGATGACACCAAGCTGGGGGCAGATGTGGCTGGGCTGGAGGGCAGAAGGGCTCTGCAGTGGGACCTTGACCCCCTGGACAGATGGGCAGAGTCCAAGGGGATGGCATTCAATGGCTCCAAGTGCCAGGGGCTGCACTTTGGCCACAACAACCCCATGCAGAGATACAGGCTGGGGTCGGAGTGGCTGGAGAGCAGCCAGACAGAGAGGGATCTGGGGGTGCTGATTGATACCCGCCTGAACATGAGCCAGCAGTGTGCCCAGGTGGCCAAGAGAGCCAATGGCATCCTGGCCTGCATCAGGAATGGTGTGGCCAGCAGGAGCAGGGAGGTCATTCTGCCCCTGTACTCTGCACTGGTTAGACCACACCTTGAGTACTGTGTCCAGTTCTGGGCCCCCCAGTTTAAGAGGGACATTGAGATGCTTGAACGTGTCCAGAGAAGGGCAACGAGGCTGGTGAGAGGCCTCGAGCACAGCCCTACGAGGAGAGGCTGAGGGAGCTGGGGTTGTTTAGCCTGGAGAAGAGGAGGCTCAGGGCAGACCTCATTGCTGTCTACAGCTACCTGAGGGGTGGTTGTAGCCAGGAGGAGGTTGCTCTCTTCTCTCAGGCAGCCAGCACCAGAACAAGAGGACACAGCCTCAAGCTGCACCAGGGGAAATTTGGGCTTGAGGTGAGGAGAAAGTTCTGCACTGAGAGAGTCATTGGCTACTGGAATGGGCTGCCCAGGGAGGTGGTGGAGTCGCCGTCCCTGGAGCTGTTCAAGGCAGGACTGGACGTGGCACTTGGTGCCATGGTCTGGCCTTGAGCTCTGTGGTAAAGGGTTGGACTTCATGATCTGTGAGGTCTCTTCCAGCCTTGGTGATACTGTGAGACTGTGACACTGTGCCTGAAGGGAGGCTGGAGTGAGGCTGGTGTTGGCCTCTTCTCCTGAGGGACCAACAACAGGGCAAGAGGTGATGGCTTCGAGCTGCATCAGGCGAGGGTTAGGTTGGATATCAGGAAAAATGTTTCCACTGCAAGAGTGGTCAGGGGTTGGAACAGGCTGCCTGGGCAGGTGGTGGAGGCCTCCCCCCTGGAGGTGTTAAAAAAATGAGTAGATGTGGCACTTTGGGCCAGGGTCTGGTGGCCATGGAGCTGTCAGGCAGTTGGACCCGGGGATCTTAGAGGGCTTTCCCAGCCTTAATCATTCTCTGGTCACAGAGGGCCATGTTCTGCCTCCAGGTGCTGCCGCTGACTGTGGGCTTCCCAGCCAAGCCTCCTGAGGTATCCTGGGATGCTGGGCAGGGAGTCTGATCCTGCAGCCATTTGTCCTCACGTCCCTGCAGCTCAGGCAGCAGCTTGGGCTCATGGCCAGCACAACACTGCTTGGTCTGCAGCGCTGAGAAGGGCCCTGGGTCCAGCCCCCACTGCATGGCAGTGAAGCATCCCAGCCAAAAAGCAGCACTCATCCCACCCTGCACCCACCCTGCAGCCCCAGGGAGCAGGACCCAGGCTGTGGCACTCACAGGGTCACAGGGTCACAGATGTCAGGGGTTGGAAGGGACCCAAATCGCTCATCCAGTCCAACCCCCTGCCAGAGCAGGACCATCCAAGCTAGCTCAGGGCACACAGCAACACATCCAGACAGGCCTGGAAAGGCTCCACAGAAGGAGACTCCACAACCTCTCTGGGCAGCCTGTGCCAGGCTCTGGGACCCTTCCAGGCAAGAAGTTCCCCTTGTGCTGAGCTGCAACCTCCTGTGCTGCAGCTTCCATCCACTGCTGCTTGTCCTGTCCCAGGGAGCAGTGAGCAGAGCCTGTCCCCCCCTCCTGACCCCCAGCCCTTAGAGAGTTATAGACATTGATCAAATCCCCTCTCAGTCTTCTCTTCTGCAGACTAAGCAGCCCCAGGGCCCTCAGCCTCTCCTCCTCAGGCACTGCTCCAGTCCCCTCAGCATCCTTGTAGCCCTCCCTTGGACTTTCTCCAGCAGATCCCTGTCCCTCTTCACCTGGGGAGCCCCAGACTGAAGGCAGCTCTCACTGGCACCATCCCCTCATTGCCCAGATGGTCCCCTGGAGAGGGCTCCCCATGTTCCAGCTGCTGCCTCCCCCAGCCTGGGGAGCCCACTTGGGATGGGGCAGGGACAGCAGCTGCAGCACCAAGGGTCACTTGGGTTCTTGCAGGGTACAGGCAGGACCGAGGGAAGCTCAGTGGCTTCGGATGGAGGCCCTGGTGCAGGTCTCTGCTGCCAGCAGGCCGCAGGAAGGGCTGACTCAGGCGGTGGTGGGGAGGAAGCACAAAGCCCCAAAGCCGCCGCATCCGAGCTGGCAGGAGGTGGTTTGTGCCTGGGGCTTGAGCGGAGCCTCAGAGCTCCTCTTCCCGTGTTGGCTTTGGCAGAGCTGAGGTTCCTGTTGCTCAGGCCCCCAGGGAGGATGGGGCTCATCTGGCCAAGGTGTCACCTTCCCAGTACAGTGGTTGCCTTTGTGCCCAGGTGTAAAGGCAGGGCAGGTGGGGTTGGGGGGCACCCCCCAGCCCAGTACTCAGCATTTGCTGATGTTAAACCTTTCTTGCTGTGTGTAAGCCTCATCTGGCCACGGCTTTGGAGTGCTGCCCCTTGGGGGGGATCCCATGGGATGAACAGCAGCACACTGAGGTGCTGGAGTAGGTCCAGGGACTGCTGACAAAGCTGGGGGAAAGGTCTGGAGAACAGGACTGGGGAGCAGCAGCTGAGGGAGCTGGGGGTGTGCAGTGTGGAGAAGAGGAGGCTGAGAGGAGACCTCATTGCTCTCTACAGCTCCCTGAAATGAGGCTGCAGTGAGGTGGGGGTTGGGCTCTGCTCCCTAGGATCAGGTGATGGAAAGGACATGGCCTGAAATGGTGCCAGGGGAGGGCTAGGTTGGAGATGAGGAAAAATTCCTTTGAGCAGGAGTGGTCAGGGCTTGGCACAGGCTGCCCAGTGGAGTGGTGGAGTCTCCATTCCTGGAGACCTGTGGCCATGGCACTGTGGGACATGCTTTGGTGGCCATGGTGGGGTTGGGTTGCCTGTTGGACTGGATGGTCTCAGAGGTCTCCAGCCCAGCCAGTTCTGTGCCTCTGTGTTGTAGCAGGGAGAAGAGCTGGAGCTCACCTGCAGCTCTGCCCCTTGCACTTGGCCACTCACCCTGCACCACCTCTAGTGTTGGTTTAAACTTGCTCCAACCCCTGTGCTGGGCTCTATTTTTGCCAGGCAATGGGTTGGTGACCCCAGAGCGTGGCCACCAGGCTGGCTCCATGTCCTCAGCTTGCACCTATGTCCTGTTCCTCAAAACCAGGCTTGGCACTGGTTCTCCTCCCTGCCTGGGCTTTAAATAGTGACCCTGCTCAGCTGTGCTTCTGCATATATCTGAATGTATTTATGTGCACCAATTGCAGCAGGGCACAGCTGGTATTTTTAGGTGACAAACACCCAACAGGGACAATGGCTCAAGTCTGCAGCTGGTGTGATGAGCCTGGAGCCACCTGGATGCTGCCCTGGGTAGGGTTAGGGGGGGGTTGACTCCACCTTGTATAGAGAAGCAGAGAACAGAGGGCCTGGGGAGAGCAGGGCCCAGCAGTGCTGCTGGCTGGAGGGACAATTGGAGAGCCCAGCATAGGATACTCTGCCCACCCCTCCTGCCAGGCCATGCTGGCACCATGCAGCCATCTGGGCTTCCAGAGCTGGGTGAAGGCTCCTGCTGCAATGCCCTTCCCAGGGCATTCAGGAGGAGGAAATCTGCCACCGAGCTGCACTGTGGGGGTTTTGCTCCCTGGGGGGGGGTGTCAGAAGTCAACCAGCAGTGGCACTGCCATCAAAGGGGTGGCACAGCCCCCGAATCGCCGTGCTGCAGGCAGTGCACTGAGCTCAGGCACTGGAGGGAGCTGCCCAGGGAGGCGGTGGAGTCACCCACCCCGCGGGTGTTTAAGGGTGGGTTGGATGTGGTGCTTGGGGCTGTGGTTTAAGGTGAATCTTGTGGAGTAGGTTCTAGGCTGAACTTGGTGGTCCTGAGGGGCTTTGCCAGCCTGCATGGTGCTGTGACTCTGTGGCCATGTACCAGGGGCTCAGGGGGGCGATGCCTTCTCAGGTGCTTCTGTGGTTCTGTGCCCGGCGCTGTGCAAGCCTGGAGTGGGCTCAGGCTCCTCAGGCATGTCCCACCTGGTGCAGGCACCCAGCTGGCACTGGCTGCAGTTCTGGCAGCAGTGCCCAAGCCGGCAGTGGGAAGGGGGGGAGTGGTTTTGGTTTCCATTGCCTGACCACGGGAAATATTTGGTGGCCAGGAGGGGACTGCCAGGGGCTGAGTATGGCTCCCATGGCCACATCCGGAGCGTGCGGCACTGCGGGAAGCGACGGGAGGGAGAGCTCCAGGGCAGGGGCTGCTAGGGTAGATGATGAAGATGCTGGCAGACATGTGGGGCTGGGCCACAGAGCACATTTCTGAGATGGTTTAGGTTATTCTGGTTGAAAAAGAAAAAAAACCAACAAACCAGAAAGTGAAATTTTATCTGCTGGAGGAGAGGGGAAGGTTCCGAGGACACCATCTGCAGAGTCCCTGCTCTGCTTTGCTTCGTGCAGGCTCCTACACTTTGGCCACACCAACCCCAAGCAGGGCCACAGGGACAGAGTGGCTGAGAGCAGCCAGGCAGGGAGGGAGCTGGGGGTGCTGGGTGAGAGGAGCTGAAGAGGAGGCAGCAGTGCCCAGGTGGGCAGCAGAGCCAATGGCATCCTGGGCTGGCTCAGGAGCAGTGTGGGCAGCAGGACAAGGGAGGTTCTTCTGCCCCTGTGCTCAGCNGAAGTTGTTGGCAGAGAGAGTGATTGGCACTGGAATGGGCTGCCCAGGGAGGTGGTGGAGTCGCTGTGCCTGGAGGTGTTGAAGCCAAGCCTGGCTGGGGCACTTAGTGCCATGGTCTGGTTGGTTGGGCAGGGCTGGGGGCTAGGTTGGGCTGGAGGAGCTTGGAGCTCTCTTCCAGCCTGACTGATTCTATGATTCTATGACCCAGCAGCCAGCTCTGCTTCATGCAGACATCAGGGCAGGCTTTGGAACAGGCTGCACAGGAAGATGGTGGAGTGCCCATCCCTGGAATTGTCCATGACACAAGGTGTCACCTTCCCTGTACAGTGGTGGCCTTTGTGGCCAGGTGTAAGGGCAGAGGTGAGGAGCAGCTGAGAGTCCTGGGGGTGTTTAGGAGGCTGAGAGGAGACCTCATTGCCCTCTACAGCTTCCTGAAGGGAGGCTGGAGCCAGGTGGGGTTTGGTTTCCTCTCCCTAGTCTCAGATGATAAAAGGGGAGGAAATGGCCTGGAACTGTGCCAGGGGAGAGTTAGGTTGGAGATGAGGAAAAATTTCTTTGCTGCAAGAGTGGTCAGGGACTGGCACAGGCTGCCCAGGGAGGTGGTGGAGTCCTCATCCCTGGAGGTGTGGCAGAAACCTGTGGTCATGGCACTTGGGGCCGTGGTTTGGTGGCCATGGTGGTGCTGGGTTGCTGATGGGACTGGATGGCCTCAGAGGTCTCCAGCCCAGACAGTTGTGTGGTTCAGTGATGTGCCAGGGAGCTGGGGCAGTGCCCTCCCCAGAGGTGGCCAGGAAACCTGTGCCCATGGCCCTAGTGCCCATGCTGGTGCTGGGCTGCTGATTGGACTGGATGATCTTGGAGGCATTTTGCAACCCGAAGGATTCCAGGATTCCATTCTGGGCTAAACCCCACTCTGGCTGCTCCTGCATCCTGTCCTGCAGGGCTGGGAGTGGGGCTGCAAGGGGCAGAAACCCAGCAGCAATCAAAGCCCCTGCACTGGGGCACTGCCACCTCCACTCTAGGGAGAGGCCTGCAGGTGCCCGAGGCTGGATCCCTCCTGCAGGGGTTCTGTGGGCAGGATGAGGCCCTCCTGCCCTGCTTTACACCCGGAGGAAGCAGCCTGAGCAGGGCGTTCGAGGCAGGGCTGCGCTCAGAGCACAGCTCCTCATTACGAGGGCTGCTCCGCACTGTAATTTCAGATGGGCTCAGCAGAGACCTCTCATTTGTGGCCAGGGACAGATTTAACCTGCAGGGCAAGTGCCAGGAACCTGCCAGCTCTCCTCCAGCTTCACTTGGCAGCAGCAGGGAGCTGCTGCCCCTGTGTGTGGGGTTGGCACGAGCAGCTGGGGCATTGGCACCAGCGAGGAAGAGCTGCCCTGAGGTACAGCAGCTGCTGTGGGGGTGCCCAGCTCCCCCAAATGCCATGGCCCAGGAGCCAACTGTCTGTGCCTGGGCTGCATGGCAGGAGGGGCTGGCTCAGCCTCTCCCTGGGATGCTCCAGGGTTCTGTGGAGGGATGCAGCACGCCCAGGATGCCTTGGCCACTTGGTTTCCTTCATGCCAGATGATGCCCATGGGCTGCAGGACAAGTGCCAGGAACCTGCCAGCCCTCCTCCAGCTTCACTTGGCAGCAGCTGCTGCCCATGTGCACAAACAGCTGGGGCATTGGCACAAGCAGTTGGGGCATCGGCACCAGTGAGGAATCAGAGAACCATAGAACCAAGCAGGTTGGAAGAGAGCTCCAAGCTGCTCCAGCCCAACCTATCCCCCAGCCCTGCCCAACCAACCAGACCATGGCACTAAGTGCCCCAGCCAGGCTTGGCTTCAGCATCTCCAGGGATGGGCACTGCACCACCTCCCTGGGCAGCCCATTCCAATGCCAATCACTCTCTCTGACAACAACTTCCTCCTAACATCCAGCCTGACCCTGCCCTGGCACAGCTTCAGGCTGTGTCCCCTTCTTCTGGCCCTGGCTGCCTGGCAGCAGAGCCCAACCCCAGCTGGCTACAGCCTCCCTGCAGGCAGCTGCAGACAGCAATGAGCTCTGCCCTGAGCCTCCTCTGCTGCAGGCTGCACACCCCCAGCTCCCTCAGCCTCTCCTCACAGGGCTGTGCTCCAGGCCCCTCCCCAGCCTTGCTGCCCTTCTCTGGACATGAGCTGTCCTGAGGTACAGCTGCTGCTCTGGGGGTGCCCAGCTCCCCCACATGCCGTGGCCCAGCAGGGTGGGATGAGCCAATTGGCTGTGCCTGGGCTGCATGGCAGAAGGGCCTGGCTCAGCCTCTCCCTGAGATGCCCCAGGGTCCTGTGGAGGCAAGGTGGCCGTGGGCTGTGCCATGGGAGGTGCTTCCTGCTCTGCCTCCTCACCCTGATCCCAAATAGGAAACCGAAATCCAAGGGGAAAATGATCTCAGAGGAGTTGCTGGAGGGAAATCAACAGGCTGGAGGCGAAGCCACCCAGAGCTCTCCGAGCAGCTCCTGCCAACCCTGAGCAAGCTGAGAAGTGGCTCCCATGCTGCAGGCCCTGCTCTCTGGGGGGCTGCTTGCACATCTCCTCCTCCCACTTGCTTTTGTTTGGCCTCTTCTGATGAATTATTTAGCAATTACATTTTCTGTCTCTCCGACACCTCCGGAGCTGCTGGCAGACAGCTGCTGCTGAGCTGACCTCTGCTGCTCTCTGGGCTAGGAGGTCCTGGCTCCCCCAAACAGACCTGTGCTCCTTTCTCTGCTCTCTCTCACGCCAGCAGGCAGCTGAAAACACTCTGTTGTTCCCCCGCCCCCCCCCCCCGCCCCCAGCACGACCCAGTGCTCTGGCAAGTTCTGCATTCCCCAGGTGAAGCCTTTGGCAGAGCTGCTCAGTGCTCAGAATTGCTTCTCCTGACACACGCTGGCAGTGCAGGGGTTAACAGGAGCTGGGAAACTCCCGGGTTTGTGCAGGGGTCTTTTGTGCTGCCCGATGGATGCCATCAGCTCTGGGAATGCTCCTTCTCGGCAAGAGGCTGGGCATGTCCTCATGGCTTTCCTTGGCATTGGGGATCTCAGAGTGCCAGGGGCTGGAAGGGACCTCCAGAGCTCAGCCAGTCCAAGCCCTGCCAGAGCAGCAGCACCCAGAGCAGGTCACACAGGAACACATCCAGGCAGGGGTTGAACATCTCCAGAGAGGGAGACTCCACAGCCCCCCTGGGCAGCCTGTGCCAGGGCTCTGCCACCCTCACAGGGCACAAATTCCTCCTCCTGTTTCCATGGAGCTTCCTCTGTCTCAGCTTGCACCATTGCCCCTGTGCTGTCAGTGGGCACCACTGGGCAGAGCTGGCTCCAGCCTCTGGCACTCACCTGCACATCTTTACAAACACTGCTGAGGTCACCTCTCAGTCTCCTCTCCCAGCAGCTCAGCCCCAGCTCCCTCAGGCTCTCCTCCTAACAGAGCTGTTCCATTCCCTTCAGCATCTTTGTGCCTCTGCCCTGGACTCTCTCAGCAGTTCTATGTCCCTCTTGTCCTGGGGGCCCCAGAACTGGACACAATCTCCTGTGTCAGTGCTGGCAGCCTTGCAGGCAGGAGCAGGGTCCCCGAAAGAGTCCTCAGGAGAAGAAACTTCCATGGATGTATTTGCCTCCCAGGAGCAGGCATGGGCTGCCCAGGGAGGGGGTTGAGTCACCAACCCTGGATGTGTTTGGAGGTCGTTTGGAGGTGGTGCTTGGGGGTATGGCTTAGGGCAGGCTTCTGGGTTGGACTCGGTGCTCCTGAGAGCTTTTCCAGCCTGTTTCTGTCACTCCGTGTGGCAGTGCAGTCCCCAGTCCTGGTCCACCCTGCAGGCCCTCAGCACTCTGGCCCTCATCCAGGGAAGCACTTAAGAGCATTTCTCTCCTTAAAGACAGGAAATTCCTTGACAACGCTTAGAGCCCAGGAGTTCACAGATTCGAAGACCAGAAGCAGCAATGAGGTTAATGTGCCCAGGCCTGACTGATGAATCTCTTGCAGCTCCTCCTGCACTCAGGGATGGAGACAGGACTGCTCCTCATCCTCATGAGCATCTGTTGGTCCCCAGGCGAACCCCAAGTGCTGCTGGCTCTTGCTGTGCCATGCTCTGCCTGGTTTGATTGAAGAGCTCTCCAGTGCCTGGCATTTTCTGCCCACAAAGGTACTTAGTCACTGCAATTAACTCGGCACTTCATGATTAGCTGAACAGACTCTGCAGCTCTGCAGAGCAGGGCGGTGATGCCTTGGGCTCGTCAGGCTACGTGCAGCACCCTGCAGAGATGCAGCACCCTGCAGAGATGGCAGCAGAGACACCCTGCAGCACCCCACAGAGCTGCAGCACCCCATGGAGATGCTGCTCAGTGCCTCATGGAGATGCTCCTCGACACCCATGGGGGTGCTCCTCAGTGCCTCATGGAGATGCTCCTCAGCACCTCGTGGAGATGCTCCTTAGTATCCCACGGAGATGCTGCTCAGCACCCCAGGGAGATGCTCCTCAGCACCTCATGGAGCTACTCCTTAGCACCCCATGGAGATACTCCTTAGCACCCCATGGAGATGCTCCCCAGTGTCTCATGGAGCTACTCCTTAGCACCCCATGGAGATACTCCTTAGCACCCCATGGAGATGCTCCTCAGTGTCTCATGGAGCTACTCCTCAACACCCCATGGAGATGCTCCCCAGTGTCTCATGGAGCTACTCCTTAGCACCCCATGGAGATGCTCTTTAGCACCCCATGGAGATGCTCCTTAGCACCCCATAGATCTGCTCAGTGCTTCATGGTGATGCTCCTCAGCACCCCGTGGTGGTCTCCCACTGATGGTGATCATAGAATCATAGAATCATAGAATGGTTTAGGTTGGAAGGGACCTCAAGGATCATCCAGCTCCAACCCCCTGCCATAGGCAGGGACACCTCCCACTAAAGCAGGTGATGGTGCAGAGGTGTTAGTTGGGAGCTGGAGGAAGCCCCACAGCCCCTGGGGTTGGGCAGAGAGGGATTTCTCAGCCTCCCAGCTTGGCCAAGATGTGGCTCTGAGCCTGCCCTCAGCCTCAAGAAGCTGCTGAGCAGCAGAGCTGCCTGTGTGAGCAAACAGCCTGCAGATAACAGGGAGCAGTTGCTAAGCAGAGGACAGGATCCTTAGGGCTGCAATTACAGCTCTAACCCTGCTTGGACTTCAGAGCTGCTGCCTCAGCCATGGAGCTGAGGATACTCAGACCCCAGAACCAACCCTGAGGAGCCTCAGAACTCCCTCTCCAGGCACTCTGCTCCAGCAGACCTCTGCAGGACAGAGAATCATGGAACCACAGAATGGTTTTGGTTGGAGGAGACCTTTTAGACCAAGTCCAACCAGCACTGCCAGGACACCACTGAACCACAACCCTCAGCACCACATCCACAGCGCTTTGAGGACCCTCGAGGGATGGGGACTCCACCACTGCCCTGGGCAGCCTGGGCCAGGCTTTGCCAACCCTTGGTGGGGAAGAAATTGTTCCTTGTGTCCAACCTGAACCTGTCTTGGTGCAACCTGAGGCTGTTTCCTCTTGTCTTGCTGCTTGTTCCTTGGGAGAAGCTGGGAGCTTGGAAAGGGCTCAGGGGCAGCTTCAGCCACAGCTTCCTCCAAGCCAGAACTGCTGCAAAGCAGGAAAGGTTTAAATCCTCTTCCTGGAGCAAACACCACTGGGTTCCTCTGAGACATGTTGCCTATGAATCAAGGTGATTAGTGGGTTTGTAAAGGCAGGGAGCATCGATCCAGGCTGGAGAGCTCAGGATCCATGCAGACACATCAGGCAGGCGAGGAGCTGCCTGCTGCCCTAATGGGCACTGATCTATTGGCAGAAGCATCTCAGGAGATGGCTGCTGTGGGCATCTGTGCCCTTCCAGAACTGTGAAATCAATCACCCTGGCTTCATGGCCCTCTCCAGAGGTCCAACACCACCTGTTCATGGCTCCTTAGCCTGTGGTACTGCAGCAGCTGATTTGGGGAGTATGATACAGGAATGGCTGCTTGGTGTCCCCCCCAGAAATGGGAGATTTGGGACTTTGGCACTTCCCTTCTGGCTTTTTTATAGATCAACTTTTTCTGCTGAATCAAGGTCAAAGTCCCTCTGCTCTCCTTCAGGGCACAGGCACCCAGACATGCACCTTCTCAGCTGGAGTGGGGAAGATTGAGGCTGGAGATGGGGAAGAAGTTCTTGCCAGTGAGGGTGGGGAGAGACTGGCACAGGTTGAGGGTGGGGAGGCACTGGCATAGGTTGCCCAGGGAGGCTGTGGAGTACAGAAGCACAGAATATGATCAAAGATCACATTCTGTGCTTCTGTGCTCCCACAACCTCCCTGGAGGTGTTCAGGGCCAGGTTAGATGAGACCTTAAGCCACCTGGGCTGGTAGGAGGTGTCCCTGCCTATGGCAGGAGGTTGGCACTGGATAATCTTGATGGTCTTTTCCAAGCCAACTCACTCTGTGATGCTAAGATTCCATGACCCATCCCAGACAGGGATGCAGAGTGCCCAGGGTGCCTTGGTCCCTTGGTTTCCTTCATGCCAGATGGTGCCCATGGGCTGGCTGTGGAGCCAGTGAGCTTTGCCCCAGTGCTGTTCACATCCAAGCCACCACTTCCATGCCTGTTCCACCCCTGTGCCAGCTTGCACTGGCATGGCCCTTTCCTGCATCCCTGTTGGAAGCCCTCGGTGAGGCTACTGCGGGTCAGGGGCTTCTCTTCCTCCCTCCTCAGCCTCAGCTCAGGACCTTGTGCTCGACTGAACCCTGTCAAAGCTGGGGGAGGTATGAGGGGACCCTTGGCTGAGCACAGAGCCTATTACCTCAGGAGCACTGAGGCCTAATTAAGGTCTGGAATCAAAAGCATAATGAGTCCATTTCCTCCTGCTCAGTGGAGCTGGGAGAAGTGGGAAAGAAGCTTTCAGGTGGAGCTGCCTGGGTGGGAAACGTCCTTAGATAGGCTGCTGGCAGCCATGGGACAGAGCTTTGGAGTTTCTAAACAAGGATTTGATCTCAGCTGTCCTTGGACACCTAAAGAAGGAGCAGGTTTCCCAACAGGATCTGAGCTGCTGCTGCTGCTGAGGCTTGGAAGCAAAGAGGGGAATTCTCAGCAGCTCAATGGGAACAGGCTGCGTGCTCCTGGTGCGCTGGAAACCTGAGCTTGTCTGAGCAGGAATTTGCTGGCAGCAGCATAAAAACAAAAGGCTGCGTCCTGGGAAGTCAAAATGCCAGCAGAGTTATTTAAATGAAGCCTTCAAATTGTCTTCCAGGGAGACACTTCGCAGCCACCGGCCCCGGCGGCTCCGGCAAAGGGTCATGCAAATCAGGCTGATAAATATGCAGCAGGGTAGCAGAGCGACAAAAGGTGTCTGTGCTCTGCTGGAGGGCTGAGAATGCCCCACCAGCATGGGGCTTGGCCCAGTGGGGGCTTGGCCCTGGCTCCTCCAGCCCCAAACTGCACCTCCCTGGCTCCTCCAGCCCCAAACTGCACCTCTCTGGCTCCTCCAGGCCCACACTGCAGCTCCCTGGCTCCTCCAGCCCCCAAACTACAGGTCCCAGGCTCCTCCAGCCCCACACTGCACGTCCCTGGCTCCTCCAGACCCACACTGCAGCTCCCTGGCTCCTCCAGCCCCCAAACTGCAGCTCCCTGACTCCTCCAGCCCCAAACTGCACCTCCCAGGCCCCTCCAGCCCCACACTGCACGTCCCTGGCTCCTCCACCCCCACACTGCACCTCCCAGGCCCCTCCAGCCCCACACTGCACTTCCCTGGCGCCTCCACCCCCAAACTGCACCTTCCTGGCCCCTCCACCCCCAAACTGCAGCTCCTTGGCCCCTCCAGCCCCACACTGCAGCCTCTGCTCCATCTAAACATGAGGATGAACTTCTTTAAGCATGGTGGAGCATTGGAAGAGGCTGCCCAGAGAGGTGGTGGAGTCTCCACCTCTGGAGACATTCCCAGCCCACCTGGCTGCATCCCTGTGTGTCCTTCCCTTGGTGCCCCCCTGGCAGGGGTGCTGGACTCGATGATCTCCAGGGGTCCCTTCCTGCCCCTACCATTCTGTGCCACTCTGATCCCAGGTGTCCCTTTTCACCAGGGTTCCCCCACCCTACAAACACTCCCACTCAGGACCGTTTTGGGTGTTCATACATTCACAGAATGGGTTTGGGCTGGAAGGGACCTTAAAGCTTATCCAGTGCCAACCTCCTGCCATGGGCAGGGACACTTCCCACCAGCACAGCTTGCTCAAGGTCTCATCCAGCCTGGCCTTGAACACCTCCAGGGAGGCTGTGGAGCACAGAAGCACCCAATGTGATCAAAGATCACATTGGGTGCTTCTGTGCTCCACAACCTCCCTGGGCAACCTGTGCCAGGATCTCACCACCCTCGACCTGTGCCAGTGTCTCCCTCACTGTCCAGAATTTCCTCCTCATCTCCACTCTCAATCTCTCCTTTCCCAGCTTAAAGTCATCCATTCAAAGAGGATTTGGGCAGGAGCTGCTGCCTGCATCCCATGGCCCAGGGTCATCCTGGGCAGTGCCCAAGCTTCCCCTGCCCCCTCTGTCTTGTCCTTTAAGGTGCAAAGGCTCCCAGAAAACTTCCTCTAGGGAGAGGGCAGCCACAACCTCCCTGGGCAGCCTCTTCCAGCATCTCCCCAACCTCACTGGCACTCACTTCCTCATCTACAGTCTCAATCTGCCCTCCTCAAGCTTCAGTCAATCAATTCCCTCTCCTCCTATCATAACAAACCCTTGCAAAGTGTTTTGCTGCAGGAGCATCACCCTGCCTGGAACCTCCACCTCCAGCTTCTCCAGCCTGACAAAATACCTGTCAAAAACCAGCCAGAGGTGGTGGTTGGTGGGGAAATGATCATGCAAACAGTGACTGGATGCTGGGAGAGGATGCAGATGCTGGCTGAGAGTAGAAATGCCTCCCTGGAGGCCTGGACAGCACGTGGAGAGGCCAACAGCTGCCATCAGCAAGGGACTTCTTCACTTAAGGGCTCCCTGGGGAGCAATCATGCAGGCAGCGACAGAGCTGTTAGGAGGAAACCTGCTGCTGGCTGAGCTGAGCTGAGCCATGCCAGGTCCCTGCCAGGGTCCTGCTTTATTCTTTCCAGTAATCTGCTGAAATAAGCTGGATGGATCAGTGGCTGCCTGCCTGCCCTGCCCCCTCTGCCCCCAGCCTGCTGCAGTGAATAGAATAGAATAGGATCAACCAGGTTGGAAGAGACCTCCAAGATCATCCAGTCCAACCTAGCCCCCAGCCCTATCCAGGCACCCAGACCATGGCACTCAGTGCCCCAGCCAGGCTTTTCCTGAACACCCCCAGGGATGGGCACTGCACCACCTCCCTGGGCAGCCCATTCCAGTGCCAATCACTCTCTCTGCCAACAGCTTCCTCCTAGCATCCAGTCTAGACCTCCCCTAGCACAGCTTGAGGCTGTGCTCCCTTCTTCTGTCCCTGGCTGTCTGGCAGCAAAGCCCAACCCCAGCTGGCTACAGCCTCCCTGCAGGCAGCTGCAGACAGCAATGAGCTCTGCCCTGAGCCTCCTCTGCTGCAGGCTGCACACCCCCAGCTCCCTCAGCCTCTCCTCACAGGGACAGCCCTCCAGGCCCCTCCCCAGCCTTGCTGCCCTTCTCTGGGCACCTTCCANCATCCCATTGGCCTCTGCCCACCCATCCAGCCTGGCCAGGTCCCTCTGCAGGGCTCTGCTACCCTCCAACAGCTCCACAGCTGCTCCTAGCTTGGTGTCATCTGCAAACTTACTGATGCTGGACTCAATCCCCTTGTCCAGATCATCAATAAAGATATTGAACAGGACTGTGCCCAGCACTGATCCCTGGGGCACACCATTGGTGCCAGCTGCCAACTGGATGTGGCACCATTCACCACAACTCTCTGGGCTCGGCCTTCCAGCCAGTTCCTGACCCAGCACAGAGTGAATTTGTCCAGGCCAGGAGCTGCCAGCTGTGCCAGGAGCTTGTTGTGGCAGACAGTGTCAAAGGCTTTGCTGCAGTCCAGGCAGACTCCATCCACAGCCTGCCCCACACTCACCTGGCAGGAACCTGATCATAAAAGGAGCTCAGGTTGGTCAGACAGGACCTGCCCTCCCTAAACCCATGCTGGCTGGGCCTGAGCCCTTGGCCATCCTGTAGGTGCTGTGTGCTGGCACTCAAGGTGACCTTTTCCATGCCCTTGCCTGGCACTGAGGTCAGGCTGACAGCTCTGGAGTTTCCTGGCTCCAGCAGGACTCCACAGGCGTTTGAATTCCTCACAGGCAGCAGAAATCACAGGCTCATGGGACTGGGATGGAAAAGACCTCTGAGATCATCCAATCCAACACCAACCCAACCCCACCATGGCCACCAAAAGCATGGCCCCAAGTGCCATGGCCACAGGTTTCTTGCACACCTCCAGGTGTGGGGACTCCACCACCACCTCCCTGGGCAGCCTCTGCCATGCCCTGAGCACTCTTGCAGCAAAGAAGTTTTTCCTCCTCTCCAGCCTAACCTCCCCTGGCACCATTCCAGGCCATTTCCTCCCCCTGAGACTAGGGGGGAGGAGACCAACCCCCACCTGGCTCCAGCCTCCTTTCAGGGAGCTGTAGAGAGCAATGAGGTCTCCTCTCAGCCTCCTCCTCTCCAAACAAGACAGTCCCAGCTCCCTCAGCTGCTCCTCAGCAGCTCCTGCTCTGCCCTTACACCTGGGCACAAAGGCAACCACTGCACTGTCCCCAGGTGCCATGTCCCCACCTTTCTTGAACACCCCCAGGGATGGGGATTCTACCTCCTTGGGCAGCCTCTGCCAATCCCTAACCACTCTTGCAGCAAAGAAATTCTTCCTCATCTCCAACCTAACCCTCCCCTAGGGCAGCTTGAGGCCATTACCTCTTGTCCTGCCATTAGCTACTTGGGAGAAGAGGCCAGCACTGACCTCACTCCACTCTCCTTTCAGGTCACTGTAGAGAGCAATGAGGTCTCCTCTCGTCCTCCTCTTCTTCAGGCTAAAGAACTCCTGTTGTGAAGGAGGGGTTTGAGGAAGGGAGGTGGGGAAGGGCCGTGGCAGCCTCTGGGGCAGTGCTGTTGGTTGCCCTCACCCCTGGGCAAGCCCTGAGCATCTCCTGGCTGCTGGCTGCAGCCTGTGCTGCGCTGCCTGTCTGCGTCTGTCAGCATCTGAGCCGGGAAAGGGCTTTTGCTCCATTTGCCCTGCCTGGTTGCACTCTTTGTTTTCCTTGCAGAGATCTCCCTTCTCAGCTGGCCAGGCAGCAGCCTGTTGTGCATAAATTCTCACCTCTCAGCCTCTCACACCCAGAGGGTTGGGAGCTCAGGAAGGCTTCCAGCTCAAAGCAGCCCCCTGGTTCCTCCAGCACTTCTCCATCCCCGGGGAGTGTGAGCAGGATTTGCTGCTCATCAATCAGCATCTCGCCCATCTGCTCTCTTGCTCCTATTCCCACGGGTGGGCAGCAGGGCTGGGGAGGTCCTGAACTGCCCAGACAGAGTGAGAGCTTGTGCACAGGCAGCCTCACAGCCCCATCCCTGCTGGTGATCCTCCTGCTTCCAGCAGCACCTCCTGAACCCACCTCAGATTAGTTCCTGACCTGTGGTGAGGCTCCAGCAGCCACACACCTCCCACCTGGCAGCACAGCTCAGCCTCTCCCATCACCCTGGGCAGCCAAAATTGCCTCTTTGCTCCCCTCTTGCCCTCCCCTTGCTCAGATACTTGCTTCAGTTGTGAAGAGCAAATCTCATGAGGAGCAGCTGAGGGCACTGGGGTGGTTCAGCCTGGGCAAGAAGAGGAGGCTGAGGGCAGACCTCAGTGCTTTCTACAGCTCCCTGAGAGGAGGTTGGGGTGAGGTGGGGGTTGGGCTCTTCTGCCTAGGATCAGGTGAGGAAATGGCCTGGAATTGGGGTGGGGGAAGTTTAGTTTGGAGATGAGGAAAAGTTTCTTTGCTGCAAGAGTGGTCAGAGATTGGCAGAGGCTGCTCAGGGACATAGGTGGTGGAGTCCCCAGCCCTGGAGGTGTTGAAGAAATCTGTGGCCATGGTTTTGTGGCCATGATGGGGTTGGGTTGCTGGTTGGATTGGATGATCTTAGATGTCTTTGCCAACCCAAACAGTTCCATGACTCTATGATTCCAAACATGTGGCATGAGAGCAGCTCTGCCATCAGCCCCATCCCTCCAGGCTCCTTTTCTCCCTGGATCATCCTCCCCATAACTTGGAGCTGGGGTGAGGGTTTTGACACTGGGCTCACTCCAGAGAAGAATTCTGCAGCAGCATTATTATTATTATTCAGATGAGCTTCTGAAAGCCCTGAAGTGTGAGGGGACTTAAAACAAAGCCCTGCTTATGCCTCCAACGCAGGGGGAATGCCAAGTGGCAGCACTGGGCTGGGCATCATCTGCCCGTGGCCAGAGATAGTGCCTGGCCCCCAGGCCCCAAAGTGCCTTTTGCCTTACTCCCAGCTGCTCTGCCCAGGAGAGCAGCAGCTGGAGGCACCCTTTGGCTTTGGCAGTTTGCCTCCAGGTTGGTCCAAGGCAGCTTGGAGTGGGCTGAGGTGCAGCAGAGCTCTGCCCAGGAGAGCAGCAGCTGCAGGCACCCTTTGGCTTTGGCAGTTTGCCTCCAGGTTGGTCCAAGGCAGCTTGGAGGGGGCTGAGGTGCAGCAGAACCCTGCCCAGGAGAGCAGCAGCTGCAGGCACCCTTTGGCTTTGGCAGTTTGCCCCCAGGTTGGTCCAAGGCAGCTTGGAGTGGGCTGAGGTGCAGCAGAACCCTGCCCAGATGGGAGGCAAAAAGGATTTAGAGGGAGGTGGATGGAGCACAGACGAGCAAGGCTGTTTTGCCCTCAGTGCTGCATCCCTG
Source organism: Tricholaema leucomelas (assembly GCA_013400475.1). Taxonomy (NCBI): domain Eukaryota; kingdom Metazoa; phylum Chordata; class Aves; order Piciformes; family Lybiidae; genus Tricholaema lacrymosa; species Tricholaema leucomelas. The sequence continues at coordinate 62,226 of WAAF01019560.1, forward strand.
CCGCTGAACCCGCAGCAAACACCTCCGGTGCTGACAAATAAAGGAGGAAAATGCTTCCCGTGGGGCATGAGGTGGGCAGGGGGGAGGTGGCTGCGGGCAGTAGCAGCAGGCTGTGCTGGAGGCAGCTGGGGCATGCCGGGTGCTTTATCCAGGAGAGGGGGGAGAAGTGAAAGATGTGGTCCACGGCAGTAACCCCTCCGTGAAGCATTTCAGCCTGTCAGGCAGCAGTAACCGATGGCAGTGTAAGGCAGCCTCGGTTATTTGGTGTCTGCTTGCAGCCCAGCATTAAGCACCCTCCCTGCTCTCTCCCTGAGCTTCCCCTCCCATCTATTACCTGCCGTGGTCGATGTTGTCCACAAATGCTTCACCTAATGAAGTTATAAGCAGGAGGAAATCACCTTTTAATAGAAATCCTATCAGGCAGCAAACCATGCCAGGAGCCCATTAGCAGGGCAAGTGTTGGGGGGAGTTCATTTCTCATATTAGGCTGGAAAAACAAACCCCAGGCATGGGTTGGGGAGGGTTCTGCTGCCTTTGCCCAAACCCAGGGAGCTTCCTCCAGGAGCAGGGAGAGGCTTGGATAAGGCTGAGGAAGTGGCTCTGGCTCAGCAGCCAGATCTGTTGGATCATAGAATCACAGAATGGTTAGGGCTGGGAGGGACCCCAAGGACCATCCAGCTCCAACCTCCTGCCGTGGGCAGGGACACCTCACACCAGAGCAGGTTGCTCAGAGCCACATCCAGCCTGGACTGAAACACCTCCAGGCATGAGGCTTCCACCACCTCCCTGCACAACCTGTGCCAGGCTCTCAGCACTCTCCTGCTGAACAACTTTTTCCTAACATCCAGTTTGAATCTCCCCACTTCCAGGTTTGCTCCATCCTCCCCTGTCCTATCACTCCCTGACAGCCCAAAAAGTCCCTCCCCAGCTTTCCTGTGGCCCCTTCAGATACTGGATGGTCCTGGCAGTGCTGGGCTGGGTGGGTGGAATCCTACTTTTGAGGGGCTTTGGTGTTATCTGCAGGTTATGTTCATGGAGAATTCTCTCCAGCCACTGGTCAGGAACAAGGGTTTGGAGAACAGAGCTGGGGAGGAGCAGCTGAGGGACCTGGGGTGATGCAGCCTGGAGAAGAGGAGGCTGAGGGGGAGACCTCATTGCTCTCTGCAGTTCTCTGAGAAGAGGTTGCACTGAGCTGGGGTTGGTCTCTTCTCCCTGCTATGAGGGGAAAGAAGGAGAGGAAATGTCCTGGAATTGTGCCAGGAGAGGGTTAGGTTGGTGAGGAGGAAAAAACTCCTTGCTGCAAGAGTGGTCAGGGACTGGCACAGGCTGCCCAGGGAGGTGGTGGAGTGCCCATCCCTGGAGGTGTTGAAGCAAGGTGTGGGCACAGCACTTGGGGCCACGCTTTGGTGGCCGTGGTGGGGTTGGGTTGCAGGCTGAACTGGATGGCCTAGGAGGGCTTTTCCAAGCCAAACAATTCCATGGCTGCAGGAAAGCTTCCCTGTGCTGTGTGTGTTCTCCTGCAGCCAGCCTGGGCCCATTTTCCAGTTTTCCATCGAAAGCCTTGGGCTGTTTCTCAGAGCCCAAGGCCTCTTTGCAAGCCAGCTCAGGCTGAGCTTTCCAAGCAGAGGGGTATCTGTGCCTCCAAGCCATGCCAGAAGGTTGTTTTCTCAAGGCTTTTTTTCCCCTCTCTGCAGTTTCATTGAAACTGAAGGAAGAAAGGAGTGAAAATCCTCACCCGAGGCTCTTTGAAAGAGGAGCTGTGGTGTGGGGGCCTCATCTGCCACCCTCTGTGCTGGCACTGACCTGACTTAGAGGAGATGCAGCCCAGACCATGCCCAGTTTGTCCCCTCTCTACCCACTTCTGGATCACATCAGGGTTGCAGAGCTTCAGCCCTTCCCTATGTCTCTGAGGCTGTTCTCTCCTGGCAGGGCTGCGGCAGGGAGGGTTCAGGTTTGCCCTCCACGAGCCAGTGCCAGGAGCTTTGAGGAGAAGCTTCCCACCACGATTTGCCTCCTCTGAAAACCATCACAGAGCATCAATGTCAGCACTTGGCTGGATGCTGGAGCTTGCTGGGATCTCCACCCTGGCAGCTCTGCTCTCCTCAGACCCCACCTGCAGTCCTGGGTGCAGTTCTGCAGCCCCCAACACAAGCAGGACATGGAAGTGTTGGAGCCAGGCCAGAGGAGGCCACCAAGATGCTGAGAGGGCTGCAGCAGCTCTGCTCTGAGCACAGGCTGAGAGAGTTGGGGCTCTGCAGCCTGCAGAGGAGAAGGCTTCCAGAAGAGCATGGAGTGGCCATGCAGGAGATGAAGGGGGCTCCAGGAAGGCTGGGGAGGGACTTGACAAGGGCTTGGAATGGCAGGAGGAGGAGGAATGGGCTTGAAGTGGCAGAGGGGAGATTCGAACTGAATGTGAGGAAGAAGTTGTTGGCAGTGAGGGTGGTGAGAGCCTGGCAGAGGTTGAGGGTGGTGAGAGCCTGGCAGAGGTTGAGGGTGGTGAGAGCCTGGCAGAGGTTGAGGGTGGTGAGACCCTGGCACAGGTTTCCCAGGGGGCTTGTGGAGCACAGAAGCACAGAATGTGATCAAAGATCACATTGGGTGCTTCTATGCTCCACAGCCTCCCTGGAGAGGTGTTCAGGACCAGGTTGGATGAGGCCTTGAGTGACCTGTTCTAGTGAGAGGTGTCTCTGCCTGTGGATGAGCTTTGAGGTTCCTTCCAGCCCAAACCATTCTCTGGGTTCTGCTCTCCCTTTCAGTGCATGATGCTGCCAGGCAGAGGATGGGGCATGGGAAGTTCAAGAGCTTCAGACCACTGCTCTGGGCCCTCCTGTAGAGCATCAGCTGGTGGCAAGAGGAGAAGTTTGCTGCCTCATCCTTTCTTGTGTTGAGGCTGTGCAGCCTCAGCTCTGCCCTTGACCTTGCAATCCCAGCAGAGCTTGTTGGCCACTGCCTTGCACAGCCTTGCCTGCTGCACCCCCACCCCCCCAGCACCTCAGTCCCCTGTGAGCCCACACTGCCATCAGCATCAATAATTAGATCCCTTTCTGCTCCAACAAGACCTTCCTCGTGCTCAGCCCACGTAATCAAATCACCCTGGAGGTGCAGGAGACGTCATGGCTGTTGCCATGGCCCCAGGCGTGGATGGAGAGCTCATGGAGGTCTATAAATATCTGAAGGGTGGGGGGCAAGAAGGGGCCAGACCCTTCCCAGTGGTGTCCTGTGGACAGGACAAGGGGCAGTGGGCACAAACTGGAACCCAGGATGTTCCACCTCGACATGAGGAGGAACTTCTTTGGTGTGAGGCTGCTGGAGGGCTGGAGCAGGCTGCCCAGAGAGGTTGTGGAGAGCTTCCAACCTCACCTGGATGTGCTCTTGTGTGACCTCCTCTTAGTGATCCTGCTGTGGCAGGGGGGGTTAGACCTGGATGTGCTCTTGTCTGACCTGCTATAGTGATCCTGCTGTGGCAGGGGGCTTAGACCTGGATGTGCTCTTGTCTGACCTTCTATAGTGACCCTGCTGTGGCAGGGGGGGTGGACTCAGTGGTCTCCAGAGGGCCCTTCCAACCTCTAATATTCTGAGATTCTGTGGGGAGGGGCAGGAGGGGAGTGGAAGTGTGAGCAGGGAGAGGGAGCGTGGACAGGGTGCTGCATCCCAGGAGTGCTGGAAATGGTCTAGTGGGAAGTGTCTCTGCCCATGGCAGGAGGTTGAAACTGGATAATCTTTAATGTTCCTTCCAAGCCAAACCATTCTGTGAGTCTATGAACTCCACAGAGGATCATCCCCCTGCAGAGTGTGCCCCAGGCTCCTGCTCAGGAGCATCAGGATGAGTTCTTCTGGCAAATTATCCTATAACTCCAGAATCACAGCTCACAGCTCACAGATGTCAGGGGTTGGAAGGGACCCAAAGAGCTCATCCAGTCTAAACTCCTGCCAGAGCAGGACCATCCAATCTAGCTCAGGGCACACAGCAACACATCCAGACAGGCCTGGAAAGGCTCCACAGAAGGAGACTCCACAACCTCTCTGGGCAGCCTGTGCCAGGCTCTGGGACCTTTCCAGTCAAGAAGTTCCCCTTGTGCTGAGCTGGACCCTCCTGTGCTGCAGCTTCCATCCACTGCTACTTGCCTTATCACTTGAATTCTGACCCAGCCATAGGGACAGAAGTGACCTGGACTCAGATGAGCCCCATCTTGCTCCTTATGGCCACTCCAAGCTGCTTTGCCCATGCTGGGGGCTGCCTTTGGGGCACCCCTAGGAGTTCTGCATCACTGGCCGTGGGGAATCACACCCCAGCTAGTCCCACACACAGCAGCAGCAGCAGCTCAGCCCTGGGGGCTCTGGGAGCATCAACCCTCTGCAGGAGAACCCCAAAGCTCTGTCAGGCTGTGAGGAGCAGCTGACAGCAGAAGGACTCAGCTGACAGCAGGGATGAGGCTCTCTGCGTTTCAAGGTGCCATTAATAACAGGCTGCTGCGGAAAGAGTTGGCAAGTGGCAGCCGCTCTGAATTAGGAGGAAGAGGACTACTGATAATAGCAACCATCTGACCACGATTGACTCCAGGCCCTGCAGCTTCCCCAGGGACCTCAGACGAGCTCATGGGTGTAGGGAGGGGCTCAGCCTAGGTGGGGTTGGCTGGGGAAGGGCAGCACCCAGAGCTGCGCTGTGCCCGCAGCCTGCATCGCTGGGTCAGCTCTGCAGGGCTGTGCTGGCAGCGTTCTGTGCCTGGGTGGTTTGTCACTGTGTGCCCTGGGCTGTCACCAGGGTGACACAGCCACTGTCCATCCCTGGTTGCCATCTGTGCTGTAGGTGGGTGCTGCCCGTGGGTGCTGCAGGTGGGTGCTGCAGGTAGGCACTGTAGATAAGTGCTGCAGGAGGGTGCCCAAGGTGGGTGCTGTAGGTAGGCACTGTAGGTGTTTGCTGCAGGAGGGTGCTGTAGGTGGGTGCCCTTGGTGGGTGTTGCAGGTAGGCACTGTAGGTGGGTACTGCAGGTGGGTGCTGCAGGTGTGTGCTGCAGGTGGATGCTGCAGGTAGGCACTGTAGATAGGTGCTGTGTGTGGGTGCTGCAGGAGGGTGCTGTAGGTAGGCACTGTAGAGAGGTGCTGCAGGAGGGTGCTGCAGATGGGTGCTGTGTGTGGGTGCTGCAGGTGGGTGCTGCAGATGGGTGCTGCGTGTGGGGTGCTGCAGATGGGTGCTGCAGGTGGGTGCTGTAGGTAAGTGCTGCAGGTGGGTGCCCAAGGTGGGTGCCCAAGGTGGGTGCCCAAGGTGGGTGCTGCGGGTAGGCACTGTAGGTGTTTGCTGCAGGAGGATGCTGTAGGTGGGTGCCCTTGGTGGGTGCTGCAGGTAGGCACTGTAGGTAGGTGCTGCAGGTAAATGCTGCAGGAGGGTGCCTGAGGTGGGTGCTGCAGGTAGGCACTGTAGGTGTTTGCTGCAGGAGGATGCTGTAGGTGGGTGCCCTTGGTGGGTGCTGCAGGTAGGCACTGTAGGTAGGTGCTGCAGGTGGGTGCTGCAGGTGTGTGCTGTGTGCAGATGCTGCAGGTGGGTGCTGTAGGTAAGTGTTGCAGGTAGGCTGTGCTAGTTTGAGCCTAGCTAGCATGTTTTGGTGAGAAGAACTAGATGATAGGCTGTAAAATGAAAACAATGGTGAGGTCTACTTCGCTCACAGTCTTGCTGAGATGTATACAAAAGAAGAAAGGCAAAACAAAGATTAGGGCATTTGCTTCTTCTCCTCGCTGGGGAACTTTGCCTGCTGGGGAGCTCGTGGCTGCTGGCTGGACTCCATCTTGCTTTCTAACCTCACCCTCCTTTGCTTGGCTGCTTCACCTTGCTTTTAACCCTCTTGGCCGAACCTCCATTCTTCCTTGGGACTGGGGTAAGGTTGAGAGGGGTAGGGGGAAGGTGAGGGGTGGTTGAGAGCCCCTCCTGGGGACTCAGGTTTCTGGGAGGGGAGTTGTGTTTGTATTACCTTTTTTCCCTTATATATTTCTGTCTATAACTGTATATACTGTGAATATCTGCTTGTAAATTGTGCCAGCTGTAAATATAAGCTTCATTCAAATTTCCAGAGCCGACTGAGTCTAGTCTGGGCAGTTTCTAAAAGTGTGGGGGGGAGGGGGACACCCAAACCATCACATAGGCACTGTAGGTAGATGCTGCAGGAGGGCGCTGCAGGTGAGTGCTGTCAGTGGGCGCTGCAGGTGGGCGCTGTGTGTGGATGCTGCAGGAGGGCGCTGCAGGTGAGTGCTGTCAGTGGGCGCTGCAGGAGGGCGCTGCAGGAGGGTTTCCTTGCTGTTGGCACCAAAAAGTCCCCGAGGTGAGCCAGCTGCGATGATTCCTAACATCTCGCAGAGGCTTTTGCCGGACTCAAACGCGCAGGGAGCATCCCTGGCACTGGGATGTGAGGAGGGGAGAGGCCAAGAAGGCTGCAGCCAAGCCCTGGTGACGAAGCCCTCTCCCTAGCACTGGAGACCTGTCCTGGTGCCGCCTGTGTGTGGCCCTTACAGCCCCGTGACCAATGGTGCCCCTCAGCCCCGCCGGCAGCGGCAGCCGCAGGCTTTCATCCCCCCCCCGGAATGCCAATTAAACTTTGACTTTCTTGGTGTCGCTTACCCAAGAGCTCAGCCTCTAACCCTTTGCCTTTCGGACCGAAAACCGAGCCCTGCCACGCCTGTTAACATCTGCACAGATGTTTGGGGAGGGAGAGGGGGGAACCAGCCCTGCCGCGACCTCGCTGCTGCCGCTCCCTGCACCACCGGGGAGCTGCGGGCGGGCGCCGGAGCCGGCAGGATCCCGATCGCGGAATGGCAGCTTAGGAGAGACCCCCAGGACCATCTGGGCCACCTGGGCAGGAGCCGCAGGGCTGCTGGGTGTCACCCAGCGACCCATCAGCTTTGGGGTGAAAGGGGGGGGCTGTGCCCAGCACCTGTTATTGTGGTGTGACCTCCCCCTTAGCACCTCAGCGTTGGCGGGGTGAGGTTGGGGTTAGCAGGGTGCATCACTCTGCTTTCATCTGGAAGGGACCTCAAGGATCATCCAGCTCCAACCCCTGCCATGGGCAGGGACATCTCACACCGGAGCAGGTTGCTCAGAGCCACATCCAGCCTGGCCTTAAACACCTCCAGGCATGAGGCTTCCACCACCTCCCTGGGCAACCTGTGCCAGGATCTCAGCACTCTCCTGCTGAACAACTTCTTCCTAACATCCAATCTCAATCTCCCCACTTCCAGTTTTGTTCCATCCTCCCCAGTCCTATCACTCCCTGACAGCCCAAAAAGTCCCTCCCCAGCTTTCCTGTAGCCCTCTTCAGACCCTTGTGGAAGACCACAGCAAGGTCCCCTTGAAGTCTTCTCCAGACTGCACAGCCCCAACTCTCTCAGTCTGTCCCCACAGCAGAGCAGCTCCAGCCCTCTGCTCATCCTCGTGGCCTTCTCTGGACACCTTCCAACACCTCCAGATCTTGTAACAGTGGCTGCAGAACTGGACACAGTCTCATCAGGAAGGGGGAATTTCCAGGGGTGTCCATGTCCCTTATGGGGTTCAGGTTGTGACCAGAGTTGTTCAGCCTGGAGAAAAGGAAACTTTCTGGCTCTCTACAGCTCCCTGAAAGGAGGTTGGAGCCAGGTGGGGGTTGGTCTCTCCTCCTGAGGAACAAGGGATAGGACAAGAGGAAATGGCCTCGAGTTGCCCCCGGGGAGGTTTAGGCTGGACACGAGGAACAATTTCTTTCCCCAAAAGGGTTCTGAAGGCTCAGAGGGCAGCGGTGGAGTCCCCATCTCTGGATGGCTCTGAGAGCCGTGGAGGAGTGGTGCTGAGGGCCACGGTTTAGTGATGCCCTAACAGTGCTGGGCTAAGGGTTGGGCTCCACCTGAAAGCTTTCCTCCAGCCAAGACGATTCAGCCCTTCTGTGCTGGGTGCCTGCAGCAGAGGGTCTGCCAGGGGGACTCTCCTGGAATTCCAACATTCTTGCACCTCAGCTGCTTTTATCTCTTGCAGTCTTAACGAAGCAGCTGTTGTGTGCCAGACCATAAGGCAGGAACTCGCCGGCTGGCTCCGCAGCCCCACTTTAATTAGCCACCTGAGCCCCGTTCTGCCTTTTGGCAGCAGGCTTGCACTTTAATTAATCATCTCGTTTTATTTGCAGGCAGCAGAGGCACTCTGCCTTCACCCTGCCTGCATCACGAGCCCTGGCTGCTTTTATGGCCAGAGCCATGGGAGCGCAGGCACCGCTCCAGCTGCCGGCAGGAGGGCAGCCCCGGGGGGGGTGGAACTGGTGGAACTCAGCAGCTTGGAGATGGTTTTTCAGGAGAGGAAAAAAATGGGGAAGAGGAGAAGCAGGAGGAAGGCTGCATGAGGAGGGAACTGGTGAGCACAGCTTGTTCAGCTTGGCCCACAGCTGTGCCATTGACTCTGCTCTGCCCTGCTGAGACCTCATCTTGAGCACTGCCTTCAGTTTGGGGCTCCCCAGTTGAAGAGGGACAGGAACTGCTGGAGAGAGTCCAGCAGAGGGCTCTGAGGATGATGAGGGGACTGGAGCAGTGCCTGAGGAGGAGAGGCTGAGGGACCTGGGGCTGCTTAGACTGGAGAAGAGAAGACTGAGAGGGGATTGAATCAATGTTAATACATATCTGAGGGCTGGGGGTCAGGAGGGGGGGACAGGCTCTGCTCACTGCTCCCTGGGACAGGACAAGCAGCAGTGGATAGAAGCTGCAGCACAGGAGGGTCCAGCTTAGCACAAAGGAGAACTTCTTGCCTGGAAGGATCCCAGAGCCTGGCACAGGCTGCCCAGAGAGGCTGTGGAGTCTCCTTCTGTGGAGCCTTTCCAGGCCTGTCTGGATGTGTTGCTGTATGCCCTGAGCTAGGCTGGATGGTCCTGCTCTGGAAGGAGTTTGGACTGGATGAGCTCTTTGGGTCCCTTCCAACCCCTGACATCTGTGATCCTAAGACTCCCATTCCCCGCCCCCCCACCTCTGTGGCAGCAAAAAACTGTGAGAGTGTGTGTGGGGGGAAGCAGCAAGTGATGCCCAGCCTGAGGGGGCTGTGTGAGCCCCAGCATCACCTGCTGCCCCCTGCTAACAAGCCCTTGGCATGCGAGTGGAATTATTTCAGCTGTAAAAGTCTAAAATCAGTGATTTTATTGACCTGGCCTGTAACTGGATCCAGTGTGCAAACAGCAAAGAGCCTGCTCCTGCAGCTCGTGTATGCCTCCAGCCTTTCCAGCCTTCCCTGGGCTCCCCCCTGGCCCCTCCAAGCTCCTTTCCTGCAGTGGGACAGGAATAACTCAACCCTCAGAGCAGAGCTGGCTGGAGCTAAGCAGAGGGAAGTGGCTCTGGGCTGGGTTTTGCAGGTGGCCTTCTGGGTCAGATCCTGTGCCAGGCCTTCCAGAAATAGATCCTCTGTTTTACTCTGCTGGGTGTTTCTTCTCGGTTTCCACAGGGACTTCTTGTCCCTGGGCACCATCTTTAGTTCTCCTCCCCTTGCCAGCCCTTCCACAGCCACACTGGCAGCTGCAGGAGCAGGATGTTTTTGCACAATTCCTATACAGAATGGGAGCTGGGGGTGTGCAGCCTGCAGAAGAGGAGGCTCAGGGCAGAGCTCATTGCTGTCTGCAGCTCCCTGAAGGGAGGCTGTAGCCAGGTGGGGTTGGGCTCTGCTGCCAGGCAGCCAGCACCAGAAGAAGGGGACACAGCCTGAAGCTGTGCCAGGGCAGGTCTAGGCTGGATGTTAGGAGGAAGTTGTTGTCAGAGAGAGTGATTGGCACTGGAATGGGCTGCCCAGGGAGGTGGTGCAGTGCCCATGGCTGGAGGTGTTTTAAGAGGAGGCTGCATGAGGCACTTGGTGCCAGGGTTAGTTGATCAGAAGGTGTTAGGTGAGAGGTTGAACTCAATCAGCTCAGAGCTCTTTTCCAACCTGATGAATTCTGTGTTCTGTGATTCTCAGCTGCAGGTGCTGCTGTGGCATCTCCCAAGATCCAGGCATTGGTACAGGCTGCCCAGGGAGATGGTGGAGATCTCATCCCTGGAGGTGTTCAAGAAAAGTGTGGCCATGGCAGTAGGGGGCAGGGAGAAGCACTATGGCGGGTTGGTCTGGCACCAGAGCTCCCTGTGCCTGGCCAGCAGTTGGCTGCTCTGCTGCAGGATGATTTATCTTGGGGCTTTGCTGTGACCTGGAGAACTGCAGCTCTGCTGGGCCAAGAGGATCTGTGCTCTGGAGCCTGCAGATGGCAGAACCATAGCCTTGTTTCACTTGGAAAAGCCCTCCAAGGTCATTGAGTTCAGCCTTCAACCCAACACCACCATGGCCACCAAACCGTGGCCCCCGGTGCTGTGCCCACACCTTGCTTGAACACCTCCAGGCATGGGGACTCCACCACCTCCCTGGGCAGCCTGTGCCAATCCCTGACCACTCTTGCAGCAAAGAAATGTTTCCTCATCTCCAACCTAACCCTCCCCTGGCACTATTTTAGGCCATTTCCTCACTACTTAGTAGGGACAAGAGACCAACACCCATCCCACTGCAACCTTCTCTCAGGGAGCTGTAGAGAGCAATGAGATCTCCTCTCAGCCTCCTTTTCTCCAGACTACCTCCCCCCAGCTCCCTCAGCTGCTCCTCCCCAGCCCTGTTCTCCAAACCCTTCCCCAGCTTTGTGGGCATCTGCCTGCCATTGCTGGTGCTCTGGAGGAGGCAGAGGCTGTGGCTGCTCCCTCCCTGGAGGTGTTCAGGACCAAGCTGGATGAGGCCTTGAGCCACCTCTTCTAGTGGGAGGTGTCCTTGCCTGTGGCAGAGGGTTGGAACTGGCTGAGCTTTGAGCTTCCTTCCAAACCATTCTGTGATTCCATGATTCTAGGAGCAGAAGTGCCCACCAACAACTCCCCTTCCCCCTCTGCTGCCAGCAGAGGTTTGCAGCCCTCCTCAAGGTTTTGTTAGTGCCTGGTACAGCCCCAGGCTGCTGCCCTTGCCAGGTTGTCAGGTTGCTCATAAAGCAGAATGATTTAGACATAACCAATGCTGAGTCTGTTCCAGACCATCACAACCTGAGTGCTCCCTCCCTGCCAGGAGCCCTGCGTGGGGACAACGCTGCCAGGACCCAGCAAGCTGGGGGACAGTTAATTAAACAGAAAGGCATCCTGGAAGGCACCAGAGGAAAGGGTGTGCAGGAGCTCAGCAAGCTGTGGGGCTTCACTGGGCTGGCAGAGCGTTTGAAGATCAGCACCATGAGGTGCATGTGGCTGTGCTGGCTTCCTGGAGGTGCCTGGCTACAGTGAGAGGAGGGCTGGGTACCCCCTGGGCTGCCCCATCCAGCATCCCTCCTGCTTCAGCACGGAGCTGGCAGGCTTCCAGCCCGGGCAAACTCCCCAGCGTGGGGCTCAGCACCATCCCTCTTCCCAGTGAGGTTCTCTTCCTAGGGCAGAGGAGGCTGGTGAGGGGTTTGGAGAGCAGATCTTGTGAGGAGAGGCTGAGGGAGCTGGGATGGTTTAGCCTGAAGAAGAGGAGGCTGAGAGGAGATCTCATTGCTCTGGAGAGCTGCCTGGAGTGAGGCTGGAGTGGGGCTGGCGTTGGTCTCATCTCCCCAGACACTGGTAATGAGACAAGAGGTGATGGCCTCAAGCTGCACCTTAGTTTGGACGTGAGGACCAATTCCTTTGCTGCAAGAGAGGTCAGGCACTGGCAGAGGCTGCCCAGGCTGGCAGAGTGCCCATCCCCGGAGGCGTTCAAGCAGCGAGTGGCTGTGGCGCTTGGGGACAGGGTGGGGTGGTCAGGAGGGTGCTGGTTAGAAGGTCGGATTGGATGATCAGTGAGGCCTTTTCCAACCTCAACAACTCTATGAGGGGCTCAGCACCCGGCAGGATCCCGCTGGGGGCCTCTGGTGCTCCCCTCCCGTGCAGGGCTGGCGGCGGGGGGGGAGGCGCTGGCCGGGGAGGGCTCTGCTGCTCCTCTCTGCGGTGCCGTAGCTCCTCGAAGCGTGACAGCTGCGATTGCTTCCAGATGTGCGGCTCCTCGCCTCCAGCCGGCTGGGGGGGATGTGGTCAACCCCACGATGGAAACCCAAACCCGCACCAGATGTCCCCTGTCAGCCTCGGCACGGTGCACATCTGGCCCCAAGGTGCGGGCACCGCCGGAGCTGACGGCTGGCACCGCGCCTGTGCCGACGACGTTGGCATCCAGCATGGCTGAGCCAGGAGCCCAGCACTTCCCACGGCGTCCTCCATCCCGTGCTTGGCACCAGCTCGCTCAGGCAGGACTGGCAGGGAACGCTTTGGGGACTGTGCAGCCTCTGACTGGGTGGCCCAGGTTTGCCAGCTGCTCCCCAGCACCACGGAGAGCAGGGCCTTGGGCCAAACCACGCTGTGCCAAACCACGCTGTGCCCTCCTGCCCAGCCCCACTGCTGCACCAGGGAGGTGGGGAAGGACTGGTGACGTCACCGGTGATGTCAGGAAGGATTGAGATTGGTGACACCGTGGGATAAAGGGGAAGGAGGAGGGACCTCTGCCTGCACAGGAGGCTCTTGGCAGGCAGCAGCGATTAGGGATGAGCGGCAGGAGCCTGAGGACAAGCTCAGCAGTCGCCTAGGGGAAGATTCTGGGAGCCGGGGCAAGCACCCTGGGGCAGCAGCTCTGCCTTGGCACCACCGTGCCCATCTGAGGAGCTGCGGGAATATCCACCAGAGATGGAGCTGCAGTGCCAGAGGCTTCCCCTGCAGCTCCTCTTGTGCCCGCAGCCCTCCCAAACCCACCCCGTGCCAGCTCAGATCCCTGCTTTTACCTCGGACCCTGATTCTTACCTCTCACCGAGAACAATTATCCCCATGTAGCTCCTTCAGAGAGGACTTGAGAGGAGCAATTAATCTCGGTAACAGGCTTTGAAGAGCAGAAGTGCTGCCTAAGCACTGTGCTCTGATCCTTTTGATGGGGTTAGCTGAGCTGCAATCCCAGCAAAGACATTTGGAGTGAATTAATAAAGAGTTTAATGACATCCAAAAGTTGGGGAGATGAAGCATTTGAAAGCAGTTTACAGCTCGCTGGGGAGGGAAGAGCAGAGCAGAGGGCATGTTTTCTTCCTCAGGTCTGCTCCTGGGGCTGCAGCGTGGCTGAGTCTTTGTACCTTAGCAGGGTGCATCCAGGCTCTTCAGTATCACATAGAGTCACAGTGTCACAGCATCACAGTGTCACCAAGGCTGGAAGAGACCTCACAGATCATCAAGTCCAAGCTGTTACCACAGAGCTCAAGGCCAGACCATGGCACCAAGTGCCACGTCCAATCCTGCCTTGAACAGCTCCAGGGACGGCGACTCCACCACCTCCCTGGGCAGCCCATTCCAGTGTCCAATGACTCTCTCAGTGCAGAACTTTCTCCTCACCT
>WAAF01019560.1:75748-86273 GCA_013400475.1 Tricholaema leucomelas
CTCTGCATGGGGTTGTTGTGGCCAAAGTGCAGCCCCTGGCACTTGGAGCCATTGAATGCCATCCCCTTGGACTCTGCCCATCTGTCCAGGGGGTCAAGGTCCCACTGCAGAGCCCTTCTGCCCTCCAGCCCAGCCACATCTGCCCCCAGCTTGGTGTCATCTGCAAACTTGCTGCTGACTGACTCCATGCCTTCATCCAGATCATCTCTGAAGATGTTAAAGAGGATGGGGCCCAGCACTGATCCCTGAGGGACACCACTGGTGCCAGCTGCCAGCTGGATGTGGCACCATTCACCACCACTCTCTTGTGCCACTCCACCGCACAGCACAGTGCCTGCAGCCCCCTGGCAGCTCCGAGGTGCCAGGATGGGTGCAGGAAGGATCTGGGATTTCACCCTCTGCACAGCCCTCGGTGCTTGCTTGGTGATGATGATCCCCAGTTCCAAGACCTCCTGTGCCCAGCTGCTTGGGAAGCTCTGTGCAAACAGCCCAGCCCTCGGGAGAGGGAATACCTGGGGGAGGTTGCAGGGAGGTGTTCAAGAAATGGCTCTTGGGGACAGTGGTTTCCTTCGTGCCCAGGTGTAAGGGCAGAGCAGGAGCTGCTGAGGGGCAGCTGAGAGAGCTGAGGCTGTTTTGTCTGGAGAAGAGAAGGCTCAGGAGACCTCATTGCCCTCCACAGCTCCCCGAAAGGAGGCTGGAGCCAGGTGGGGGTTGGGCTCTTCTCCCTAGAATCAGGTGATGGAAGGGGAGGAAATGGCCTGGAATGGTCCCAGGGGAGGGTTAAGTTGGAGATGATGAAAAGAGTGGGACTGGCACAGGCTGCCCAGGGAGGTGGTGGAGTCACCATCCCTGCAGGTGTGGCCATGGCACTTGGGGCTGTGTTTTGGTGGCCACAGTGGTGCTGGGTTGATGTTGGACTGGATGACCCTGGAGGGGTATCCTCCATCCCATGGTTGGTACCAGCTTGCTCAGGCAGGACTGGCAGGGAGTGCTTTGGGGGCTGTGCAGCCTCTGAGTGGGTTTGCCAGCTGCTCCCCAGCACCACGGAGAGCAGGGCCTTGTGCCACACCGCTCTGTGCCCTCCTGCCCAGCCCCTCTGCTGCTCACAGTTCCATGACTCTATAACGTGGTTGCCACATCTGGCAGCTCCTGTCCAGGCAGCTGTGGCTGTGCCCAGGGGAGCAGATCTTTCCTTCCTGCAGGGATGCAGGACCAGGCAGAACACAGTGCACAACTCTGTGCCACCATCCTCATTTTCTGACTCTCCCCCCCAAATATGAAATCAGCCCCATGCTGGCACCACTGATGTTGGCTTCCACCAGAGCTGGGGGTGGGCAGGGCAGGGCAGCTGCAGGGCAGTTGTTTGAATCTCAGCATCCCAAGGGGTGCTGCAGAAGGATCATTAGAATGCAGCAGGTGCCTCGGACTGTTTTTGCTCTGCCATCTAAATGGCTTCCAAGCACTCCAGAGATAATGCATTTGCCTAGGGGGGGGGGCTAGATGAGAGGCAAGAGCTGAGCACTTGGCCCAGCTCCCAGTGGATGCTCCACACCCCAGAGATGCCTCCGTGCTGGTTTTACATCTGCAGCCTGATTAATACCCTCGGGTGGCTGGAGCCTGGAGCCCTCTCTATGCCCTGTCAGCAGCCTCTGAAGCCAAGGTAAAGCACACAGGGCTGGGGGGGCACCCACATGCAGCACAGCATCTGCCACCTTCTCGAGGTGCTCCTTGCCTGGCCAGGGTGTTTGGTGGGACTGGCAGGTCAAGAGAGGTCCTCCTGTCCCTCTGCTCTGCCCTGCTGAGGCCACGTCTGGAGTACTGTGTCCAGTTCTGGCCCCCCAGTTCAAGAGGGACACAGAACTGCTGGAGAGAGTCCAGCACAGAGCCCAGGGGAGCTGAAGGGAATGGAACAGCTCAGAGGAGAGCCTGAGGGAGCTGGGGCTGAGCTGCTGGGAGGAGAGGAACCTGAGAGGTGACCTCAGCAGTGTTTGTAAAGATGTGCAGGTGAGTGCCAGGAGGCTGGAGCCAGCTCTGCCCAGTGATGCCCACTGACAGCACAGGGGCAATGGTGCAAGCTGAGGCAGAGAAAGTTCCATGGCAACAGGAGGAGGGGGAATTTGTGCCCTGTGAGGGTGCCAGAGCCCTGGCACAGGCTGCCCAGGGGGGCTGTGGAGTCTCCCTCTCTGGAGATATCCAAACCCTGCCTGGATGTGTTCCTGTGTGACCTGCTCTGGGTGCGGCTGCTCTGCAGGGGGCTTGGACTGGCTGAGCTCTGGAGGCCCCTTCCAGCCCCAGTGACATGATGTCAGCCCAGATTCCATGGCACAGGCACTTCCACCAGATGCCTTTTACTCGTCCTCAAGGTGCACCAGCAAGGGCTGAGGCTCAGCAGCTTCTTCCCTGTGGATCTAAAAGAGTGGTTGGGGACTGGGACAGGCAGCCTGGGGAGGTGGTGGAGTCCCCATCCCTGGAGGTGTTCCAGAAAGGTGTGGGCTCAGCACTTGGGCCATGGTTTGGTGGCCATGGTGGTGCTGGGTTTGGGCTGGATGACCTTAGAGACCTTCCTATCCCAAATTGTTCTTTGATTCTATGATATGCTCAGAGAAGAGATGGAGGAAGGGGGGAGCAAAGGTGGTGAGGGGTACCCATGGTGCCTGCTCCCTCCCCTCAACACCTACAGCTCTGCACCTGGGCAGGGAGAACTCACTGCTTGCCTTGGGACACCTCAAAGGTCTCTTCCAGCCCCAACGGCTCTGTGATTCTGTCATCTCTGAGTCCCAGCAACGTGTGTGAGCCTGCACCCCCCCAGGCTGCTGACTGAAGCTTTCTCTGTGTCTCTCCACCCAGGGCAATCTGCAGGCTCCTCAGGATGCCTTCCCAGCAGGCAACAGACAAATGGATGTGCTGGTGCCACTGGCTGCCAGGCAGCCCTGGGGCTGGCAGGGCAGGGCTGCCTCCTGGCCAGTCAGGGAGCTGCAGGCAGATGCTTCCTTGGGTCTGTGTCGTTGCTGGCACCAGGAGAGGCTGATTAACGCTGCCAGGGGCACGGCTGCATGGGCAGCACATCACTTTTTCCAGTGGCCTCTGCCTAAATACCTTCAGCCAAAGGAACTGAGACACTTTCCCAAGCAGCCAGGCAGAGCAGCACTCTGTGCCCAGGGGCCCTGGGATGCCTGCTGCACTCTCCAGCCCTGCTCTGCTTGGCTGGACACACACTGCTGAGACCAGCCCCAGGAGGTGGCCAGAGGGAACCTGATGCCATACCCTGTGGCCATGAAGCAGCCTTCAGTACCCCCTGGGCTGATGCTGTCTCTGCCCGGGCAAGAGGGGAGTGGGCATGGGCCAGGAGTAATCTCAAATGCCATCTGGGCACCAGTGAGTGCCCATGGTCCAGCTGCTCACTTTGGGCTTGCCTTTGTTTTTCTGGCTGTGATGACTCTGGCCAGATGTGGGTGGAAGAGGGAGTGAGTGGAAAACAAGCCCAGGGGGAGCCTAGGAGTTGGGGTGGCCGAGTGGGAGGTCAGTCCCATGGTGGGGAGCCACTGAACACATGGCCTGTGCCTCTCTCCCTGGGTCAGGCAGCTCTCTGCAGTGGGAACCCTCTGCCTGGGCCCCTGTGGGATGCCTGGGGACCTGCCAACATGTGAGGAGCAAACCTGAGCTGCTCAGTGCTGGTGTGATGGTTTGGGTGTTCCCTGCCCCCCCACTCCTGTGAAATCACCCAGGCCAGGCTCAGCCCAGCTGGACCTTAGCATGGAGCTTAGCACCAGCTCCAAGCAGGCATTTACAGTCTGTACAGCTTCAGCCAGGAGCAGACAAGGTGAAAAGTGACACAGAAACTCAACAGCCCTCCCAGAAAGCAGAGTCCCCAGCAGGGGCTCCCAGCCACCCTTCCACCTCCTTTCCACCCCTCTGCCTTATCCCAGACTTTGCCTTACGTTCAAGGTGAGTCTGGAGAATTGGCCAGGGGGGTCAGGAAGCAGAGGGATTAGTCACACAGCAGGTCAGGGGGGGAGTGCAGGCAGCCAGAGCCAGAGAGCAGCTCTGTGATCTGCGTTTGTGTTCCTGTCTTTGTCCATCTCAGCAAGCCTAGGAGTGCAGCAGCCATCACCACTGCTTGCTTTTCACAGCCTGGGCTCTAATTCTTCTCACCAAAATACTCCAGCTAGCTTCAAACCAGCACACAAGGGAACACTGGCTTGGAAAAGCTGTCCCCCTGCTGTGCCCTGTGCCTGGCACCACTGCTCTGCCCACGACCGTGGGAGCTGCTCTGGGCTGCCAGCACCACTCTGCAGAGCTGTTAGTGCAGCATGGATGGGGATGAGGCCACTTCAAGGGGAACCCTGAGCTACGTGGGGGGAAAGCTGCTCCCCCAGGACCCTGCAGGTTCGAGCTGAAGGGTGTTGGCACAGCAAGAGCATGTCTGCTAGGGCTTCAGCAGCCATACCTAAAAGGCACATGCACATCTGTGTAAACATCCAGATGTGTGCTTGCTGCACGTGTGTCTGTTAGTCCTCACATGGCTTCTGCAGTGAGCACATCTGCACTTGGGCTGGATCCCCACCACGTTCCCATCGCCGCTGCCCTGCCGCACATCCTCTCCCACCCCCAGCCCGGCCCTGGCTCTCACACTGCTCTCCACAGCCTCCTCAAGCTTTGTGACTGCTCAGGCCTGGGAATCCACCTCTGGTGTGCCTGGGGCCAAGCTGCTCCCCTGCCTGGGCAGCTCCTCCTCTCCGTGCAGTGCTGTGGGCAAAGCTCTGCTCCTGCTGTCTGACTGCATGGCTCCAGCGGCTTGCTTAAGGAGTGTCAGCACTGCAGCTTCATCCTGCCGGCACTGGCTGCTTTTCCTGCTGCTGCTGTGTTTAATGGCATCACCTTGGCTCTCCCACACCGAGGGACCAAGCTTTGGGATGCAGCACAGCCTCCTCCCTGACCCGTGCAGGTTTAGTGGCTTAATCCAAAGGGAGATCAGCTATGGGATACAGGCAGGGTTGGGCCAGACTCTGCTGGGGTCTTCTCTTGGGCTTCAACTCAGCTGAGGGCACAAAACTGTGCAGCCCAAACCCATTCCTGCCCTTTCCCCTCACGTCAGAGCTGCAGTGGCTCCTTAATTCCAGGCTGTAAGGACACAATCAAGCTCTCCAGCGCAATAATCCCCAACCCTTTCTTGATTCCTGTATTAAATAAAGCACATTTACAGAGTATATGAATTCCAGACTCAGCCTGGGACTCCAGGGACACATATTCCTCTCCTGGAACTTGTATATCCGGCCCAAGGATGAAAACCCCCTGAAGCCCTGAGCATAACAAGCATTTCTTGTGTTTCTTCTGTCTCCACCACACCGGGCAGGCAGTGTGTGCTCGGGCTGATAAACAGCATCTGGTTAGAGTCAGGTAAGGACCTCTCCAGGGAGGAGCTCTGTGGTCAGCTGCCAACCTTTCTCTCCCTCCTTAATGTGCTTTTGCAGATGGATGAAAACTGCAGCCAGTCGAGGTTATGGTTTCGGAGAGCGCTGGGGAAGGGGGAGAAGGTCAGGCTCAGGCTCTGTGCTCTCTCGGCTCTGCTGCCAGGGCTCTTGTTTAACCTGAGGCACATCCACTGCTGAGCCTCCTCAGCTCCTGGCAGGGGGAGGGAGGGTTATAGGGAATCCACCAGCCCAGTGGCTCTGCAGAGCAAGGACACAAATCACGGCGTGGAATCACACAACAGGGACTGGAAGGGACCTCTGGAGATAGAGACCAAGCCCCCAGAGCAGGATCACCCAGGGCAGGTCACACAGGAGCACACCCAAGTAGGTTTGGAAAGCCTTTAGAGAAGGAGACTCCACAACCTCTCTGGGCAGCCTGCTCCAGGGCTCTGGCACCCTCACATCAAAGAAGTTTCTCCTCATGTTGAGGTGGAACTTCCTAGATTCCAGTTTGCTCCTTGTCCTGTCATAGGACACCACTGAAAAGAACCTGTCTGGCCCCTTCATCTTGGCACCCACCCTGCAGGTACTTATGCACTTAGTAAGATCCCCTCTCAGTCTTCTCCAGGCTGACCAGCCCCAGGGCTCTCAGCCTTTTCCCAGGCTCACAGAGTCTTAGGGGCTGGAAGGGACCTCTGGAGAGCTTTGAGACCAACCCTCCTGACACAGCAGGTCTGGTGCAGGTGACACAGGAACACATCCAGACAGGGCTTGGAAGTCTTCAGAGAAGGAGACTCCACAACCTCTCTGGGCAGCCTCCTTGACTCTTATAGTAAAGAAGCTCCTCCTCACATTGAGGTGGAACCTCCTGTGCTGTAGTTTACATCTATTGCCCCTTGTCCTGTCCCAGGGCACAAGAGGCTGTCTCTGTCCCTCCTTTCTTGACCCCCATCCCTCAGATATTTATGACATTTATTACACCCCCCCTCAGTCTTCTCCAGACTAACCAGCCCCAGCTCTCCAGCCTTTCCTCCCCAGGCAGTGCTCCAGTCCCTTCACCACCTTTGTAGCCTCTGTTGAACACTCTCCAGTACATCTCTGTCCCTCTTCAGCTGGGGAGCCCAGGACTGGACCCAGTATTCCATATGGAGTCCTTCTAGGGCAGAGTAGAGGGGGAGGAGAACCTCCCTTGACCTGCTGGCCACATTCTTAATCCACCCCAGGTCTGAAGGCAGCCCAAAGCTTCTCTCACCTTCTGCAGCTTCAGTGCAGGAGGGAGGTCCTGCCCACCACCTCAGACAGGGTGCCAGGGGCTGGGCTGTGCCCAGGGAGCAGACAGGCTGTGGGCAGCAGTGACACTTGCTCCCTGTGCTGGTGCTTTCGAGGAAGAGAGGAGGCAGTCGCTGGGCTACTCGGTGCTGGTTGGAAACCTGGAAGCCTTTGCTGGCCCACACGTGCCTCCTGGGAGGCTCCAGAGCCTGCTGCCAGCCCCTGCAGCAGTCTCCCAGTTTGGATTGCTCACAGCCCCACTTTTCTTTTTGTTCTTCTTCTTTTATTTTTCTTTTCCTGCAGCAGGAGGAGGAAATTCTTGTACAGAAACGAGACCGCAGCCCCCTCTGCCCGGCCCTCAACTCTGCCGCCTATGGCAGCCCGGAGCTCCTTCGCTCCCTGCTCCTGCACTCAGCTTCCAGCTTTGCTTTGCATGCCCAGATTTGGCAAAGCCTTTCAGGCTCAGCGCAGCATCACCCCTGAGGGCGCAGCCGAAACACCTCCTGCTGCACGCAGACACTTGCCCCAGCAACCCCCCCCGGGGCTGTTCATCACTGCAGAGACCTCTTCTTCCTTCCTTCCTTCCTTCCTTCCTTCCTTCCTTCCTTCCTTCCTTCCTTCCTTCCTTCCTTCCTTCCTTCCTTCCTTCCTTCCTTCCTTCCTTCCTTCCTTCCTTCCTTCCTTCCTTCCTTCCTTCCTTCCTTCCTTCCTTCCTTCCTTCCTTCCTTCCTTCCTTCCTTCCTTCCTTCCTTCCTTCCTTCCTTCCTTCCTTCCTTCCTTCCTTCCTTCCTTCCTTCCTTCCTTCCTTCCTTCCTTCCTTCCTTCCTTCCTTCCTTCCTTCCTTCCTTCCTTCCTTCCTTCCTTCCTTCCTTCCTTCCTTCCTTCCTTCCTTCCTTCCTTCCTTCCTTCCTTCCTTCCTTCCTTCCTTCCTTCCTTCCTTCCTTCCTTCCTTCCTTCCTTCCTTCCTTCCTTCCTTCCTTCCTTCCTTCCTTCCTTCCTTCCTTCCTTCCTTCCTTCCTTCCTTCCTTCCTTCCTTCCTTCCTTCCTTCCTTCCTTCCTTCCTTCCTTCCTTCCTTCCTTCCTTCCTTCCTTCCTTCCTTCCTTCCTTCCTTCCTTCCTTCCTTCCTTCCTTCCTTCCTTCCTTCCTTCCTTCCTTCCTTTCTCTCTTTCTCTCTCTCTCTTTCTTTCTTTCTTTCTCTCTTTCCCTTCCTCCTGTCCTTGCCAAGTTATCTGTTGCTTTGCTCTCTCTCCGAGCCCGGGAGCTGCCTGGTGGTTTCAAGCCCTCGGAACAGCCAGGGGAAGCCAATTTAATTAGCTGAAGTGAGCCAAAGTTACTTAAGTGATTTGTAATAAGTTCCAGGCTCTCCCACACCAAAGGGGTTCCAGCCGAGGACAGAAACTTCCTGAGCCTGTTCTGCAGGGTGCTGGGGACTGGGCTTTGTGCCGCAGCCCACGAACGCTCGCGTGGGGGCAGGCAGAGCCCTGCCTGGGGTCTTTGCTGGGCGCTGTCACGGGTTCTGATGACAGTTTCTGGCTTCAGAGGGTGTCGCTTCCCCCTCCGTGGCCCACGAGCGTGTTGCGCAAACACAGCAGGTTCCCAGTCGTGTGGTGCTCCTCTGCCATCTGCTCCGCAGCGAGGGGAGGGCTGGGGGAGATCGTGCCCGTGGCAGGGGGACCCCTCGCGTCTGCCAGCACCCGCCGGGGGCTGCCGCCCGCAGCGGCGTCAGCTTTGCTTTCAGCTGGGGCTGTTCGCGTTGCTGGAAATCTGTGAGCAGAACTCTGCTTTCGCTCTTTCTCTGCTCGCTCGGAACTTCTCGTGGGTGTGTGAGCCTGTGCGCGCCTCCTGCTTGCGTGGGCAGGTTGGCAGCGCGGATGTCCTGCCTCTCGGGGATGCTCCTGCGTGCCCTTCCTTGTGCCTGCCCGCAGCTGCCCCGTGGCATCCAACAGCCGATCCCCGGAGCCTTGATGTGACTGATGGCACTCCCGTTCAGCCCAGCTAATGCAGAGGGGTCCTGGCAGGTGGGCTGGAGCCGCATCCTACGCCTGCGGTGTTCGCTCTGTGACGTGGCTGCGGCATCCGGCACAGGCAAAACCACCGCGGGACCAGATGCTGCTCCTGGGGCTTTGCTTCATCTCCCTGTCCCAGCTGCGGGCTGCTCTTCACGTGGCAGAGCCCCATCCCCAGAGCCCTGTGCTGGGGGCTGCAGAGGCCACAATGCCTTCTGCCAGGCCAAGTGCCCAGCTGGCTGCAGGGAAGAGCCTGGGTGTGTTTTGCCAACCTTAGTGGCAGGGCTGAGACTGCAGTGGCACTGGGCAGGGGTGTGGCAGATGCCAGAGCAGCAGCGGGGACAGCTCACACCTTTGGAATTGGGGCACTGGGCTGAGCTGGTTCCCAGCTGCTGGTGATGAGCCCCCAGCTCCTCGCCAGGGAGGACAGTGAGCATGGCAGCCCCTTTGGCCTGGCACAAGGTCCCCAGGCAGGTGCTGGTGCTGCTCTCTGGAGCAGTGCACAGAATCACAGCACCATGCAGGCTGCCTAAAGCCCCTTGGGATCACCAAATCCAACCTAGAGCCCTACCCTACAAGATTCACCTTAAACCATAGCCACAAGCACCACATCCAAACCACCCTGAAACACATCGAGGGTGGGGGACTCCAGCACCTCCCTGGGCAGCCCATTCCAGTCCCTGACCAATCTAAACCTCCCCAGCCTCAGCCTGAGGCCATTCCCCCCTGTTCTGTCTGCAGTTCCCTGTGAGCAGAGCCCAGCAGCAGCCTCTGCACAATGTCCCTTCAGGTAGTTGTAGACAGCAATGAGGTCTGCCCTCAGCCTCCTCTTCCTCACACTACCTCTCCCCAGCTCCCTCTGTCACCCCTCATAAGATTTGTTCCCTAGGCACGGCTCTGGCACACCAGTGTGACCCACTGGGAGAGTTACTGGCAACTGGGGTGGGCCTTGGCATGAGCCCTGGGGCTGGCTGGGGCTGGCTCTGAGTTCTGCTCTTTGCTTTTCAGACTGCAGTGACCCAAACCTGCCTTGCTGCTGCTGCAGGACTCGTGGCTGGGCTGTGCCTGCTGTTGTGTGTGGCACAGCCCTGCCAGGCCCTGTGCCATCCCTGGCAGATGCCCAGTTCCTTGGTGCCCAGCTCTGCTCGGGGTTTGCTGCACACAAAGGCCATGCTCCTGGAAGAAGGATTGCTTTGCAGGGAAGGCTGGAGGGGAGGTGTAAATGAAGCCCATGTAAAAATGAGCTTAATTATTGGGGAATAAAGATCTCATTATCCTCACTGCCCTAAAGCAAGGAAAAGAAATTTCTCTCATTTCCTTCCTAGATTCAAATGAGAGTGGAAGAGATTTACAGGGAGGAGTGCCTGGCACGGAAAGAAGGGCAACAGCCCCTGGCACAGGAGCCAGGAGCAGCCAAGAGCAGCCACTCTGGCATGGATCCTGGCTCCAGCCCCAGAGTGTGAGCCATCGGCAGCCCATGGGAGGAGGAAGGAGCTACCAGGGCAGGCTTCTCTGGCTGGGGGTGTTGCTGTGATTACATCCTACCTGCACAGGCAGCCTGAGGGCCTTGGCTGGCGCCTGTCTGACAATTCCCACCGGGCTGGCACCAGTCTGGAGCCTGCTGAGGAAGAGTTACTGCTTCACATCCCAAAACCACAGCCCTGTGCCACGTTCCCTTGGTTATGCCACCCAGCTGGGCAGCTCTGGAGCCCCTGCACCTCTTGTTAATTCTGAATATGCTGTTAATTACAGAATCAATACGGTTGGAAAAGCTCTCTGAGATCATCCAGTCCAGCCAGCAACCCAGCACCACCATGGCCACTATCACAGTCTCACAG
>WAAF01019560.1:86654-109230 GCA_013400475.1 Tricholaema leucomelas
GTGGTCTAACCAGTGCAGAGTACAGGGGCAGAATGACCTCCCTGCTCCTGCTGGCCACACCATTCCTGATGCAGGCCAGGATGCCATTGGCTCTCTTGGCCACCTGGGCACACTGCTGGCTCATGTTCACTAAACCATCTCCTCAGGTGCCATGGCCACAGGTTTCTTGAACACCTCCAGGGAGGGGGCAGCCACAGCCTCCCCGGGCAGCCTGTGCCACTGCCTGCCCACCCTCACTGGGCTGAAGCTCCCCATGCTGAGATGCAGGCAGCCAAGTGGCCAGGAGCACTCTGCAGATGAGTGAGGGCTCCCCCAAGCAACAAGGAGCCAGCTGTGGCTCCCTGTCAGCCCAGCCCAGCCCTGCCGTGCCAGCAGCAGGCACTGCTGGGTGCTACTCACACATCGCTCTGGTGGGTGTAGATGCGGTCAAACAGCGCCTCGGGAGCCATCCACTTCACTGGCAGGCGACCCTGGCACACGAGAGAGCCTCACCTTGGCTCCATGCCCCCCAGGAGCAGGTGGGGCAGGAGCAGACAGCTCTGCATGCTCTCAGAACCATGGAATTGGTTGGCTTGGAAAAGCCTTCAGAGATCATCCAGTCCAACCCCAGCCCAACCCCAGCACGGGCACCAAACCATGGCCCCCAGTGCCATGGCCACCCGGGGATGGGGACTCCACCACCTCCCTGGGCAGCCTGTGCCAATCCCTGACCACTCTTGCAGCAAAGGAACTTTTCTCATCTCCAACCTAACCCTCCCCTGGTGCAGCCTGAGGCCATCACCTCTTGTGCTGTCATTAGTTTCTTGGGAGAAGAGGCCAAGACCAACCCCATCTCACTGCAACCTCCTTCCAGGGAGCTGCGTGGAGCAAAGAAGTCTCCTCTCAGCCTCCTCTTCTCCAGACTAAAAGTGTTGCTTTTCCCATGGGAGTGGGAAGTAGAATCTCTCAGCCTGAGCCAGCCCAGCCTGCCCCCATCACAGAATCACAGAATTAGCCAGCCTGGGATAGACCTTTGAGCTCCTTGAGTCCAAACTATCACCTAACCCCTTCCTAGTAACTAACCCTGGCACTGAGTGCCTCATGCAGCCTNTCTGGGCACCTTCCAGCACCTCAACATCTCTCTTGAACTGAGGGGCCCAGAACAAACAGCTATTGGTGCCAGCAACCCTTGGGACAGGCCTGAGGTGTGTGTGTGTGGGGGCTTGTGGGTGGGCAATAACCATCCTCTGGGCACCACTGGTGCAGTAACCATCTGCTGGGCAAAACTGATGCTTGGGGGCAGGTTGTGGGGGGGTGTGTGTGGGGGAACCAAACCAGGTTGGGGATGGGGGTTGGGGGGAACCAAGCCAGCTGAAACTACATCTTTCTGGCAGCAGAAGAGCTGTGCCTTAAACAAGACATTTTGAACCTGCCCTGCGAGCCAAAAGCAAGCTGTAATTCGAATGGAGAGCCTGGCACATTCCTCAGGAATGGATCATAAAGCACAGGCAGGGCCTGAGTAAAATAAATATTTTTGCTTCCAGAGCAGTGAAAGGCTCTGGCCAGGGACTCCATTTATAATATTTTTAGCAGGTGATTCATCGAAGAGGGAAAAAAATACCCAGGGGCAGCTGAAGGCAGCAATGGCTCTTTGTCTCCACTGGGCTATGGCCTCAGGCGTCTTGGGGCTGGCTGCAGTGCAGCTTCTTGGCCAGAGCTGCTCCCCTGTGGCCTTCAGCCCTTTCCTGGGGTCTCCCCAAGAGTCCCCACCCCTGCGTTCAGCAGAGCTTCTCCAGGGAGCCAGGCACTTGGGCTGCTTTTGTAGAGTCATGGAATTGGTTCAGGTGGGAAAGGCCTCCAAGAGTCATCCAGTCCCACCAGCGACCCAACCCCACTGTGGGCACCAAACCATGGCCCCAGTGCCATGGCCACAGGTTGCTTGAGCACTTCCAGGGATGGGGACTCCACCACCTCCCTGGGCAGCCTGTGCCAATCCTCCCTAAGCACTCTTGCAGCAAAGACATTTTTCCTCCTCTCCAACCTAGCCCTCCCCTGGCACAGTTTCAGGCCATTGCCTCTCCTTCCATCACCTGATCCTAGGGAGGAGAGGCCAACCCCCAACTCACCCAACCTTGTGACCCAAGTGCAAAACCCAAGTGTGTCCCTTTTGGGCACAAAGTTGTCACCTTGGCAAGCTCTGGGGCTGCACATGGATCCTCCAGTGGCTGCTGGCATGACCAAGGCTCCCTGGGCAAGGGCAGGCAGCCCCAGAGCCATGACAATGGATCTCTTCTCCCTCCTGGAGCAGGAAGTGGGGGCAGGCAGGGACAGAGGTCCCTTCTGAGGCACTGTTTACTCAGAGCAACCTCAGGGGCTGTGGGTTTGGACAGGGATTCTTGACTGGATCCTGCTCACCACTTTGCTGTGGTCTGGTGATGGAAAACAAACCCTTTGCCCTTCCCTACCTCCAGCTCCAGCAGCAGATATTTTCCTTTTCCTCCCCACAGGTACCAACTCTCCACAGCTCACCACAGAGCTGGCAGCTGCTGCACTTGTGGCTGCTCCTCACGTCCCTGCTTGTGCAGTGAAGGTGAGCACAGGGGCAGCAATGTGCCCTGGGGGCCAAGAGGCCAATGGGGTCCTGGGGGGTGTTGAGCAGAGTGTGTCCAGCAGATCCAGAGAGGTTCTCCTGCCCCTCTGCTCTGCCCTGCTGAGACCTCATCTCGAGCACTGCCTTCAGTTTGGGGCTCCCCAGGTGAAGAGGGACAGGAACTGCTGGAGAGAGTCCAAGGGAGGGCTCTGAGGATGCTGAGGGGACTGGAGCACTGCCTGGTGAGGAGAGGCTGAAGGCCCTGGGGCTGCTTAGTCTGCAGAAGAGAAGACTGAGAGGGGATTGAATCAATGTTAATACATATCTAGGGGCTGGGGGTCAGGAGCGGGGGACAGGCTCTGCTCACTGCTCCCTGGGACAGGACAAGCAGCAGTGGATGGAAGCTGCAGCACAGGAGGGTCCAGCTCAGCACAAGAACTTCTTGCCTGGAAGGGTCCCAGAGCCTGGCACAGGCTGCCCAGAGAGGTTGTGGAGTCTCCTTCTGTGGAGCCTTTCCAGGCCTGTCTGGATGTGTTGCTGTGTGCCCTGGGCTAGCTTGGATGGTCCTGCTCTGGCAGGGGTTTGGACTGGATGAGCTCTTTGTGTTCCTTCCAACCCCTGACATCTGTGAGCTGTGATCCTATAACTGGGGGCAAGTACAGGCAAAAAGGGGTTCTCCACAGCCCTGCTGCTCTGCTCTTTGCTTCATGCATGTGCAGGCCAGGCCAGGAAGCCCTCAGGAGACTGCACCCTGCAGGGTTAGCTGCTGACTAGCGAAGGCAGCAGCTTCAGCTCTGAAGCACCTGAGTGAGATGATGGAACACCAGGTTGGAAGGGACCTCAAGGATCACTTAGTCTGACCCTTCTTGGCAAAAGCAGAGTCCTCCTTTCTCCCCAAACCTCTCTGCTCCCATCTGTAGGGATTTTATTTCCTAGCCAATGGGCTGGGAAAAGCCAATGGAAGGATGAAACCTGAGGGCTGCCCACTTCCAATCCCCCTGACCAGGATGTGGGCACCCCATGGCCTCATGGCCCTGCCCAAGGGGTACTGGTTGATCTGGGACTGCCCACAGGGCCCATCCCACTGTGCAGGTGAGAGTTGGGTGATTGCAGAGGTGAGAGGGGCTGGACCACGACCCTGCCAGACACCCAAAGGGTGCCTCGGGAGCTGGTGGGCACCAATCCATGGCTGATGTCTTCAGACTCCTCCAGTGCTTGTGGCCAAATGAAGAGAGTGGGCTTCAAACTGGCTGCTTGTGATGCAGGAGACACCTGCTCCCAGCTATAAAAATGGATTAGCTGCATTGCATCTGGAGCCCAGCCAGGCAGCAGCCTTCTCCAGCAGCCCATTTGGCACGCAGGACCCACCCCGCCTGAAAGCGTGCTGAAGGGGAGCAAGGGGACAAGAGGCAGAGTTGAAAGGAAGGTCTGGAAGCTGTGATCCTCTCTAGGTGGAGAATCAGAGAGCTCTGAGCGGCCCCAGATGTCACCGAGGGCTGGGTCCTGCCTCTCCAGCCACCCTCATCCTGCCTTCCCATTGTTCTTTGTGCTGGAGTCTGGTCCCAGTGTGCTCCCATCTGGCCGAGTTTCCAGCCTGGATACAAACTGCAGAGCAGCAGATACTAACTCATTGTGTTCTGGGTGTTGGAAGGACTCCATGCTCCCATGGCAATGGAGTGCTGATGTATTAAACAGGGAGAAATCCCTCCTCAGAGCATCCCCTGCTGAGGGTGCTGCCTCTAGCCCTGCCCTGGGAACCTGCATCCAAACCCATCCCTTTGCTCTCCAGGGAGATCCCGAGCTCCTTGATGGGCTGGGAAAGGTCCCATCCCCCTATGGTGGGATGGGAAGGGTCCTATCACCCTGTAGCTACTTGGCTGACTCCACACTGGAGTCAGCAGCTGGGCACAGCTGTGGCAGCATCCTCCTCCTGCCCTTGCTGCTGCAGCTCAGAGGAGCAGCCCAGTTCTCAGTGCTGCCCAGAGCGGCCTCAAACCCAGGTCTCTGTGCACATCCTCCACCCACCTGGAGTATTCTACTCCCCTGCTTGACACCTGCCACAACACAGCCCTGCCTGCACTGTGAGCCCCACGTGGAGCTCTCTTATGCCCTGAATACCACTCTTTTGGGTACTCATGCAGCAATCTCTGCCCTAAATGATGCAATAAAGGAACTGGAGAAAGCTGAGACTGCATTTGGGTGATTGCTGTGGATATCTTTTTGACCTCAGCTTTCTGGTCAGATTGTCACATGGTCCTCACTGCTCTCCACTCTCTGATCCTTCCAGCTCATGCAAGGCCAGATGCTTGGGACCAGCTCTTGGAAAACAACTGACAAAGTCAGGGCTGCAACTGGAGGTTCAGGTTTCTGACTGATTTTCAGTGCTTGAGGAAGCTCCCAGAGTGGCAGCATCGCTCTGCAGAGTGTGCTGTCAGAGGTGGGAGGCTGAAATGGGCTGGGGTTGGAGCAGCCTGCTGAGCAGCTGAGGAAAGCATGGGTCTGGGGAAGGACAGGGAGATGGAGAGCTGCAGAAACCCTGACTTCTCTGAACAGGGTCCAGAGGAGGGCCATAAGGATGATGTGAGGGCTGGAGGACCTCTTCTGCAAGGACAGGCTGGGAGCGTTGGGGCTGTTCAGCCTCGTTAAGAGAAGGCTCCAGGGAGACCTCATAGCTGCATTTCAAGAACTGAAGGAGAGCTGCAGGCAGGCTGGGGAGGGACTGCTCAGAAGGTGCTGTGGGGATAGGATGAGGGCAATGGTTTGGAACTGGAGCAGGGCAGGCTTAGGCTGGACACCAGGAGGAAGTTCTGCAGAGTGAGGGTGGGGAGAGACAGGCACAGGCTGCCCAGGGCTGTGCTTGAGGCCCCATCCCTGGAGACATTCAAGGCCAAACATGATGGGCTTCTGAGCAGCCTGCTCTACCTGGAGGTGTCCCTGCTGAGTGCAGGAGAGTTGGACAAGATGCCTTTGGAGGGTCCCTCCCAACCCGCTGCAATCTGTGATGCTATGAATGCAGAGCCAAGAGGGACACCTGCAGGCTCGCTGGGCAGCGAGGGCCACCCATGCCCTTTGGCAGCAGATTTTCCTGCAGGGCTCTGAGCAGAAGCAGCCAAGAGCAGATAAAGAGAGAGGGGATGGGAAACGAGCGCGGCACAAGGCTGAGCTCAGTGACCGAGATGTGGCCAGGGTGATGCAACCAGGGTCAATTAAGCTGCCGCCACGCAGCCTCGCCGGGCAAATTAAGGGCCAATTTTCTGCACTGCTGAAGAGGTGAAGAATTAAAATGATAACTAACAGGAAGTTTCGGCTGAAAAGAGCGAGCAAGTTGGGAGATGGGACTTTGAGGCTGGACCGGGGCCAGCGATGAGGCAAGCAGGCGAACGTCACTGCCCTCTGCTGAGGAGAGCTCCAGGAACTCCCGCAGCTGGGATGGATTCGCTGCCTCAAACCGGGGGAGATGTTGGGGTCTGGCATCATCCGAGAGCTGGCACAGGCTAGGGCTTGGCACGACCCGGTGGCTGGCACAGGCTGCGGGCAGGGGTTGATAGCTCGAAGAACCAAGCCTGGCCAAGCATTGGTTTTGGTAGGGATGAGACACTTTGTGCACTGAAGCCAGAGAGAGTCATCGAGTTAGGGAATGGCAGGGGCTGGAAGGGAGATCCAGAGACCACCCAATCCAACCACCCCTGCCAAAGCAGGGTCACCTGGGGCAGGTCCCAGAGGAGGGAGTGGGATCTCTACTCCTCCACCAGGGTAGCTGCATTCTGCCCTTCTGCTGGAGAAGAAATGCTGGCCGGGAAGGCTGCTCAAGTGCACAGACAGGGAGCTCCTCAAAGAAGGCAAAGTGATGAGGGGCTCCTGGGCTGTCAGCCCCTACCTTGGTCACCCCAGACACGTTCCTCTCTTGTGGTGTATCTCCCAGTCCCTGTTTTCCTCCCCCTTCTTTGCAGGAGGTAGGAATGCAGAGAGCTGGGTTTATTCCCTCTGCTGTGCAGGACCTGCAGCCCCCAGGGCTGTTTGGGAAGGGAGGTTCTGGCCAAGGCACAGGGCACAGAGCAGAGTGCAGGGTTTGTTTGCAGAGGGCAGTTCCCTGTCCGAGCAGAGCTTTCCCGACTTTGGGAAGCAACATCCCTGCCTGAGCTTTGCCGAGGACGAAATGGCTGCGCGGATCTCTCGCCCATTCCTGCTCCTTGCGCTCCCTCTGCAGGTCCAGCGTTGGACCAGGGGCCGCATCCAGCCCGGGGCTCCGCGGCCAGGCTGGCACCGGCAAGCACCAGCCTCGGGGTGAGGCCGAGCGTTGCTTGACCAGAGGACTGAGCTGATTTCTCTGTGTGGTGTGCTGAGCCCTGCCCAGTGGGAGGTTCGAGGACTCAGCCGTGGTCTGGGCTTGTGCAAACTGGGGAGTGTGATGCTCTCGGGGCCGTGGGCAGTGGGGTGAGGTGGGGTCTGTCCCGGGGAAAGAGCAGGAGCTGGCCGCTGGGGAGAGGCTGCCACCTCCTTCTGCCCCCTTTGCTGGGCTGCAGTCCCAGCCAAAGCCTTTGAAACCCCTCCAGGTCTCCTCTGCTCCTAAAGTGTCCCTTGAGACTCAGCTCCCACCATTGCCCCAAACCCGGTCCCCTGAGTGATGCCACCTCCTGTCCAGGCTTTCCGAGGAGCTCACTGGCTCCGTCCCTGTCCTTGCGTCTTGCCCTTTCACGGGGCAGCCGGGGGGAGAGCAGCCTCTCGGGTGTCAGTCCACTGCCACATCCACTGCTCCCATCCCTCCTTCCCCAGCCTTGCAGGAGCTCCGCAGCAGCTCCCCATGTCCTCTCCCCGCAGCCCCACGGCCACGGCTCTCACTCCTCCTGTAAGTGGAGAGGTTCCCTCCCCACGTGAGGCCAGGCTGCCAAATTCCAGCCAAGAGCACATTTTTACAGCATGACACCAGAGGGGCCCCGGCAGGAGAAGGCACCAAGATCCCGGCGCTCGCCGGTGAGGCTCTGGTGCTGATGTGCCTGGATGGCTCTCCCAGCACCGTCTGCCCGGCCGCTTTCCTCTCCCTGCCCGTGGAAGTGCTCGCCAAAGATTACAAAACATCCTCCTCCTTCCTCTCCCCCAGGCTGCAGAGTGCACTGAGGCAGCCTGGCCCTCCCCGCGCTGTCCGTCCCCTTCCTTCCTGCCTGCTCCTTTTCCAGGCGGCTGCTCACGCAAGCGGCTTTCCAAGGAGCCCCAGGACAGGTAGCAAAGAGTGACGGAGCCTGGGCCGGATCTGCAGCTGCAAAGGTAGGAAGGAGAAGGGAGCCGAGGGCTGGGAAGCTCACCGAGCATCAGGCTGGAGGGAGGAGGAGAGCAGGGAGCGATGGCTCCTCAGCCAGCCCCGGGGTTCGGAGCTCGTCTCCAGCTCCCATCAGCTCTCCTATGACAGAAGACACCTTTGAACAGCACCAGCCTCTTCCCTGCTTCACCCTGCCAGAGATCTTGATCCCTCGGTGCTTTCCCAAGGCAGAGCAGGGCACCGGCACCTGCCAGTCGTCCGGGGCTTGCGTGGGCATGCTGGGCTCCGTGCCAGCGCCGCGGTGCCGGGCTGCGATGCGAGTCTGCCTCCGAGCTCGGTGTTGTGGCTCTGTTTGTGTTGCTAAGGAGGAGCTGCCAGCAGGCGGTGTGGTGCCGAGCGATGGTACCCATCTCCAGCAGCCTGCCCAGCTGGCCGGGGGCTGCCCTCCCGTGGGAAGCCAGAAGGGGAGATGCCATCGGTGCTCTGAGCGAGGGCTTAGGCACAATGTCCTCCCCACTGCTGCTTCTGCTGCTGCGGCGGCTGTGGGTCAGGGTGCTGGGGAGCTCACTGCAGAGGTGAGGTGCTCTGGGTGCTCCCCACTGTCACCTCATAACCCAGCAGTGCCAGGTCCGGGCAGGTTTGGAGCCAGTGGCATTTAAGTGGGAGTCTCCAAGGTGGCATTTAAACACCATGCATGTGACAGAGCCAGCTCTTAGTCACAGTCCCCGGAGACAAGGGTGGACCTCTGCCCCGGGCAGCAGCCACTGCCTCTGGCCCAGGAACATGGAAATTTCCATGGAATTTTGTAGGGGTAATTATTGCCATCTGCCTCCTGGCAAGCAGCAGGCAGCCCACCAGCTGGCCCTGGTGCTCCTTGGGGTGCTGGATGGGCAGGGGGTGCAGGATGCCCACCTCAGCCAGGCTGTGCCAGCAAAGCTGTAAGACAACCCTGAAACCCTGTCTGCTGCCCTTGGAGTGAGTAGGCACCCACAGCTGGGACACATCTGGCTGCTCTGCAGCCCAACCTGATTCCTGTCTGCTTCTGCCCCACAGCCCCTCTGGGCATCACCAGCTCCTGCTTTTCTGGGCAGAATTCCATGGCACTGGCTGCATGGGGCTGTTTAAAGGTCTTGTCATGCTTGGCACAGCTGGGAAGTGAAGCCACCTCCCCAGCTGTGCTTGCCTCTGCCCCGTCAGAGTGGGGCTGTGCCATGGCTGGAGACCTGACTGGGTACCCTTGAGGGTCTTGAGCAGCTCTGAGCGTGGCACTGTGGCTGGCAGGTGATGCCATGACCCTCACTGCTGTCCTGAGGGACTGGGGAAGCTTCATTAGGCTTTTGCCAAAGTCTGCCAGGCTGAGGGAGTGCTGGGAAGGGGGGTGTGGGATGGCACTCCGTGCCTCTGGCTGCTTGGCAGGCTGTTTTCGCCCCCGGGGTGCTGTGTAACCGTGGTTTGATTTCGGTGCCTTCCCCCTCCTGCGTCTGATGGGCTCAGCCTGCTCCTTCCCCGGGCTCTGTGTCTGCAGGGAGGGATCCGGTGCCAAGGAGCACTCGGGCTGCTGGTGCAGCCCAAACAACCAAAGCCCTGGCACCTGCTGCGTGTGCCTTGGCTGCCCAGTGTCTGGCTCAGTGTCCCTCAGCCCTGCCTGGCTCTGTGACACCGACGTGAGCAGTGATGTGTCAGGTCTGAGTTCCCTGGCTCAGTTCAGATCCTGGCTCCAGCTGCTTAGGACGTTCTGAACTTCTGCTGCTGGGCAGAGGTCCCTGGCTCAGCAAAGCCTCAGGGAAGGACACTTCTGTGACAGATCCCTCGAGGCTGGGTGCAGCTTTCCCACTGCTGCAGCATGTGTCGGTACCAGCAGCCTCCAGCCGGGAGGTCGAACTTGAAGCAAATCTATAAGCGATGGCATTTGGGGGTCTGCAGGAGCAGCAGGGCCATGGACTGGGCTGGGCAGGGAGCAGTTCTGGAAGCACCACTTGAAAATGCCAGCAGGAAATTCTTTAGGAGTCAAAGACACAGAGAGGAAAGGGCTGAGCCCTTGGGAATCAGAGGGTGATAGAATTGTTTTGATTGGGGAGGATCTCAAAGATCAAGTTCAAGTGCTAGCCTAAGAGCACCAAACCACATCCCCAAGGGCAATGGACACAGGTTTCTTGTACACCTTCAGAGATGAGGACTCCACCACCTCCCTGGGCAGTCTGTGCCAATCCCTGACCCCCCTTGCAGCAAAGAAATTTTTCCTTATCTCCAACTTAACCCTGCCCTGGCACAATTCCAGTCCAGTTCCTCTCCTCCTATCACCTGATATTAGGGAGAAGGGAAGGTTTCCCATGCCAAAGCCTGGTTCTTGGGCATGCCACCTGCGTGTGGACATGGGTGCTGTGCAGTGCTCAGTCTTTCGTGGAGGCCACTGCCACCCCCTTCACTGGGCAGGGCTTGTCCTCTGCTGCAAGGCATAGGAGATGGGCAGTGGCACAAGCACACCGTGGATGTGGTGCTTGGGCTTTCAAACACATGCAGGCAAAAGGCCACTCTGAGCTCTGCAGCTTGGGCATGGAAATGCAATACAGAAAATAAACCTCACTGCCTGCTTCACCTCCAGGT
This sequence comes from Tricholaema leucomelas, assembly GCA_013400475.1. Taxonomy (NCBI): domain Eukaryota; kingdom Metazoa; phylum Chordata; class Aves; order Piciformes; family Lybiidae; genus Tricholaema lacrymosa; species Tricholaema leucomelas. The sequence goes on from WAAF01019560.1 coordinate 97,082, forward strand.
TGGAGATGAAGCCCTGAGGGCCCTGTGTGCTCCCCTCCCGGTGCAGGCAGTTCCCCCAGCAGCTGCCCATGGGGAAAAGCAGAGGAGCAGGACCAGTGCTGCCTCATGGAGCTGCCAGGCTGCCAGGAAGGATTTGGAGCAGGCTCCTTCCCAGGCCATGCTCAGAGCCATTTGCTGCTGGATGGGACCATGTGCAATGCCAGGAGGCTTGTGGGCATCCCTGAGGAGATATCACCAATGGGCCTGGCAGCTGCCAGCACCTCCCACAGCACGTTGGGAGCGCCCAGGCTGCATGATGTGGGGCACAGGGTGCTGCCTGCCTGATGCCTACACCGCTGCCAGGGATTAGGCAGCCAGAAGCAGGGGCCCCACGGCGCCTCCCACATGCTTGTCACCTGATGTGGCGGCGGTGAGCGACCGCAGCAGCCTTGGTGACCCACCACAGCCTCCTGCCAGCCAGCAGCAGAGGTAATGCTCCTTTCTGCCACATTCCATGGGCCCTGGGGAGGTTGGGGTGGTCTGGACCCCCCACGCAGGTGGGGGTGAGGGAGGGTTTACCACGCTAGAGTGCATTGCTGTGGGCACAGTGGGCACCTCTCCAGGTACGGGAGGGGAGCGGAGCCCATCAGGGCGTTTTGCGATCGGCGTTGGCCGCGTTGGTGGCTTTGGGTTGGGTTGGTTTGTTTTGCTGCAGCAAGGTGAAAGCTCTCAAGGGTGCCAACACTTTCCTTGCCAAAAAAACATGAATGCAGCCTGAGCCAGAGCCCTGCTGACTGACAGAAAAAAAACCCCAACCTGACAATATTCACAGTGACTTTCTGGCTCCTCTGAAGGTGGTGTCAGAAATGGAGCTGTTCTCTCAGGCACTTTAATTAAAGCAAACCCAGCTGGGACATTCCCTTAGCAGGGTCACCTCTCTGCTTGAAGCTGCTGCCTTAAATCTTCCCCTGCAAAGAGGGCTGGCTGCTGGGATGGGGATGTGGGGGGGGGGCTGGCTACTCCTCTGGCTTCCCTTCAAGGGGTGGTTTGAGGAGGGGATGTTTTAAAAGGAGAGGTGGCATCAGCACTTTGTCAGAGCTCCTTGACTCAGGTCCCAGGTGAGGGCCTCAGAGCCCTTTTCTCATTGAGTGTGCTGCTGGCTGGGCTGTGCTCGTGGAACTCTTGGGGCTGCTCGGTCTGGAGAGGAGAAGGCTCCCAGGTGAACTTATTGTGGCCTTGCAGTATCTTAAGTGGGCTACAAGAAAGCTGGGGAGGGACTTTTTATGCTGTCAGGTCGGGATAGGAGTGGGGAGAAAAAGGTAAAACTGAAGGTGTTTAAGGCCAGGCTGGATGAGGCTGTGGGCAGCCTGCTTTAGTGTGAGGTGTCCCTGCCCGTGGCAGGGGGGTTGGCACTGAAAGGTCCTTGTAGTCCCTTCCAGCCCTGACTGAGTCTATGATTCTAACTGGAAAAGCCCTCTAAGGTCATCAAGTCCAAGCATTAGCCTAAGGCCTCCATGGCCATCAAACCATGTTCCCAGCTGCCATGGCCCACACCTTTCTTGAACACCTGCAAGGATGGGAACTCCACCACCTCCCTGGGCAGCCTGTGCCAGTCCCTGACCACCCTTGCAGCAGAGCATTTTTTCCTCATCTCCATCCAAACCCTCCCCTGGTGCAGCTTGAGGCCATCACCTCTCATCACCTGATCCTAGGGAGAAGAGACCAACCCCATCTGGCTCCAACCTCCTTTCAGGGAGCTGTAGAGAGCAATGAGGTCTCCTCTCAGAGGAGAAGAGAGGTGGTGGGTGAGGAAGCTCAGCCCCTGTGAGCAGTTCTGGGATGCAACCTGAAGCACCCTGCTGAGGACCACAGTGAGTTGGCAGCATCAAATTCTGTGTCATGACGAATCTGCTGGGTGAAAGGGAGGAGGGAAAGAAGCAGACTAAGTCCAGCAGAGCTGATGTGGACGTGCGTGGGGGGCTGGCTCCACGGTGCCAGGCTGTGAGCTGACCTGTAACTAACAACCTGGCAGCAAAGTTCTGTGCTGGCAGCTCTGTCCCTGCGGCAGGACACAGCCTCAGCCTCCTCACTGCTGAAGCCTCATCCCTCGGCATCACTCTCCGGGGAGCGAGCAGCATTGCCTGGAGCCTGGCTGATGCCCTGGGGGTGGGCACCTGCGAGCTGGGGGTGGTCATTTATTGAACCACGGAATCACAGAACCCTTCGGGTTGGAAAAGACCTCCGAGATCATCAACTCCAACCTTCAGCTCAGCACTAAACCTGGCCACTAAACCGTGCCCCCATGTGCCATGTCCACACGTTTCTTCAAGGCCCCCAGGGATGGGGACTCCACCACTATCGCGACAATGCCAAGGGGGAGGGGAAGGAGGGGGAATAGTGATGAAGTTTTGGGGCTCACAGACCAGCAGTGACACTGAGTTCCTCAGCAGACAGGACGGGACGAGGGTACCCTTCCCAACGGTGCCATCTCACTCACCTGCCCTGTGCCAGCCCTCACCTCAGCGCCCCTGTTAGGGGCTGCCCAGCTGGGCACGGCGACTGGCGGCTGCCTGCGAGGGGTCCCTGCTCCGCGCTGGGGTCTCTGTGCCGGTCCGAGCCCTGCACACGATGTGCCCCCTGCCCTCCCCGGGAGGGCTATGGTTGGCATCTCGGGCATCCCCCGGTCCCGCACGGCCCCGCGGTGTGGAGCAGCCTCCCGGGGCCGTTCCGGGCCCTGCTTCCCACCCACCCCCCACCCCGCGGAGGCGGGGCCGGGACCGGCGGAGTGCGGCGGCAGCGCGGCCGCAGACCCCAGACCCTGGCCATGGGGGCGGCCCGGAGCCGGGAGCCACGGGAGCCACGGGAGTCCGGGGCTCCGCAGCGCCGGTGAGTGAGGGGGGAGGGCTGGGGCTGCCCCCAGCACCATCTTTCTTCCCAGCACCGGTGCCGGCCCGGGGCTCACGGCCGGGGTGGAGGGAAAAGCATGGAGCAGTTAAACTAGGGGGAAAAGTTCGTCTCTTCCTTCTCCTCCCTCTCCTCCTCTCTTCCTTCTCCTTCCTCTTCTGCTTCTTCTCTCCCTTCCTCTCCTCTCTTCTTTCTCCTTCTCCCTCTTACTCTCCTATTCCTCCTCCTCCCTCTCTCTTCTCCTCCTTCATATCCTTCCTCTCATTCTCTTTCTTCACCTCCTTCTCTCCCTCTCCTCATCCCTCTCCCTCTTCTCTCCCCCTCCTCCTCCTTTCCCCCTCCAACTGGGCTTCCCAGGCTGCATCCCGCTGCACACAGGACTTTCCTGTGGTGGGAAGCTGGGGGGCAGCTCTGTCTCCCCCATGTCCCACAGCATCAGCCTGGGTGGGAGCAGTGGGGAGCCAGCAGTGTCACTGTGGGTGCTGCTGGTGGAAAAGCAGGTGCTGAGGTGGGAGCTGGTGGCAGGTTGGGAGGCTGGTGGGAGCTGGTCAGTACTGGGAGAGCTGCTGCTAGAAGGAAACCAGAGCCTTCTTATCTGTGAATCAAGCAAAACACTTCTGGAACACAGAAATATTTCCTTTGGGTGAGCCACCCTGCGAGGCAGCCACAGCCATGTTGGGCAGCTCTCCTGCCCCTTCCCTCACCAAACCACACTGCTCTGTGCTGTGCTGTACCTTGGGAACAGTGGCCAGGCCACAGGGACCCGGTGCCCAGCTGTGTTTGCTCTGGAGCCCTTGCCAGGCATCAGGGAGCCAAGCTGCTGCTCTTCTGAAGGCTTACAAACACCTCTCTGTCTGCAAACGCTGGGTGCAGACAAGGAAAAGGAGCCTGCTCTCCCCTCCTGACTGCTCTGCCCTGCCTCTCTTTCCCTGCCATGGTCTCCTAAACATAAAGCAGAGGTGTTCCCGGGTGGGAAAAACATCCCACTGCTCACCCTGGCTGCTGGAGCTGCTCCTTTCTGCCCCGTTGGACTTGGCAGCTTCTCCTTCCCACCTGTTTGCTCCACCTTGAGCAAACTTTGCTCTGTTCTCGCCTGTCTTTTACCACCTCCTTTGCTTCTCTCTCTGTGCCTTGCTCCTTGGCTGTCCCCCATCCCTTCCAGCACCCAGGTTATGGGGCAGGGCTGCTGCCTGCATTGCCCAATATCACCGTGTCCTGCCTAAAATCAGGGAGCCAAGGCCTGACAGCACCTGATGGGAGCACTCCCACCACCTAGTGCCGGTGTTTTTTAGCAAGCAGAGCAAAGGAGTTGATCAGAGAGCAAAGCAGCTGCAGATGAAAGCAGATGCTCATGAAGCATCAGCATGGAAATGGGGCTGGAACTGGCACATCCTGAGCCTGTTTCTGTTGAATTGCTTCGCCTGAGCTCGCATCCACGTGAGCAGGACCAGCTGGGGTTGTCCTTTTTAGAATGCAGGCACAGCAGCTCGTTCATTTTCACATCCTTGCTTCTTAATGCAGCCACAAACGTTTGCAGTTATTGTCATTTGGTGGCAGCAGGCTGGGGGCAGACAGCTGGGGCCTGGGGGGGTGGCTGGCGGTGTCCGGGCGCACGTGTGGCAGTTGTGTCCTTCGCTTCTATTTCTGTAGAGCTATGTTGATGGAATGTGCAGCCATGGATGGGGACTGTCACATCCTGGGCTGTGAAGGCTCCCAGGGGCAGCTGAGATGCTCAGTGAGCTGTCCCAGGCTGGGCACCGCTTGGGTGCTCCAGGGCATGGCTGCGGCAGGTGATGCCCAAGTTCCTGCTGCCCTGGCAAGCAGCTGGCAGCTGTGGAGTGTGAGGCAGGAGGAAACTCTGTTTCTATTTGCTTCTAATCCCAGTGTGCTTGGCATTGTGCTCCTCAGTCCTGTGATCTGTGTCTCAGCTGTGGCTCCACCAAGGTCAGGAGAGCCAAAAGGGACGTGGGAATGTTGCTGTGGGGGATCTGCCCTCCCACGGTCTTGCCTCGTCCCTTGGCTGCAGCCTCACCACGGTGAGGAGGGGAATGTTCTCCAGAATAACAGTGGGGGTTGGTTCAGGTCAGCTGCTGCTTTCCACCCCACAGCAGCCAAATGTTGCATGGCTGCAAATCCCCACGGGTGAAGCTGTGCTTGGCCGTGGGCCCCATTCACATGTGTGGTGCAGCAGGAGGAGGGTTGGAGTGAGGAGTTAGGAGGCTGGAGCCGTGTGGGGCTCACAGAATGGTAGGGGTTGGAAGGGACCTCTGGATACCATCGAGTCCAAACCCTCTGCAGGGTCACCTAGGGTAGGTCACACAGCAATGCATCCAGGTGGATGCAGAGAAGGACACTCCATGGCCTCTCTGGGCTGCCTGCTCCAGGGCTCCAGCACCCTCACGTGTTGAGGTGGAACTTCCTGGGTTCCACTTTGTGTCCACTGCCTCTTGTCCCATCACAGAACACCAGTGAAGAGGATGGCACCTCCTTGACACCCACCCTGCAGGTATTGCTGACCATTCACAACATCTCAGCCTCCTCCAGGCTAACCAGCCTCAGGTCACTCAGCCTTTCCTCATCAGGCAGATGTCCCAGTCCCTTCATCATCCTCGTAGCCTCCCTTGGACACTCTCTGCTATATCCCTGTCCCTCTTGATCTGGGGAGCCCCAAACTCGACCCAACATTCCACGTGTGGTCTCACTAGGTCCGAGTAGGAGGGAAGAGGCTGAGATGATGCCAGACAACCCTCTGGGCTCTTCTGAGGGCATCGGCTCTGCCCCAGTCTCGGCCGCGGGGCTCTCCCGTGTAGGTTGCCCACGCAGCTGCCCTGCAGGGTCATACCCGGGGCATGGCAGAACCCGAACCCTCCGCGGCCGCAAGCGCTGGAGCCGTTCTGCAGCCCTCGGAAATCCCATCCTGGAGTGCCCTCTAGTGAGGCTGCTGGCAGGTCCCTCTCTGAGCGGCTCAGTGTCCTCTGCTCTGCAGAAACGCATCTGCTGACTGTGCCAGGCAGCGTTTGGCAGCCAGGGCCACCGGTGTGACACAGCCAGGTTATCTCCTCAGCGTCTGGTCCGCAGCCAGTGTGGCTGCCAAGCTGGGTTGGCTGCCAAGCTGGAAAATGCCACTCGAGGCATTTTCTTAATTGCTCATCTAAACATCAAGTGTGAAGCAGGCTCTGGCCCTGCACCACTCTGCTTTGATCTTGCCCTAGGGCCCCGTGGGTCTGGAGCTTTGCCAGTGCCAGGCTCGGTCCTGCCGATCCCATTCCTCTGGGGTCCTCACTGGGCACACTGTGTGCAGCCTTCGTGATGGGGAGGTGCTGATGCTTTCCTCTTCTTGCATGCCTCAGTTCCCCCATCCAACACACTGGGGGGCTGTAGGGGTCGGTCTGTACATTGTTCTTCACCTGGTGCAGCTCTGCTGGCTCCTGCTGCCGAAACCTACACTAGGCATTGGTACCCACACCAGGCTCTGGCAGCCATGCCAAGCACTGGTACCCATGCCAGGCACTGCTCCCGCATCCCTCACACTCCTGTGTTGTCTGGCAGCAGCCAGGCAGTCATGAACCATCCCAAAACATGGTGATGCCATCACTCTGGCCGCTCTTCTGGGGCATCAGGGGTTTGATGGGCAGGGGAGAGGGAGGAGGAGCTGAAGTTGCAGTGAGCAGTGCTGCAGAGTGGCTCACACGGCAGAGCTCCTCATGCAAAATTCATCTGCAGAAGTCATCTCTGACGCTTCTGGTGGTGGGAAGTAGGTGGCTCAGTTCCTGTCACGGCAGATGTAGGCAACAGGATGTTGAGGTTCTGCCTTTGCTGCAGCCTCTTGGTTTTTGACTGAGCTTTGCTAAGCCTCACTTGGTCTCCTCTCGCTCTGAGTGGCAGCAGGGAGGTTTGCAGGGCTACTCGTCCCCTGGTGATGTGGAGGGCAGCACCGTGCTGTGCCCAGGGTGTTACCCCAGGGCTGTGGTGGGAGTGGGCAACACCTTTGGGAAAGTTTGGAAGCTCGTAACGGGATCAAGAGACTCTTTGAGGGAGACCAGACAGTGGAAGTGCGCAGCAGTGTCACATCTATTTAATAAGGACACTGACAGATGGGAGCTTGGAAGAAAGAATCCCTGTAGGGAGGTTATTTGAGATGCTCTGCGGTGAGGAATGAGCCCTTTGAAGCATCTGCTAGAGGCTGGTGTGAGAGGTGGCCAGACCAGATGGACTGGTCCGGCCTGAGCCCCAGGCCTCTCTGCCCGTTCACAGGCAGGGCTGATGATTCACAGGGCAGCGTCAGGGCTGCGGTCGGGGCCTGCCACGTGGCACTTGCTGCAGCTACTGAGGGCCACCAGCAACGGGCAGGGCTGCTTTTGCAGCGGGACAATTGTCTGTCCCTTCCTAGATCATCCCTGGGACCCGCTCCTGGAGCTCTGGGGACCTGCGGGCGCCCAGGGCTGGTGATGCTGCAGCCAAAACCTCTCCGTGGTGCTGCAGCAGCAGCACGCTCCTGGGAGTGCAACGAGTTTGGGAGCCCTGTTTTTGGGGCTGATCGCCAGTGGAGGCCAGCATTGGCAGCAGCGGTTCCTGCCGGGATCCGCGGCTGTTATTTTTAAACAACAATAGTCAGTGACTGCGGAGCGGCGCTGCGCGGCAGGATGCAGCGGCGGGCAGGGCGGTGGGGAGCGCTGCTTTCCTGGGGAAGGGGCAGGTGTTTCCCTGTCTGCCTCCTCCGAGCGGTCCCACTCTCCGGGCTCCAGGCGGCTTCCCCCTCGCCCGTGCCCCGGGGGCCACTTGCCCTTGGTGTGGGTAACTCAGGCTGAGCGTGGAAGGAATCCTTCATCCTGGCTGTGTTAGGGCACAGGTGCAGCCCGGAGACATGTCGGATAAATCGAGGAGGGGGATCTGGTTTCACAGCCCCCTGCCCTCTCATGTGGTGGGAGAAAGGAGCGGGACAGTGCAGCATCCTGGGTGGGGGAGGAAGGCGGCAGCGGGGTCGGGGCTGGGAGCGATAGGCATAACCCCGCTCTGGGGCAGAAATGGGTGGATTTGAGAGTTAGCGTGGGAAGGGGGGGGTAGGGGGTGTGGGGGGGCGCAGCAGCCCGGACGCAGCCGGTAGGACAGGGTGGGGGCCTCGGGAGCTGCCCCGCGTCCCTCCGCGCATCATCCACCCCCGCGCCCCGCCCCGTCCCAGCATCGCCGGGTCCAGCAACGGGAGCGGGCGGGCAGCGGGTCCCGGGTCGCGGTGCGGGGTGTTCCGTGGGTCGGTCCCGCCCGAACGGGCGGTGCCGGGGGGCGGCGGGGGCGGGAGCTCTCCCCGCCGCCAGTAGTACGGTCCGGGGGGAGGCCCTTGAGCGGCGGCGGGGGCGGCGCGGCCGCAGTCAGCCCGGCGGGGAGCGGAGCGGAGCGGGGGCCGATGGCGTTCAGCGCCTGGCTCTCGCCGGTGCAATGGGCCCGGTGGACCTGGTCGGCGGTGCGGGGCGGGGGCAGCCCCGAGGGGGAAGACGGTGGGACCGGGGAGGATTCGGCGGCGGAGGGCACGGCTCTGAGCTTCAGGCAAGTGACCCGCACCGCGGCCCCTTCCCCGCATTCCACCTCTGCCCCTTCCGCGCATCGCCCTCCTGCCCGTACCCCGCACCCACCTTGGCTTCTTCCTCCGCACCCACGCATGCCATGTGGGGCTGCCCGCTCGCTGCCTGGCATCAGCTTGGCTGCCCGGGGGGGGGCGCAACCTATTAGGAAGCGAGGGTGGGGGGTGGGCAGAGGCTGTGGAGGAGCCGTCTTTCTGGCTGCAGCTGGGAAGATGCTGGTGGGCACCCGGCAGGGGCACCGGAGCTTGCTTCCCAGGCTCCACCGCCCAGCATCCCGCCAGAGCTGCGTGGAGAGATGCCAGCAGGGTTGCCATGTCCTTGGAGGCCAGCACTGGCTGCTCAGCCAGCTTGGGAGAGCAGCCGACAGCAGCAGTCCTGGAGGGCTGGGGGTGTGTGGAGGGCACTGCTCATGAAATCACGGAATGGTAGGGGTTGAAGAGAGCTCTGGAGATCATCGAGTCCAACCACCCTGCCGAAGCAGGACCACCTAGGGCAGGACACACAGCAACACACCCAGACGGGCCTTGAAAGTCTCCAGAGGAGACTCCAGCACCTCTCTGGGCAGCCTGCTCCGGTGCTGATGTTTCACCTGCTCTCCCTTTTCCGTTCACTTAGTGAGTTCCGCTGCCGCAGGATGCCCGGCGCCGGTCAGGAGCTGGCCCGGCAGGACGTGTGGGCAGTGTGGAGGAGCTCAGAGCTCACCTGGAAAGTGGTAATTCCTCATTCTTTTCCCCCTCCTCGGCAGCTCGGACTCCGAAGGTAATTTTGACACCCCCGAAGCACAAACGCCGACCTGCTCACCAGTAAAGGAGTTCTGTGAGCCGCTGCCAGGACCGCCAGAGCCGCAGCTTGGCATCAGAGGTAAGGAGCCAATGTGCACCTTCTGCTCTGGGCTCCAGAGGCAGAAAGTCAGAGTGAGATCAAGGGGAAGAAGTTGCTGGCTCCAAATACTGCCTGCCATGCTTTTGGTGGTTAGTGGATGGCAGTGCTCTGCAGAGAGCCAGTCCCTCCCTGGAGTGAAACCCTCATTTATTGAGGGGCCTGGAGAGTCAATCTGAGGGGGGCTGGAGGTTGAGAAGAGTTGATTTGAGGGTCAGTTTGCCCCCCCCTTGGCTCGTGCTTGCACAGTGCAAAATGGTTGTTGTGCTGTTTGACCTGCACCGGCAGCACCTTCCTGCTGCCCCGGAGCTGGGCGGTCACGAGGGGCTGCAGAGGCAGAGCCTGTGTTGGGTTCTGCGAGTCCCTGACGGATTGAAGGGGAGGAACCGAGGATGTGGTTGAAGCATTGTGTCAGTTAAGCTGCCCTCTGCCACCTCCCCCGCAGAGGAGAGCAGGCTGCTGGCTGGTGGGAGCTGCCCCATGCAGCACCGGCCCATGGCTCTTGCCCAGAGGAAACCAACTGCTCCCCGCGCCCTGTGCACAAAGCCCACAGTGTTGTGTGGCCGAGGGGATGATCAGCAGAAGCTGTTTTTCCACGTTGGCTGGTGGAGAGCTGGAGACAGCAGAGCCAGATCTGCTGTGCCACTGTGCCCGGATCCATCCCTCCCCTCCCGTGGCTCCAGCTGCAGCTCTCTGGTATCTCTGAAACGGTGGAGGGAAGGAAGTGATCTCCTGGGGACAGTTGTGAGTTTGTGGTATGCACCCTGGGGTGTTAAATTGCCCTCTCTGAGGTGATCTATACCTTAAGCCCTCATCCTGGCAGCAGCATGTGCCCCTTGGTCTAGCTGCAGCCTAGGAGCAGCAGTGCTGATCTGTGCCATGGTTGGGAGGCAACTGGGTGTAAAGGTTGCTGGAACAACCAAGCTGGTGGGGGGGGGGGGGACCTGGCACCCTGCAGTCACTGGGCAACTGCTGCTGCCAACACTGCGTGATCCTGGGGCAGCTCAGCAGCCCACCAGCCCTGTGGCTGCTGTGGTGCCCATGGCACCTCCCTGGGCTGTCTGAATGGCTGTCTGGGGAAGCTGACTGTAGGGCTGACTGTTCCCTGACTGTGAGGCTGTCTTACAGCTGCAGTCTTACCCTTACTTGGCAATAAATAGGGTTGGGAAACTTGCAAGCCAGGGGCTGGGAGTTGCCTGCTCTGCTGGGTGAGCTGACCACAGCAACCAGCTCTGCTTGGAGGGGTCTCTGCTGACTTCAGGGGGGGTTGCACAAGGTGACCTTCGAGGGTCCCTTCCAACCCCACGCATCCTATGACTCTGTGACTCTGGATGCATTAAAGCTCTGCCCTTGGGGGACAATAATTCTCCTCGTCCCATCACCCCGGGGAGGGGGCTGGAGTTGGGCTTTGTGCCTATTCAGGATCACTCAGACGGTTTTCCTCTTGCTGCCTCAGAGCGGGGAGTGGGAGCTGTAATTCTGTCCCGTTCCTGCTGGAGCTCTCTGCCAGGAGGAGACAATTCCGTTGGAAGGCAACGAGCAGAAGCAGCAAATATGGAAGTGGCGGTGCCAGGAGCAGGCTCCGCAGCTTTGCTTCTGTTACCCTGGCGCCGGGCACGTGTTTTCCGGTGTGTTCGCAGCAGCATCGTTTGCTGATTCTCGACAGAATGGGTTTAAAAATAGCCCAGCGGCTGTCACACAAAAGCTGAAAGCCAAAAGAGGAAAGGAGCTGTTAGCCGAGCCTCAGCCGAGCGTACCGGCCAGACACCCTGCGCCGGCGAGCAGGGCAAGGCAGAGCCTTTGTGCGCAGCCCAAGCCAGGCTCTGGATGCTGGAGGGGTTGTTGTCGCTGCTTGTGCTGGTGTTTGGCACTGGGGGGGAGGTGTGTGGAGGATCCTTGCTGCTTGGCTGTGGGATGAAAAGGGCGCGGAGCCTGCGCAGCGCTGCCGCCGCCGCCGCCGCTGCTGCCAAGTTTTCCTGAATCATCTCAGGGAGCTTGGGCTGGTGGGGAGGGAAGGGCTCGGTTAGTTGGTGTTTGGGTTTCACTTCAGCCTGAGAGGGACGAGAGCGAAGAGTAGGGTGGACAAAGGGGCTGTTCCTGTGCTGCCAGCCTGGCCTGGCTGGGTGTTTGGAGAGAATGAAACCTCCGTTTTCTCTCCCTAATGCACTCTCCCTGCGTGCTGGCTGGGCCAGCAGCAGGCCTGTGCTCCGTGCTCGGTGTAACTGCTGCTCTCAGGGATCCAGAGTGCCTGCTGCTGGATCCGTGCTTGGGATGGGTCCTGGAGTCACTGAGAGTGCTGGCAGTGCCCATTTCCACGGTGGGACTAAAACGTCCTTACCTGCAGGGCACAGTGCCAGAGGGGAAACAGGAGAGCTCAGGGTCAGCTTTTGGGATGCTGCTGATAGGCATCTGCTGGGATGCCTGCGAGAAGAGCTGGTCCATGGGGGAAAGCTGCATGCTGTGGGTCAGCGCGGGGTGGGGGGGCACACACTGCTTTTCCCTGGGGTTCTGTGAGGTATCCAGCATGGTTTAGCCCCAAAGGAAGGGGTGGGAGCAGTGAGAGCCTGGCGAGGCAGCTGGCAGTGTCTGCAGGCTGGTTTGCTTGGCAGGAGCCATGGGCAGAGGCAGGGGAGCAGAGACAGGGTGAGCAGAGGCAGGGGAGCAGAGACAGAGTGGGCAGAGGCAGGGGAGCAGAGGCAGGGGAGCAGAGGCAGGGGAGAAGAGGCAGGGGAGCAGAGACAGAGTGGGCAGAGGCAGGGTGAGCAGAGGCAGGGGAGCAGAGGCAGGGTGAGCAGAGGCAGGGGAGCAGAG